>OY755191.1:2444055-3044055 GCA_963576735.1 Bedellia somnulentella
TCGTGCCGTGTAGTGTCGGCTTAGAATAACACTACCCCATTTCTTCCGGTGGGTGTACGTAAGAGACGACTAACGGTATTGGGGCTTTTAAGAAATTTTGGGCGATGCGGTTGGAGACCCATCACCAACAACCTTTATTTTATCATCTTTTCCCCGCGCAACTTCCAAAAGTGGCTGAGGAATTTCTAATTCCCTAGCTCTGGCTACCCCTTCAAGGGATTTATAGCCGTGAGTATATGTATGTATATTGTCGTATAAGTCGTATTAAAGAAATCCGATAGTAAGAAATGGACGAGTGATATTCTAAGATTATAATGCCATTATAAGATAGCAGAAATATTTTACGAGCTACTATACGTATTTGTACAAAACGGCGATAGGCCTTTCACGTGAGTAAACTGTCCAAGCGTGGATACGCTGAACACCAGGTGACAATGTCACGTGATGTTCAAAAATATTAGTGCCTCTGCCAACCCCTTCGGAAGTTAACGGAGTGAACGTCTGAGTTTGAGTTTTTTAGAGGTACTATAAAATAATAAATTGTACTTGTATCTTTTATCCTATAAAGAGATAACCACTTCATGTGAATCAATTAAACCCTAAGCTACTTCTGATACTTCTTGGCTGTGTAGTGCCGGCTTAGATAGCACTACCCCATTTCTTCCGGTGGATGTACGTAAGAGGCGACTAACGGTATTGGGGTTTTTAAGGGATTTTTTGGGCGATGCGGTTGGAGACCCATCACCAACAACCTTTATTTTACCATCTTTTCCCCACAAATCTTTCCAAAACTGGCTGAGGAATTGCTAATTCCTAAGCTCTGGCTACCCCTTCTAGGGATTTATAGCCGTGAGTATATGTATGTATGTATGCTACTTCTGAAAATTGAGAGGGCAAAAATGCTGACTTATACTTCGTTAACGAAGGCTTTCAAATCATATAGCCGACCATTTATTCAAATAGACATGATAGTCCAGTGGGTAGAACACCCGCCCGAAAACAGAAGGGCGTGAGTTCCAATCCTGGGTCGGGCCTACACCAATTTGTCTTTTCTAAAGTCATATGTGTGGTTAATTTATCATGGTTGTTAACGGTGAGGGAAAACATCGTGAGGAAACCCACATGGCTGAGTTGTACTTAGTCATGTGACAGTGTATTCGAACAAAACGGCGATAGGCCTGCCCCCTATCACTTAAGTACACTGTCTAAGCAAAACGTGGGTACCTTCTCTGAACACTAGATGGCGCTGCCATGTGAGTTTAGAAGTATTGGTACCTCTGCCAACCCCTTCGGGGATAAACGGCGTGAACGTTTATATATGTATTATGTATTATTCAAATAGGAAGAGTTCAGTTGTAGCAAAGCTAGCTACAAAAGGAGCAGACAGGACGCATTCATTTACCCAAACTTAATCTTTTTGCTGTGTAGTGTCGGCTTACACAAGCCATATAGCCCATAGCCTATTTCTTCCCGAGGGTTTTAGTAAGAGGCGACTAAGGGAAATTGGTGTTTTTTAGGAAGTTGTTGGGCGATGCGGTTGGAGACCTATCATCAAAAAACTTTTTTTTACTACCTTTTCCCCACTGAACTCTTAAAAGTGGTTGAGGAATTACTTATTCTGAAGCTCTGGCTCCCCTAAGTGTGTACGCATGTATGTTTTTTTGTATTTACATTTTATTATCTGTGTTCTTAAAACAATTCATACATTTTTGTAAAAGTGTAAAAGTTATTTTGTTAATATCGAAACCGTGTAGCAGTAGCAACGAATGAAATGTTTCTTTCTTTCTTTAAGTGATAAGACCGCTTATTATACTTTAACTTTTTTATTTGTTTTTGTATATATATTTGGAGAAATGTATATAAGTAACTAAATGTCGTTTACAGTACAATCTTACGAGGAGTTTAAAGATACTTCCCTCTACAAAACATTTGTAATTTTCTGTTATTAACTAACCATACAAATATGAATTCTCCTTAATAAGAGCAAATGCACAAATAATAATTATTTCACCATTTCGCAATACAATTTATAACTATGAAGTGCTGCCATCTATGGATATTTACGCTAACTACCGAAGAGCATTTATAGAATACTCACAGAGCAGCGTTAAACCATACATTATTGTAGTTTACAAAGTTTTCTGCAGATGACGCTGTATAACAGGAAATTGAAGAATTACAACCCAAAAAAAGAAAACCGACTTCATAGTTGGAAAAACAACCGAAAATAAACTATCTAGTACTAAAAAGTACGAAATAAGTTTTTTATTTGAATATGAGTACTGTAATTAATACCTTAGCAATTTCTTTATTCCACACGCGTCAGTTCAACCTACCTAAATCTTAAAATTCTCTTAAATTAATTTGTGAGCCGGTGCCAGCCTCGATGATAATTGATAATAGGAAGTGTGTATTTCGCACTTCATATGCATGGAAAATGTAGGGTACCTTGTAGTTGTAGGGTAAATTGATTTTTGTACGTATTACCATTTAAAACGTTAGGCGATAGATATAAATTGTTTAGATTGTAATAATCATAGATAGATAGTAGGGTGAATTTACTTTTGTTTGATTGGCCTCGCTTCGAAAATTAATTTAAGAGAATTGTAATATTTAGGTAGGTTGAACTGACGCGTGTGGAATAAAGAAATTGCTAAGGTATTAATCACAGTACTCATATTCAATTAAAAAAACTTATTTCGTACTTTTTAGTACTAGATAGTTTATTTTCGGTTGTTTTTACAACTATGAAGTCGGTTTTCTTTTTGTTAAAAAATATTTTATATTACGAGTTTTAGAGATGGGTAGATGCCTCTCGGACGAGGAAGCGACGACGGTTACTGTATTATTCTTCGTATTTCCGGTATTTCTATTATAGTACGATATTAAATAGGCTCAACCATATGTAACCTTACATTGTTCTTAAAATCCTTCGAAAGGCGATGGTCTACAATTCTACATATCAAGAAAGACTCAAACGTTCACTCCGAATATCCCTGAAGGGGTTAGCAGAGGTAGTAATACTTCTGAATATCACGTGACATTGTCACCTGTTGTTCAGAGTACCCACGATTTGCTTAGGCAGTGTTCTGACGTTATACAGGGCATGTATTTTTGAACAAATACACTGTCACATGATTGTAAGTTTCGACAGTCCCCTCGATTTCCTGGGATGCCATCATCAGATCCTGGTCTCATGGTACTTTCTCGGTAACAATAACATAACGAAAGAAATGTTTAGTGAACCTGTACTTCTCTTCATAAAAGCTACGAAGAGGAGTATAAATCTGTATAGAATGTCGAAAAAACTGTTTCCTAATACCTAGTGATTGAGGACCCACACCTTCCATCATCAGCTCAGCAGCATAACAATATGATTTTCAGAAGCAAATGCCAATATAAGTTCAGAAAATATGTAAAACGCGGTACATTTGCCTATAAAATTTGAGGGTTCCCCTCGATTTCTCCAGGATCCCATCATCAGACCCTGATATCCTCATCATGGTACCAATCCGGGAGTATCTTCTTTCGAATAACAAAATAATAATCAAAATCGGTTCATAAATGGCGAAGTAATCGGCGAACAAACATAAAAAAAAATACGGTCGAATTGAGAACACTCCTTTTTTTGAAGTCGGTTAAAAAGGCTGGCATACGAAGTAGGTATAAAGAATTAAAGAGCATCTATGAAAAGATTGTCAAATTGAGACAAGGTTTGAGAAGTTTGCCAGGATCGTACGAAGTGGCGATCGATAGTATCTGTCTACCGCAATGGTAACTAACGGCGGAGTGAGTATATGTTATGTTTCTTTTTCTATTTTCCCTGCTGCAGTGCAGCTTGAACGGCTGAAGGATTTTCTTTGCATATTTGAGCTATGCGACATTGCCCGGCGACACAACCCTACGGCCTGTGTTGAAACCCGGCGGCTCAACGGGCTCAGTGTGTATTGTGACTCCAAAACCTATTGACTATTGTAAAATTTTAAATTAGTTTTAGTTTTGAATAATACTAATCAGTATTTCAGTTGGTTAATAAATCAGGTTTAGGTAGGCAAATGTATAAATTTAATGAATTTCTTTTTAGTTCCTGGTGTGTTTTTTGAAGACGACGGGATTTTTTATGTTTAATTGTGGACACTCAATATCCCTTCCAAAATAAAAGTGTTATTGTGCCGATTTACAACGACTATTACATATGATTAATATTAGTTTAATATTACAATAGTAGTTGTAAATCGGAAACAAACCTTTTATTTTAGCAGGTTTAATTAATTAGATTTAACTGTATATAAAATACATACATACATACATAGACTCACGGCTATAAATCCCTAGAAGGGGTAGCCAGAGCTAAGGGACAAGAAATTCCTCAGCCACTTTTGGAAAGTTGAGTGGGGAAGAAATGACAAAATAAAGGTTGTTGGTGGGTCTCCAGCCGCATCGCCCATCCCTTTATAATCCCAAAATCCCTTTAAAGCCCCAATACCCTTAGTTGCCTCTTACGTAGACCTACCACCGGCAGAAACGGGGCAGTGTTATTCTAAGCCGTCTAGTGTCTACACGACAGTTATTACTAGCAGCTAAAATATTTTATAAAAACTTTCTGACAAGAGAACTTTCGTCCCTCATGCAGGCAGGCGTGAGTTCAAATCCCGAGTCGGGCCTACGCCAATTTGTCTTTTTAAGGTTTATTTATCATGGTTGTTGACGTGAAGGAAAACATCGAGAGAAAACCCATATGGCTATGGTTGTATTTAGTCATGAGACAGTGTGTTCGTACAAAACGGCGATATGCCTGCCCCCTATCACGTGGGTACACTGTCCAAGCAAAACATTACTTACGTATTGTTCAAATGTCTTTCCTGAAAACTCGTTTAAGTCTTGAGTCTTTGATTTAAATAATGTGCTTTTAAATTTTTGAGATTTAATTTGTTATTTTTCTCTTGTGCATTTTCATTGCCTTTATAGCATATCCTAGATTTTTTCTCATTATCGTGTCCTACGTGTCCTTTTCACATTTAACCCTCCTCTTTATGTCTATATGAGTCTATATTATAGAATATTGTTTCAGGGTGTGTTCAAGCATACATTTCACTAAGATGAACTGTGGCTTATTATGACTCAATGTATAGGCATGAATTAACCAGACAAAATAGACCTAAAAAATAATGACTAAATGGCTCTCCAATGCGTTATAGTGGTAAGTTGTGCCAGCTGCGAACCAGAGGGACAACACAGGCCCTTGGGGGAAAACAAAGCCAGTCACTTTTGGAAATTGGAGAAACGATTGTGAGATAAAAGTTTTTGACTGAAATTGAAAAACTGAAAACTACTTAAAAAGTCGTAATACCCTTAGCCGCCTCTTAAAAACACCCACGGGAGGAAATGGGGTAGTGATAGGGGTAGCCGACACTACACCGCTACCTACCTACTACCCACAGATAACAATCTACTACCTACCTAAATGATATATACAAATAACAAATAAAAACAAACATGATTGATTTGTACAATATTTATTTTATTTTACTTAGTTCGGAAAAGTCACAGCAACTTAAACACATATAAATATATTACGTTTCTAAAAGCCAATTAGGAGTTCTCACAAATGTTTACCGAAATAATTGAACGATTAGAATTGGGTTTGTAACAAATTTAACTTGGTCACTAGTTTTCAAAATAAATAAATAAATAAATAAAATACCGCTCCACCAAAACCGATCTTAACACTTTGAGTTGAATACTCGTGAATCGATATTCATTTTTCGAGTCATATCGTGTAAGATTTTAGTAGAGCTCTTAAAATAAATTTGTATTGAATCTGTGAATTGTCAATGGTGTATGCTGTCTGCTTTATCTACTCGGAACATTATTATTAATTTTTGAGACGAGTTCTAGACAATCTTTCAGAAGTTCTAACAAATAAAACGTGTCAGAAATGTTCCTTCTATCTGATAATGACAAGAAATGTAATATTTTGTGAAACACACTAGTCTTAAAATCTAGAAAACTAAGAAAACGCAAAACGCAACCCTTATTTTACCATCTTTTCCCCACGCAACTTCCAAAAGTGTCTGAGGAATTTCTATTCCCTCGCTCTGGCTACCCCTTTAAGGGATTTATAGCTGTGTGTATATGTATGTATGCATGCTATTTATTCCACTACAAGTTTTATACCCGCGACTTCGTCCGCATGGAATTAATTTTTTGCATCCGATATACATTCAGAATAGTTTTACACTTTTGGAAAAATAGTTTTCAGTTCAGTAGTTGAGGTCTTAAGAAGGAATGTAGTCGCAACATACATACATTACATTAAATTATACGTACTTGCTTTGCCGATGTTGGGATAAAATAAACGGATGAAGTCAGAGGATACCTACATATAAAGAAAGAAAATGTGCACTCATTATAAAATAAATGGAACATAATGATATGTAGCGTCAAAAAGTTTACCGGACTAGTTTTAGTGCCATAGGTTTTTACACTAACTCATCCAACATTTTTATGCATACGTCAAATATTACCTTCCTTGAGTTAGTTTTGGTTTATATTTAACCATCTAGGATTTATGACTCACTCAACACTATAGGCTGCATAGTTTATATCTTACCCGGTTCTATAACTAGGTTGGCATGGGACCGTCGGATGCCAATTAAAGGAGCGAAGCGAGCAATTGCCTGATTCTCAGATATTACTTATCGTTGAACGATTTATTCTACAAACATCTCAACACGCGTTGCTATGCAATTTGTTATGATTCTTTGAATTTGATTCAAACGCGTGATTGATTCTACACAAAACTGCAATGTAGTTAGCAGTCCTGGTTTCGGAAAACTTAAATTGTTTACAATTTTTATTGTTTAAAAAAACATATCTAAATAGCTAAATACCTATTTTGTTTGAAAAAAAATGTTAAAAAAATTTAGGGAAAAATGTTCTAGAACTCGAGTATTAGCGTTCAAAAGTTCGGAAAATTTGCAACTGTTGGAGCGCGAACTGACGTGACTTTGGGACGATCGAATATGAAAAAACTAGATGAAAACCCAGCTTTGCTCGGGTGAATTTGGCATATAATACACATCTAGGTACAAAATATAGGTAGATCGCCGTGTAGTGTCGCTTTAGAATAGCACTACCCCGTTTCTACCGATGGATGTACGTAAGAGGCGACTAACGGTATCGGGGCTTTCAAGGGATTTTTGGGCGATGCGTTTAAAGACCCATTACCAACAACCTTCACTTCACGATCTTTTCCTCACTCAATTTTCCAAAAGTGGCTGAGGAATTTGTAAATCCTTAGCTCTGGCTACCCCTTCTAGGGATTTAAAGCAGTGAGTATAAGTAAGTAAGTAAGTATACTTTTGTAGTCATCTGTTCTCAAGGAACATTAAAGGTAAGCAAGGCATAGATTCGTCTAGATTCGTTCATTGATTTTATCTTTTAATTATTATTATAGATACTCTTTTCTTCAGTCATCACGAACTGCCTAGGTAGATGGCAACAGTCTAGGATACCCCATGGTAGCTCTTACTGCGCGCGGCCTAAGGGGGCCTATCGAACAATAAGGGGTATCCTAGCGTATGGCTGAATACCGACATACATACTAAATTTGCCATCGTTACGAAGAACCCTTCGCTGCATCCACTTGCCAGAATTGTGAATTGTGAATTTACCAAATGCAAGGAGAAACAACAAACAAATACACGACCAATGAAAGATTTTATGAAATACTTCGACTACTTCAATACGATTTTCGGCATAATGAGTACAATCAGAACAAATTAATACAAATAGAGACGCAGAAACTGTCATTACTGACTGGAATAGATATAGTCAAGAATTCGAACAAACGTGTCTAAGTTCCTGCTTGCGTAATTGCTAGGCTAATTGTAGTTTGGAAGTCTGCACTACAATTTGGTGATGCACTACAGCGGATACAAAAGTGGCAAAAACAATATAATAGAGAAACGTCAACGACTAAAGTATATAGTATCTATAATAATATTTTCGTTAAGAAGTATGGTAGACTCAATCGAAACGTCCTTGTCCTTTGCGAAACGATTGAAAAACATTATGAAACGGAACGTTTATGTCATCGGGTGACAGTCAATATGGCGACTAAGATTTGTTTGTCAGCAATAAGCACCATTAAAATTTAGCAAAATACTCGACAATCCGAATTTTGTGGATAGATGTTGTCGACTCAAAATCATTATTTTTTTATGTATTATTTTTCAGGTAAGGTTTCGATCGAGTCTACCGTAACCCGTGACGAAATTATTTTAATATAGATTCTATTTTCACGCGCTGGCATTGTTTACGTAATTTTTCCATATACTAACATTATAATTTTTTAATGGTGATTATTCCTCCGATTTTTATCAAAATTGACATAAACCATCTAGACATAGTCCTTGACAACTATGCAAAATTTCAGGGTTCTGAGTTGAGCCGTTTGGGAGGAGTACGATCACAACGAAATGCAAAAGTCGGGGGTAAATGGAGCTTCGCTCGCTACGCTCGCTTCGCTCCAATAACTTGACTATCGCAAAACCAAAAGCAAGGGCGTCAAATTCTGTAATCAAAACGCAAACTTATCTTTATTTCCCATACTGTATGTATGAAATAACATTTTGCTTCCGAGCCAAAATCCCCTGTCATCTCAACCGCAATGGTTTTTTTTTAATTCAGCATCTTTTAGGAACTATAGGTTTATGTTATGTCCTTGTGAACTTTATACATATTTGTTAAAATGACTGTTTGTTTCCTCAATAAAATTAAATCTATACTAATATTATAAAGCTGAAGAGTTTGTTTGTTTGAACGCTAGGATCTTAGGAACTGGCCAATCAAATTGAAAAAATATTTTTGTGTTGAATAGTCCATTTATTAAGGAAGGCTTTAGGCTATATTTCATCACGCTGTGACTAATAGGAGCAAAGAATCAGAGATAAATGTTACAAAAACGGGGATAATTATTCATATTTTAAGGCTTCCGTTGTGTGTGCTGCGTAAACGGTTTAAGTTACACAAAAAGTATGCATTAAAGAATTATTCTTCTTTAAATGATCTAAAAAAAATTCCAGGACTGTATAAGTCTATCTTTTAAGATTGACTCACTATAACCATTTTTATGGTAATAAAATTTGGTTGAAATTAAAGCATTATTGCTAATTATATGCCATAATATTTTATCAACATAATATTAACCCTTATCCAAATAAATGTGTTGTTGATTAAGAGTATTTAATTGTGAACAAAGTGGTCCTTGACATGACTTAATTTTAATTAACATCTTAGAAGATAATGCAATTTTAAAATTACTCCGCAACAAAATTTTACACGCGAGGATGAAGTGAAAGACAAAATGGACTGACTGACTCAAAATCAATGCTCAGCCGAAACTACGAAAAACACCTTTTTTCTCATCGAATGACAGAGACCCTCAACGGTTCAGTTTATGATACTGAAAAAGTTTGACGACGTGAACGTCTACACTTTTCACAGTACGAAGTCTGTCGGGTCAGCTAGTAAAAAATAAAATTAAATGTATAAGAATTAACTACAACACAGTTTACATAAAATATTAAAACTAAAAAGAGTCATTAGAACGAGTGATAAATAAAATATCAATTTAACAAATTTAAAATGGTCCTGCGTCAATTTATTGTTGTTGGTCATTCCCCCTATCATCATTTCCCCATTTCCCCTACAGAAGAGTTTTCAAACCTTTTCAAAAATTGGATGAGGAATTGTTAATTCCAAGGCTCTGGCTACCCGTTTTTGGGATTAAAAGCCGTGAGTATATTATATTTTCCGGGACTAAAAGTATCATATTTATAAACTACTGTTGAACCCTGCCTATTTTTGTGAAAAGCCTTTCTTGATTTCAGGCGTGATTGAGTAACTACTAAAAACTTTACCCCATATTTTTACTTCTTTAGAGAAAAACTTTGTTTTGTGTAAACTACAATAGAAAGAGGCCGTGTAGTGCCGGCTCAGAATGTCGCTACCCCTTTCTACCCACGGGTGTCGTAAGAGGCGACTAAGGGTATTGGAGCTTTTTATTGGATTTTTGGGCGATGCGGTTGGAGACCCATCACCAAAAACCTTTATTTTTACCATCTTTTCCCCACTCAACTTCCAAAAGTGGCTGAGGAATTTATAATTCCTTAGCTCTGGTTACCCCTTCTAGGGAAATATAGCCGTGAGTATATGTATGTATGTACAATTTAAAATAAACGATGTACGTAGGACTACATCATTTATTTTAAGTTATAATCGAAAACATCAAAAAGGGACTTTAATTTTTCCAAACCACCGACTGCTTACCAAAATTTTTTCTAAATATTTTCTCATTCTCTTTATTATTTTTTTCAGTGGACGCAATTCAGTTTAAAAATAAAATAAACATTCTTAATACAGAAAACGTCTATTTATTCCATTGAAAAAAAGCAGTACAATTGTTATTTAGTGTTTACATTTACAAATTCGTACAAATTGTGTAGTTTCACAACGTAATAAGTGAACAGCATTTGTGGTAGGTGTAACTTTATCGTAGTTCCGCGTCTTATAGGAAGATGGCGTGCTTAGGGTCCTTCTCTAGGTAACACTTAGTGGGTGGGTGCTTAGGACGTAGTGGTTGGAGACCTATTACCAAAAACTGAACCCCATATTTTTACCCCTTTAGAGAAAAACTTTGTTTCAATTGTATGTACTACAATTTAAATAAACGATGTAGGAGGGACTACATCATTTATCATAAAGGGACTTTAGTCACCACCGCCAACCAAAACCAGTGGACGCAATTCAGTGTAAAAAAAACTTAATACGGAAAACTTCTATTTATTCCATTGACAAAAAGCAATACAATTGAAATTAAGTGTTTACATTTACAAATTCGTACAAATTGTGTATTTTCACAACGTAATAAGTGAACAGCATTTGTGGTAGTCGTAATTTTATCGTAGTTCCGCGTCTTATAGGAAGATGGCGTGCTTAGGGTCCTTCTCGTGGTAGCACTTGACGTAGTTCCACGCGGTTTGTTGAGGAGTTGCTCCCTTGTTGGCGAGGCAGGCGTCAATGATCTTCTCTACGTTGGGTTTGTCAGCTGAAAATTAACAAGAATTTTAAATAGGGATAAAAAAACATGTACGAAAAGATTGATGGATGTGAACGAAGCTAGAGAGGTTTGTCAGGATCGTACAAAGTGGCGATCGATAGTATCTGCCTACCGGTGAACTAACAGTGTGAGTATATGTATGTATGTTGAAATAGGAATGTGGATGGTATCTTGAGTAGAAGACGACCACGGTAGGAATTTGGATCAAATTGAGTAGGTATGTAATCAAAGAGTAAGGTCCGTAGCCTGAAAAATTAAAGGGCATGTATGAAACCGTTGAGAGATGTAAATGAAGCTCCAGAGGTTTTCCACGATTGTAATGATGTGTGTATTTGTATGTAAGTAGGAAATTAATACTTCATGTTCAGGTTATCTAGATTATGGGCATGGAAAACTAGCTTGCACTCATAGTACAAACATCTCACAAGTTCAAGATTTTATTACTTAAGTTTTATTATTCCAATCTAAGCACTTGCTTTAAAAATATAAATATTTCAAAATCGTTTAAGTTACTGTAAAATATTTGCCAAAAAAAGAAATGTGGATTTGATCTTCATTACATTTCGTTCCACTTTTCGTGACTCAAAAATCGTTGTTTCTGAATCTCTTCCTACTTTTCCTACAGATATTTTGTATACAAACATACCTGGGTTAGGAACCTTGGCAAGAGCGACATCTTTCTTGAATTTGCCATCCTTGGTCATCAGTTCCGACTTGATGAGCATGCATAGCGCGTATTTCTTCAGGGGTTCGTTTTCAGTCTGAAAACAAATACAATTAATCAAAGACCCTTGGTCCATGGGGTTCAGATGCGCGTGGATTTTCAAGGAAATATCTGCGCGTCTAAATGAAACTAGCGGGGACCCTAGGGCGGGCACATATTTTAGTCAAAGAGTGAGCATTGCTATATAGTTGGGAAATGCAGCCAGGCTCTGGGAACCCTACCCCCTAGCGGCAGTAATTTAAAAAATATTTTTGTAATCTTTAATTTTGTATCTTATGTAAATATGCTCTATTAATAAGTTGTAAATTACATACGCAAATAGTAAATTCAAAAATTATGTGAATAATAATTTAGTTATACATTAATCAATGTCGAAGTGCAATTAAAGTTCAAGACGTGAATCCCAAGTAGCCCAATAGGCTATTTGACTAAGTTTTGAAAACTATCTTACGGTGTTAATTTGTTTAAAAGGAGCCCTAAAAAATTTTTTTTCTGTCTTCATTTTAGTTATTTTATTAAAAAATCGAAAAAGAAAATGCAATATTCAAATGTGCCGCGAAAACGCGACTTAAAGTAATATGGCGGCTGTAGCACAAATGACGTCAATTCCGCATTAACCACCAATGAGCGAAGAGATACACAGTCTGTTTATGCGCGATCTACGTCATTATAGAAAAAGCCAATCACGGTCGTTTTTAGTCACGTGACAGTTGCATCGAAAATACTTATTTCAGAAGACGGATTTTAGTGAAATAATGCAATATTTTTATCTCGCATTATTACATATTGCTCCAAAAAAGAAATATTAAGACTAGTGAAATTAAAGAAATTTATATTTCTATTACACTCAAATAGCCTATTTGAAAATTAACCAGTTAGTATATGTTGAAGAAAAACTTTTACCTTGAAGTCACCAGTTTTCAATTTCTCCACCAGCTGCACGTCGGGTTTGGATTCCGCGAGACATTCCGTCTTGTGCTTCTTTAGTTTCTCTTTTTGTTCGTCAGTGAGAGCCTGCAAATAATAAATAATATTACATATTTGTTCATTCAATTTTGTATAGTTGGAACCATTTCCTTAGGATAACCAAATATTGATAGGTTGGTATAAACTAAAACATACATATACATACATATACTCACGGCATATACATATAAATCCCTTAACGGGGTAGCCAGAGCTTTGGAATGAAAAATTCCTCAGCCACTTTTGGAAGTTGATTGGGAAAAGATGGTTATAATAAATGTTTTTGGTGACGGGTCTCCAACCACATCGCCCAAAAATCACTTTAAAGGCCCCCTATACCCTTAGTCGCCTCTTACGATCACCCACGGGTAGAAATGGGGTAGTGTTATTCTAAACCGACACTACACGGTAATAAAACTACTACTATAAACTAAAAATTAAATAAAAAAGTATACTTAAGCAATTTAACAAAATTTTTAGTGAAGCTGATTAATGGCTATAAGCATATGTACGAGGGCTGCTATTTATGTATCCGGAACTGGCCACTTACAGAACAATAATTTAAAAAGTAATTACATCATTTAAAAATAGAACTCTTTAGCTTTAGAATACATTTATTTTTATGTGACTGTCAATTGTTTTCACATCGTAGCGTCATTTTGAAAATTGCGTGTCTTCACCACCATGGATTTAACTCGTGAACATTTTCGTGCCATGATTTTTTACGATTTTCGGCGTGGTCTAACTCAAAAACAGTGCATCGATCAGCTTACTTCAACTTTTGGGGATGAAGCACCCTCAAAGACCACTGTGTATCACTGGTTTAGCGAGTTTAATCGTGGACGATCTAAGCTTACTGATGAAATTAAAGAAGGTCGCCCTAAAACGGTCGTTGTACCTCAAAACATCGATGCTGTCCGGGAACTAATAACTCAAGATCGTCATGTTACATATCGTGAGATAGAGGCATCTCTGGGCATTAGTATGACGAGCATACATAAGATACTTCATGAACATTTAGCTGTAAAAAAAATTTGCTCCCGTTGGATTCCGCACAACTTGAGTATTGATCAAAAACAGGCTCGTGTCGATTGGTGCAAAGAAATGTTAAAAAAATACAACCGTGGTGCGTCAAAAGCTGTTTATAATATCTACACAGGTGACGAATCTTGGATCTACGCTTACGACCCCGAAACTAAGCAGCAGTCCACGGTGTGGGTGTTCCAAGATGAGCCGAACCCAACAAAAGTTATTCGTGCAAAAAGCACATTGAAGCAAATGGTCGCTTGTTTTTTTGGTATAAATGGCCATGTAGCTACAGTGCCTTTAGAGAATCGTAAAACTGTTAATTCGGAGTGGTATACGACCATTTGTTTGCCGGAAGTCTTTGAACAAATAAGAAAGACTAACCGACAACGTAGAATCATTCTGCATCACGACAATGCTAGCTGTCACAGGTCGGCCGTCACAACTCAGTTTTTAGAAGCTCAAAAGATCGAATTGACAGGTCATCCGCCGTACAGCCCTGATTTGGCACCCAATGATTTTTATTTATTTCCAAATGTGAAGAAAAAATTACGTGGTCAACGTTTTTCGAGCCGCGAAGAGGCAGTCGATGCGTTCAAAATGCACGTTTTGGAGATACCTCAGTCTGAGTGGAAAAAGTGCTATGAAAATTGGTTTCAACGCATGCAAAAGTGTATAGATCTGAGCGGCGAATATTTTGAGAAGCAATAAAACCATATTAATTGATATATGTTTGTTTCTTTTTTTTATTCCGGATACATAAATAGCAGCCCTCGTATGTATGTATGTTGAACGAAAAATAAATACAAATGTTTATCACTATTTTACATAACTTGCCCACGCATTGTTATAAATTGTTATTTTTTTAAAGTATTAGTCAATCAATTTTCAATATCCTATTTACTGTGTAGTCTTGCCTTAGAATATCTAGATATTGGGTTTTTGAAAACGCTTGTCGGACCATATGGCTGGTAAAACACCACCGATCATCCTTTATATTATATTAACCTTTTATACAGCCTTATCCTCAGGAACACCCAAAAGTGGCTGATTAAATTCTAACCCCGAACTGTGTCATTTGGACATTAATATACATATATGTATGTATCCTTGAAGTCTAAAATGACTAAAACACAAAGTTTTGTTTATTAGTAAAGTAAAGAGCTGAGCCTAACATAAAGAGAATTTTAAAATGATTTTTTTTTTATGACAAGGGGCAGGCCTCGGCGGAGATGGCGGGACGATCTAGATAAGTTTTTGCCGGGATGGCCGGAGGTGGCACAGAGCCGGGACGTGTGGACTCAACAGGGGGAGGCCTTTGCCCAGCAGTGGGACACTATAGCAAAAGCTACATGAAAAAATATTTTCAAGTAAAATAAAATATAAAAAGCCATGGATAATGTGCAAAGATAAGGTATCTCCACAGATCGTTCACTAATGACTTTTACATTATATCATGTCACATCGCCTATAAGTAACATCTAAAAGAAAGAAAAAATATTCGCAATGTCCTAGTACTAATGTAGGATTTGTCGATATTCAAACCATGCAACCATTAACCCAGCAGGCTAAATTTTGGACTACTGGATTATCATAGACCAAAATTTGCCTCTATATATAGGTATATATAGCCAAATAGAGTATAGAGTAGAAAATATTTTTATCAAAAATAATAATAAAAATATATTACAGAAAATAATATTATGGAAAACAATTACAATAGACGGTCTTATCGCTTAAAGCTATCTTTTTCAGACAACCTTTGAATGGCAAAGTCAGTAAAATAATGGAATAGTAATAGTAGATAAATGTATAGACGTAAAGAAATTATAGCATAGGCCATTTGTCACACACCATATAAACAAATGGATATAAAAAAGTGACAAAAATAATGACAAAAATCAAAAATCCCTCACCTGAGCGGCTACTAAGCACACGGCAAATACAACTAGTACTTTCATTTTCCTTCCTTTCAGTTTGAACGTCCCGAATGAACTGACCACTAGTCCTACAGGCTCCTCTATTTATACCCGGCGGACACTCGATATCTAGATTCAATCTGGTTGTAAGCTGGGGTAAGCAACCTGAGCAGGCCGCGGAATTTTTATTGCCTAAAGGACCTTTGTTGTAACACGAAAATCGATTATAAGTACTAGATACATTTAAATTTTAACTTATCATGTAACTTTAGGATTTTTTATGATATATGTATGTATGTATTTATTTATTAATTTAAATCAGGAACACCAGCGGTCAACACAACAGACATGACAGTTGTTAATTTTACGTATAAATTTCCTGGTGAAAACCATTAAAGGCGTACACAACATAATAAAATAATATTACCTTAACGACAACTACTAAGACTAAAGTATCTAAATATATATTTAAACAATATTAAAACATGGAAAGAATATAACAAAGTATAAGTATATATAAGTATAAATAAGTATATAATACATAGAAAACCTTTTTTACCAAGTAAACCATAGTTTAAATTTTTTAAAACATGTTTTAACATAGGAAAACAATTGGAGCTTATCACTAAATCCGATCTCTTCCAGACAACCTGAGGAATGTAATGTAAGTTAATCTGTAGTCTTATTAATAAGGTATAGGCTTGCGTATTCTATTTTAAATTTAATGGCTAAATATCCCTGAAAAGGGGTAGTCAGAGACTTAAATTGAAAATTCCCTTGCCACTTTTGTAAGATGTGTAAAGAAAATATTGTATAATATAGGGTGGTGGGTGATTGCTTAGTGCGCATTTATACTCTCACGCAAAACACAAACAAAAGCTAACTTCTTACGTGGTATTGATTAAATATTCTTTTTTACATATGCTGTGTAGTGCCGGCTTGGAATAGCACTACCCCATTTCTTCCGGTGGGTGTACGTAAGAGGCCACTAACGGTATTAGGGCTTTAAAGGGATTTTTGGGCGATGCGGTTGGAGACCCATCACCAACTACCTTTATTTCACCATCTTTTCCGAGCTCAACTTTCCAAAAGTGGCTGGGGAATTTCTAATTCCTTAGCTCTGGCTAACCCTTTTAGGGATTTATAGCCGTGAGTATATGTATGTATGTATGTACATTTTGTGGGTGGTTTTGTTTTGGACCATACACGTCACATTTGGACCATATAGTGAGTGTGCTCAAAAAGGCAGGCGGCAAAAGTGTGAAGAATAAAAGAGCATGTATGAAAAGATTCATGGATGTGAAAGAAACTAGACAGGTTTGCCAGAATTGTGCTAAGTGGCGATCGATAACTTTTGCCTAACCCAATGGCAACTAGCGCCGTGAGTATATGTATGTACATACATACATACATATACTCACGGCTATAAATCCCAGGAAGGGGTAGCCAGAGCTAAAGAATTAGAAATTCCTCAGCCACTTTTGGAAATTTGAGTGGGGAAAAGATAGTAAAAATAAAGGTTGTTGGTGATGGTTCTCCAACCGCATCGCCCAAAAATCCCTTAATAGCCCCATACCGTTAGTCGCCTCTTACGTACACCCACCGGAAGAAATGGGGTAGTGCTATTCTAAACTGACACTACACGGCAAAAATCAAAAACACCAGTATGTATATGTACATTAATAACTTAATTTATTTAATGTTTGTGGTGATTGCTTGGTGCCTTGTTTTGGCTTCTTTTTTACCAAGGCTTTTTACGTACAAGCCTTTTAAGCTAAACTTAATTTATCATGATACCAAAATTCTAATTCCACAGCTCTGGCTACCCCTTCAAGGGATTTATAGCCGTGAGTATATGTACGAAAATGCATGAGTTCAAGGTTCCACTGTGTCATTTCTAAAATCATGTTGTGTGGTTTATTTATAAAAAAATATAATTGTAACAGACAACTTTGCTATAAATCCCTAGAAGGGGTAGCCGAAGCTAAGGAATTAGAAATTGCTCAGCCGCTTTTGGAAAGTTAAGTGGGGAAAAGATGGTAAAATAAAGGTTTTTGGTGATGGGTCTCCAACCTCATCGCCCAAAAATCCCTAAAAAGCCCCAATACCGTTAGTCGCCATATACGTACACTACACAGCAAAAGCTACTAAAACAATAACATTCTAATCGTTTCGTAGTTCCAACAAGAGTTACAAAACGAACCTTATAATAAAAGGAAAAGTAGTTTGTTCATAACACTGGAAAACAGCATGTCTGTTGCATGAGATTTTTTTACATTACAGTTACAGTTTTTCCACGCTGATTTCAAAAATATATGCCGTTTTTATGTAGCAGCTCTAGTTTTGGAGTTACGAAGTGACAGGGTTTTTCATTGAAAATGCACATAGTTTAAGTTTAAAAAAATTATGAAATATATTTATTCTGAATAAAATTTCCTTTTTTTGGACTTTCTAGAGTGAGATGTATTATGAGTACTATTTTGAATGCTCCAACAATAATCTGCCATCATATGTTCATTCCAGTACCCCTGATACCTCTCCTCCATAGTGCGAATATCCTGGTGAAAGCGCTCTCCTTGTTCCTCGCTTAGGTCACCTAGATTTTCAGGAAAATAGTCTAGATGGCTGTGAAGGTAGTGAAGCTTAATACTCATGTTGCATCCAAGCCGCTGGAAGTGTATCAGCAACTGTTCAACGTGCTGAATGTAGCCGTCAGACTTCCTATTGCCCAAAAAATTTCTCACTACCCAAACAAACTCTTCCCATGCACATTTCTCGACAGCTGTCATATAGTTGTTAAAATTTTTGTCATCTATCAACTTCCTGATTTGTGGGCCATCGAAAATACCACCTTTGATTTTCTCACTACTCAATTTTGGAAACACTTTTACAATGTATTTGAAACATTCGCCATCTTTGTTAAGACCTTTTACAAACTGTTTCATCAACCCCAGTTTTATATGCAAAGGAGGCAATATAATTCGGTCTCTGGATACTAGTGGAGCATTAATTACATTTTGCTTACCGGGAACCAAAGCCTCCCTGGAGGGCCAGTCTCTTTTTGTCCAGTGCTCAGCTTTAGCTCGGCTGTCCCATAAGCATAGGAAACAGGGATATTTTGTGTAGCCACTTTGTTGGCCCAGGAGAAAATTTACCATTTTCAAATCAACACATACAACCCAGTTATGTTCCTTGTACTTGATTTTGTCGAGAACTAAAGATATTGTAGGATATTCTTCTTTAGCCTTTGTAGAATGAGCAATAGGCAAGGAACCAAGTTTGTTACCATTATGTAAAAGTACACATTTCAAACTTCGTTTTGACGAATCAATGAACAACCGCCACTGATTTGGATTATACTCTTTTAATCCCATTGCAGTCATTAGGCCCGGAATATCAGTACAAAACACATAATTATCTTTTTTGGTAAAGAAAGGAAGTAAATCCTTTTCCCTGTTACGGTAGTACGATATCTTCGTTTCTCTGGTCAACAAATTTCTTTCTTTCAATCGGGAAGCTAAAATTTCTGACGCCGTTTTAGAGAGTCCAAGGTCCCTGATCAAGTCATTTAGATCATCTTGATTTAGTGGTCGGGGACTACCGTAGCAATCAAAATCACTGTCGCTACCACTGCCGTCATTTTCGGTTTGTCCGCTGCACTGGTATGGATTTTTCGAAGATGTAGATGGCTGCTGTGGTGTTGATGTGTCACTAATACTCAAGACTGGTCTTATGACAGATTTTAAGTTTGGATATATCCACTTAGAGCAATTTTTATGGTTTATTCCTATGATTTTCGTTACACAGAAATAACAGTCGTCATGATGGTTGGATGGTTCACGCCAAATCATAGGAGCTTTGTACTTAAAAGTGGGTCTTTTTTTGTTTGCCCACAGTCGTAAAGATTCAACACAACTTTTACATGCCAAACTTGGTATCCAAGGTTTAGCGTTTGACGGCAACGGGAACCCAAAGTAGTCGAAGTATGCCTTTTTCACAAAGTCCGACACATTTAAACGAAATTTTTGGAACATATATTGTCCACAAATAACACAAAAACAATCAGGATTATTTAAACACGTCCTTCTTGAGGAAGACATAATGAAATTTATAGAGGAACTACTTAAGTTACACCGCTGTTGATAGAAACTACCGACTACTTATGTAAATTCGAGACGGTACCTGTATCTCACTAACTAGAGCTGCTACAAAAAATCCGAGGGTAGATTTGAAATCAGCGCACCCAAATTAGTAAACAACAGTAGAAAAAATTCATGCAACGAAAAAAAAGTTTGATTTTGTTTTTTTGTGTAATCAAAACACATTTACAATCCATTCGCCATCAGATTTTGATATGCTATCTTGTTATGTTACATTGAAAATAATTGAATCTTCGCACATTGTAAAGCAGTTATCCAATTGTCCAACAGCGTAGTTCGAATTCGCGAATCGTAATTGGTTCAACCTGGATTACACTGCTGACCTGACGCAACGTGCGAATCTGTGATATTACACTGTCGGATTTTTCAGTGAGGATTTGCAAATATTTCTTTATTTTTTGTGCCGGCTTAGAATATCACTACGCCGTTCTACCCGCGCGTGTCGTAAGAGGGGACTAAGGGTAAGGGGCTTTTTAAGTGGTTATTGGAGATGCGGTTGGAAACCCATCACCATTAATTCACCGAAAAGTTCTTAGCTAAGAACCGAAAGGTGTATTGCTCCTTCATTGATTTAGAGAAGGCGTATGATAGGGTGGTAAGAAAGTGTTTATGGGAGGTGTTATCCAAGTTCGGTTTGGGGAGTCGACTTATACGTGCACTTGTATCACTCTATGAGGATTCCAGTGCATGTGTGAGAGTAAACGGGGAAAATACTGACTGGTTCGGGATCTCTCGGGGTGTCCGACAGGGTTGTGTAGCTTCCCCGTGGCTCTTCAATTTGTTCATGGATGACTGTTTAACAGAGTTGCGTGAAAGTGATTATGGATTGAGAATGGGTGGATTCATCATTAAATGCCTCTTATATGCCGACGATCAAGTGCTACTTGCATCATCGGTGGAAGAGCTGCAAGAGATGATGAATATTGCATGTGCGTCTTTTGAAAAAAAGGGAATGAGGGTGAATGTGGATAAAACAAAAACTATGGTTTTTGAAAGAGAGGTGAATATGACCGAATGCGTGATTGAGATTAGTGGTAAGAAAGTGGAACAAGTGAAAGAGTTTGTGTATTTGGGAAGTTTGTTTACTAGGGATGGAAAGTGTGATGAAGATATCGAGAGAAGAGTGAAAAAGGGTAATGCGGTAAATGGAGCACTGGATAGTCTAATGTCTAGTCAGTCGGTGTCTGAAAAGGCCCGAATGGCTGTGCATGATGCTGTCCTCGTTCCTACGCTTATGTATGGCAGTGAATGTTGGGTGTGGCAGAAGAAGCATGAAAGTAGAGTGAATGCAGTAGAAATGAGATCCCTCAGAAAAGTGTGTAATGTAAGGTTATGTGATCGTGTGAGGAATGATGTGATTCGTGAAAGGTGTGGTGTAAAAGATGATATTGTAAGAAAGATAGAAAAAGGAATGTTGAGATGGTTTGGGCACATAGAGAGGATGGATGACAGTAAATTGGTGAAAGAGATATATAGAGCCAATGTGGAAGGTAATGTTAGTAGAGGACGACCTCGGAGGACACATTTGGATCAAATAGAAAATGTGCTCAAAAAGGCAGGTGTCCGCAGTATGAAGAATAAAAGAGCATGTATGAAAAGATTGATGGATGTAAACGAAGCCAGAGAGGTTTGCCAGGATCGTACAAAGTGGCGATCGATAGTCTCTGCCTACCCCAATGGGAACTAACGGCGTGAGAATATGTATGTATGTATGTATGTATTAATTCATCATCATCATTATTAACTTCAAAATGTGGCTGAGGAGTTTCCAGCTCTGAAGCTCTGGCTACCCTTTTTTGGGATTTATGGCCGTGAGTATATGTATGTACGTATATTATTTATTCTCTTTACTGTTTTTTCTCGTATTGCAATATTAATGTAAAAAACTTATTTGGTCATAATTTGAAACCAAATCATAATTATAGTTAACACTTAGGTAATAATTATAACCACCACAATCTATTACATACGTAAAGCTTATTTAACACCCAATTTAAAACATTATTTATAAACAAAATGCATCATTATCATCAGCCTGTTCAGTTTACTGCTGGTTATCAGGCCATCCCTAAAGATTTGCACAACAACCGGTTCTGTGCTACTCCAATCCACCAGCTTCCCGTGAACGTCACCAAGTTGTCGCTCCACCTTGTGGTATTCTACCCACAATGCATCGTCCGGTACGTGGCCGCCACATCAGAACCTATGAGCCTCAACGACTATTAGTCCTGTGAGCTATTAGCCGTGCACATTGCCACTTAAATTTTGCAGCTCTGCTGTAGTAACTTTAGATCTTATTAGGCACCAAGAGTACATCGAATAAATACAAGAGTTTGAGTTGAATTCAGAGTATTATTATTTCTCATTTATATTACTTCTTAAAGCAAGGTTTTTTCTATGCTCTCACTAAAATAAAGGTCGAAATTGAATTGTTGGATGACTCTAAAATCTTATATTCAACATAACATAACATAACATAAACATTCACGCCGAATATCCCCGAAGGGGTTGGCAGAGGTTCTAATACTTCTGAACATCACGTGACTTTGTCACCTGGTTGCCAGAGTACCCACGTTTTGCATGGACAGTGTACACACGTGATAGGGGGCAGGCCTATCGCCGATATCGGCGACAGGCCTGCCCCCTATCTTTTTTTCAACATAAATTATTATTGTTTCAGCTCTCTAAGGCAGCTTGCAGTCTATCTTTTTTGGGTTTTCAACAAGTATTGCTTTCACAACAATGTAAATCACGTTTGTTTAATTATAATATGTCTACTTACCTTTTTTTTAGGGCGTAGTTAATAACCAAAACCAATAAAAAGTATTTTTTTAAAATAACAATTTGAGCCAAGCAATGATATGCAAATTTTATTGTTATTGAATGCTTATCAGTATTAAGTCACAATTTGCTTAGATTGTCGAAAGTAGCATACCGTACGTTTGGTATGCCAGTCTTATTATTTCAGAAAAAAAAATCCACTAACAGGATTATGACAAAAACTTGACATCGATTTAAGTGCAACTAAGTAAAATAAAGGTAGCAAGAGAGTTTCGTCAAGACCGTGATAAGTGGCTATCGATAGTCTCTGCCTACCCGAATGGAAATAATGGGCGTGAGTATAGTAAGTAGGTACTTGAACGTGTTCTCTTATATTCACTCTTGCTCACCAAGGTACGGGTATTATAATATATTTGAAAAAGGCAAAACTATGTTGTTGTTTCATCAACATTTCTCATCTATAATATTTTTATTAATTCTGTTTGGTCGTTCATATCTTTAGTAAATATCTTAATCATGTTGTGTTTACAGTAAATACAACAGACTACTCCTTGTCTTGTACAATTCTGCTTATTATTCTATTGCATATTTTAAAAAATACATACATACATACGTATTCTCACGGCTATAAATCCCTTAACGGGGTAGCCAGAGCTTTGGAATGAGAAATTCCTCAGCCCCTTTTGGAAGTTGATTGGGGAGAAGATAGTAATAATAAATGTTTTTGGTGACGGGTCTCCAACCACATCGCCCAAAAATCACTTAAAAATATATACCCTTAGTCGCCTCTTACGATCACCCACGGTTAGATATGGGGTAGTGTTATTCTTAGCCGACACTACACGGCGAAAACTTCTGTTTAGATTTAAAAAAATACATCCATTAAAATACAGCAACAATATCGCACCAAATAACAGACCCTCAGGCCCATTGTCGAGCAATTGATATAACAACTCGATGAAATACTCAAATCGCCGCCGTCATCCGGACCTGATGATGTCCAATGACCTCTGGGCTCTGGAAATTTCTGGTGAGGATAATAGGAGTGTTTGTCTGTTTACTTGGCCCTGGTCCAGTTGTTAGATAAATAGGAGGTAAATACGTTGTGAGATAAATGTTTGGAGGTAAATATGTTTTTGATTTAAGTGTTATTGTTTAGTTTGTGTTGCTATTTCTTAGAGATATGAGCTGTGGGTGCGATTGGTATAATAGATTAAACGGATATGTAGACTAGGATATCTTTTTTATCAAAGAGCTGATACATATTTGTTCTAACGGTTATTACTATAACATAAACATAAACGTTCACGCCGTTTATCCCCGAAGGGGTTGGCAGAGGTACCAATACTTCTGAACTCACATGGCAAGCGCCATCTAGTGTCCAGAGAAGGTACCCACGTTTTGCTTAGACATTGTACTCACGTGATAGGGGGCAGGCCTATCGCCGTTTTGTACGAATACACTGTCACATGACTAAGTAAAACTCAGCCATGTGTGTTTCCTCTGTTTTCCCTCACCGTTAACGACCATGATAAATTAACCATACATATGACTTTAGAAAAGAAAAATTGGTGTAGGCCCGACCCAGGATTGGAACTCACGCCCTTCTATTTTCGGGCGGGTGTTCTACCCACTGGTCTATCATGTCGCTATTACTCTATTTTCTTTTAATATTGTAAAATAAAGGTGTCCAGCCTCGTTGCGCAATAATCATCAAAAATAATAATAAATTAAAATATCAGTTCTCAGAATCATTCTTTACTATAAGCATAATATGTATCTAGAATATATAACACAACTTTCAAATAGAACAGATTTACATAGATATATATAGTTATAAGTTTTGTATTAACAATCATGTTCAATTTCATATTACTCTCTCCACTATTATTAATACTATTTCTAATACATTTCTGATTGATTCAATTTACTACATTTTAATC
Source organism: Bedellia somnulentella (assembly GCA_963576735.1). Classification (NCBI taxonomy): domain Eukaryota; kingdom Metazoa; phylum Arthropoda; class Insecta; order Lepidoptera; family Bedelliidae; genus Bedellia; species Bedellia somnulentella. The sequence goes on from OY755191.1 coordinate 2,468,700, forward strand.
TGTTATTACTTGGTTTCCTACGTCACAGGCTTAGCCTTTTTAGGAACCCCTGTGTAATTGTTTTCATATCTAACCCAACACATGTGTGTCAAAGAGTGAAATCAGATAATAGTTATTATGCCATTTCATCTTAACTATGTTCCAGCTTATTGTTATTATTTATATGTGTCACAATAAACGTTTTTTTTTTTAAATTAACAACGCCGCTCCGTATGACATTAGCACTGGTTAGGACCCATTTCCTTCTCCTCACCGCAAAGTTGACATCAACGTCAATAGTACCAACACTGCGTAAAAAATAAATAACTATAATTTATTAATAAATTAATTAATTTACTGTGTAGTGTTGGCTTAGAATAGCACTACCCCATTTCTTCCTGTGGGTGTACGTAAGAGGCGACGAATGGTATTGGAGCTTTTTAAGGGATTTTTGGGCGATGCGGTTGGAGACCCATAGGTCGGAACATTCTGATTATATTTGTTTACTCTTACGTTTGTAAACCTCTCACTCATCCCTAATTTAAAAAAGGTAACATTATTACCTATTCAATAAAAGAAGAATCATAGAAATCGGTAGAGAAACACCGAAATTATACATAAAATAAGCCATCGCGCCCGTGACCAAAACCGAATCGTTACTAATTTAGATATAACATACTAGATGGCGCCAGTAGTTGCATCCTACATCACGTAATGATTTATTTTTTAGATTGTTATAAATACTTCATAGCGTTTTATTCCAAAATTTGCTATTAAACGGAAATACTGAACCGTTCATTAAAGCGCATTAAAAATCACCAAACTACACTGTTTAGGGAGTGCTATAAATTTAATAAATTGAAAACATTGCGCTGAATTTCACAATGCTTGAGCAGTGACTAGAGAAAGAAACCTCAGATATTTAAAAAACAACGCTACCCGTGCGAAGCTGGGACGATCCACTAGTTAGTAATAATCCCCACATTAGGTTTTCATGAACAAAAAGATTTAAATTAAACTTTTTTTTCTGCGTACAATGTTAAATTAGGAAACTTAGTTATATGATTATGAAGTTTATTTATCTTCCAAACCCAAAATAAAAACATTGCAACGTATTACGTTTTTAAGGTTGTCTCATCTGAATATTTATAAAGGTCTTATAAAGGATATTAAAACTGACATACAAGGAAAGCTTGACCCGCTTTAATGCCTTTCTTATAAATATGGTTTGTTTATTTATTATAGCACTAATAACCCATTTCTTCCCGCGTGTGTCGTAAGAGGCAACTGAGGCAATTTATTGCATCTGCCTGAGTTAATTTGTACATATTTCGTTTTGCCGTAAAGTGCCGGCTTAGAGTAACACTACAGCTTTCTACCTACGGTTGTTGTGAAATTTGACTTAGGGTGTGAGGCCTTTTTAAGTGGTTTTTGGGCGATGCGATTCGAGCTTGAAGGTCGCCTCTTACGACACCCGTGGGTAGAGAATAGAACGGGGTAGTAACATTCTAAGCTGGCACTACAAGGCAAACTCAAATATTCATACTTATAATAATAAAATATTTATATTTTTACTGAAATTATGGCCGGTATTGTAGGAGCAACACTATTTATTACACTATGTATGAGAAACATTATGAATGTAAGGAAAGCAAGAGGTATTTTTCAGGGTCTTGCAAAGTGGCGGTCAACAGTATCTGCCTACCCAAATTTGAACTAATAGCGTGAGAATATGTATGTATGAGTGGTATTAGACTTCAGGATACATACAAAGTTGTAATACGAAATATTTTTGCTCCAACTGCAGTTTAAAATATGTTTTTTGTGTCATTAAGGGGGGCTAAATAAAGATTTTTTTGCTTCCTTACTAATATAAAATTTACTGTATACCTAAAGTATATAAATTAAATTAAAACAGATATAAATTAAACAGTAATATAAATTAAAACAAATTCAGGAACCATACTAAATTGCCATGCCAATTAAGTAGACATATACAAGGAAATTTGGCTTGGACAGTGGTTACAACCCTTATTCCCTCATGGCAAAGCCGTGGTCTTACTAACATAACATAACATAACGTAAACGTTCACGCCGAATATCCCCGAAGGGGTTGGCAGAGGTACTAATACTTCTGAACATCACGTGACTTTGTCACCTGGTGTTCAGAGTACCCACGTTTTGCCTGGACAGTGTACTCACGTGATAGGGGGCAAGCCTATCGCCGTTTTGTACGAATACACTGTCACATGACTAAGTACAACTCAGCCATGTGGGTTTCCTCACGATGTTTTCCCTCACCATTAACAACCGTGATAAATTAACCACACATATGTCTTTAGAAAAGACAAATTGGTGTAGGCCCGACCCGAGATTTGAACACAAGTCATTTGCACGATAACCGGTGTTCTACCCATTGAGCCATCACGTCGTTCTTACTACTACATCATTAAAGTAAACTTTTAAATTTAGTATTTTATACCAACTCGAGACCAACTTCCTATTAATAATTACAAAGAAAATGGTGCATTATTTGCGCACTGCGCACCACTTGCTGCTAACTTCACACAACGACTGACAATCGGTGCCGTCGGAACGGAAACAGTGAAATTACTAGGCTGAAAACATACAGATACTGGAGTTAGACAAAAAATACTCATTTTAGGTAGATAGTAAATTTATCAAGTCGCTAATATGGATGTTAGTGTGTACAAGAGTATTCCTGGGAAGTGATGTGGTGAGTAAAACAAATAATTTTGAACTAGCAGTTGTTTGTTATAGTGCTGATTATTTTGTTTGGATTGTAGGTGTACATATATTTTTATTTGGGAGGTTAAAGAGACACAAAAGACGTACACAAAGGCTTAAATATTGCGTTGTTCCATAACAATAATTGTTACTATTTAAAAAATAAATTTTTACTGTAGTATTTTCTCCGAAAAATTTCATTCATTACCCATTAACATCTTAGTAATGCAGATTTACAACAATACGATATATAATTAAATACAATAATTTTAAACTTTCTTGTCATTGTTCATGTCCTTTCGAGTTTGAATGCATTTGAAAGCAATCATTAAAAGTAGTGATGAGTTAAAACTGTTTTTATTCTTGTTTACCGTCTTAACTCTGCTTAAAATAAATATTCAAATTCCCTGAAATAATATATAAATAATGCACAAAAATTATAACGTACGAAGAATACTAAACAAAATAAAACATTCTACTTCATTCGTTGAATTAATTGGAATTTAATTGATCTGCTCTACTAACGATTACCGCAACATGCCACATTGCATTTTTGTAATCAGAACATAGTCCTGCTAAATAATAGCAATGACAGAAGGACATTGACATCTACTACTCCAGTTCTACATACAAGAACCGTCACGAATGAGGTTGCCTGCAGTGCGTCGTTTAATCGATCGCCAACCCACGCATGCGCCCTCAAAATATGTTAACATCAGTGATAAAAACCCTTAGTGGCGGCTCGTCTTTTCGGAGCCATGCCGAAGCCAACACCAGTAGAAGACTTAGTAATACCACCTCAAGATCAAAGAATATGTGGGCTACTATGCATCTGTCAGATGACAGCTGTCCTTAGCTGCGTCTCAATCGTATACCTCACTGTTGCTATATACATGCCCTACACCAGAGCTATTGCGTCAGGTATAGACCCAACACCTATCATGTGCACAACAACAAGAGCAGTCAACAAGGATAATTGTGATTGGGGATCATGTGGTGAATGGTGTCTCAGCAAAACGTCCGGTGCTTGCATCCAAATATATGTTAATGTTCGCAAAAATGGCTCTTCTTTGTTATTGTCGGATTGCGGAAGTGCTGCCAATAAAACGTGCTATGGTATCGATCAAGAAAATGCCAAGAAATATCACTGTATACGTGATGAATGCAGAAATTTAACTGGTACTTTCAATTGCACTGAGGGCAAATGTATAAACATAACTGATGCATTTGAATGTGCTTTTCGAGAAACGGATCCGCCCCTGAAATGTTCAGGACGTCGCGGTAAAATTACGTGTATAGAAGTTCATGGTTTATTCTCATGTAGTAGAGGGACTTGTAGAAAAATTAGAACTCCGTATAATTGTGATAGAAGATGTGTTGATATTCCTACCCGCAACAAAAATGTTATAGTTTTGAGTGGCGATAGAGTTTTCTTGGCGAAATGTACAAAGTTAGCTCAGGAGAATACAAATGAAGTTGTTTGGACCGATTCTGGTGAAGAAGTTTTAATGTTATCGTGCTATGCTGTTCACAATGGCACGAACGGAGTTGTGGCTATAGACTGCATAAATGCTGCTTTGCTGCCTAAAACTGAAATATCTGATTTGACAAACTTTACATTTTTGCAGTACTTATATGAATCACGAGCTGTTGCCAATAGACTTATAGCTCCTTCTGAGGTCGAACTGACTTTAGCCAATGACAGCAGATTGATGATTAACTTAGAAGGATGTGTCAATACTTTGGCGGACGAATGCAAAGAATTTCTAAAGGACTATGGCCGCGACGGAGCCGATCATAATGCAAAAGCAAGATTCCCTTGTTTTTACACTGAAAATATGGTGGATACAGTTGTTGCACGTTTTGACTTGGAAGCCACGTATCGACAATTTTTGGTGGCTTTAGTACTGCCCACAGTACTGATCGTAATATCTTGTATAGTGTTATTGATATGTCAAAAGACAGTTGAAGTGGGCGATGATGCTAAAATGAGAATTAAACTGTGTACAGCTGGTCCTGCTGAAGCACAAAACAATTTAAATGATCCTGTATCTCCACTTTGAGATCAGTCACGTGAGCATTTTTATAATTTAATCATATTTTCATGTCTTTTGAGTCAGTTTAAACTTGTATAATTTTTGTTTGGCAATGTTGCTGGCCTCCGAGACCCATTATCACATATTATTACTTTATGTGATTATTTTTTTCCCTCTCAATTACCAAAAGAGGCTGAGTGGTTTTTACCACCAAGCCACTTATTGACTAAACATAATCAGCAACCAATGCTTTACGCTAATACAACACAGCTGATAATATTAACCCTCTTCACGATGTTTTCTCTCAGCGTTAACCAGACGTATGACTTTTGAAAAGACAAATTGGTGTAGGTCTGACCCGGGATTTGAACCAAGGTCAGTCTGCATAATAGGCGGGGTTCAATCCATTGAGCTATCACGGTTATTTGTTTCTTGTTTTATATCTTATGGTCTTTTGAATATTTGTCAATGAATTCATGTAGCGCTCATTCAGCTAGCGCATTCAAGAGATGGTAGAAGCACTAATACTTCTGCATACATACATAAACTCAAGGCTACAAATCCCTAGAAGGGGTTCCAACCGCATCGCCCAAAAATCCCTTAAAAAGCCCTAATACCGTTAGTCGCCTCTTACGTACACCCACCGGAAGAATTGGGGTAGGGCTATTCTAAGCCGACACTACACAGCAAATACTTCTGATCATCACTTATTTTGTTACCTGGTGTTCAGAATGCCCACGTTTTGCTTGGATAGTGCAGTTTAGTGGTACGTCACAGTCGACAACTTTGATAAATTAGACACATTTAGAAAAAGATATAGATTGTGCTTAAAAAGTTAGGCGTGTAAAGTGTAAAGAATAAAAGAGCATGTATAAAAATATTGATGAATATCGTCTAAGCTCGAGAAATCCTTGCAAGGTCTTACAAAGTGACAATCGATAGATAGTCTCTGCCAACTCTAGAAGGAACTACTGGCATGAGTATAGGTATTTAAGCATGGTGTATAATTGAACTTCATCCATAGTCTAGTGGTTAGGAGGCTAGCCTGCTGGTTCCAAATGTCGGGATTTACGATTTTTATTAAACAACACGGCACCCACGGGGAGAAATGAAAGATACGTTTTTTTTTCTTCTTTAAACAGAAGCTACGCAGTATTTTATAATTCCTTCATTTTGTTCCACAATCAAATGTCCGACTTTGAAAAGCCATTACAAAAATAAGTCTTTGCTTTTTAAGTGTTGTTTTTTTACTAAAAACTTTGAACTTCTTTAAAACAAATTAAAAATCTAAGTACAATGATATTATCACTTGTATATGTAATATAGATAGAGTCGTCGAGAGTTCCTAATTATTTTACCTATTAAACAACATGGAAACTAAGCAAAAATTTCATATTCTATGCATTTTTCAAGGATTGAAGAAATAGCGAGGTTTACAGTCGCGTGTTTTGTTGTGGTGAATGTTTAATATCATGTTTTCGACAACAACTTCGAAGGTTGACTCTTACGTCAAACATTTATAATTCATACTGCTTCTACCTGCTGCAACAAATAGAAATGTAGATTTTCTTCAGGGCATGTATGTGGACTTTTGGCGTATAGGTTTGGGGTTTGCATTAATAAATAACATAACATAAACGTTCACGCCGAATATCCCCGAAGGGGTTGGCAGAGGTACTAATACTTCTGCACATCACGTGACTTTGTCACCTGGTGTTCAGAGTACCCACGTTTTGCATGGACAGTGTACTCACGTGATAGGGGGCAGGCCTATCGCCGCCGTTTTGTACGAATACACTGTCACATGACTAAGTACAACTCAGCCATGTGGGTTTCCTCACGATGTTTTCCCTCACCGTTAACCATGATAAATTAATAAATAAATAGTTTTATTTTTGTGTAGTCTGATTTGGTTCTAAGTGGAAAAATATATTGAATTAATACCGTTTGAAAAAAATGAGTAAAGGCAAAAAGGGTAGTCTAAATGTTACCCCTAATTCAAAGTATAAACCCTGTTTCTTATTGTAAGCAAAGTGCAAGAAATATCTTAAATAACTGTGTACAAACCTATAAATCAATTTAAATTAATATTTTTGACAATAATAAGCTTTTTGTTTTCTTTACAGGCGTTCCCCTCTTGTGTGAGGGACCGGGTAGCTCACTAAGAGACGAATAGTTATAATGCTGCATCTTAATTCATGATCACAAATCTGCACAATGTCTACTCTCAGTAGATCAAGAGCAAGTCTCTCTCCAGGAGCTTCGGAGAGATCAACACTTCCTATGGGAGCTTCTGGTGATCCTCCAAGTCCAGCGAAATCATTGGAGCCAACAAGAGAGCAATTAATGGCACATTACTATGAAAGATTTAAATTCTACACATCACTATGCCTTGGTACCTCAGCTATTTTAGCTGTATTCGCCTTCCTTTTTCTCATACCATTTGTCGTAGAGCCAGCTATTCAGACAATATTAGCAGAATTCGTACCAGAAGCTGGTATATGTCAAGTGTCAGAACACGCCTATGCAACTACAATGACGAACTGCTCATGGGCATCCTGCAGAGAAGGGTGCACAACTTCGCATACAAAATGTCATAAGATTCGTGTTAATTTAGCTAGACAACCATTTACAGAAAATGCGGTAGCACCAGCCGAATGGGATGAAATCGATCTAAAGTTTCTTATTAATCCAGAAGGCTGTGGTTATCCGCCTAGAGTAAATTGTTCGGAATTTGCAAGAGATTATGCAGGACCAAAAGCACCTAAGTTATTTCCGTGTTATTATAGTACAACAAAGCCTGAATTGGTAGTAGCAAGATATTCTTGGGAAGATACAATAAGAGGACTGATTTTAGCACTCGTTTTACCTACAACAGTATTCATTTTTAGTCTCAGCGTGTTGGCTTACTGGCATTGTCACTGCTGTGATAGAGCTTGTAATAGGCGAGTACACGCAGAGTCTTTTGCTAGCAAGGAAGAGTAAGTATGTTTTAATATATTACTATTAATAATCATACATGATGTTTGGTTTTTCATCAAGTTTAGTGAAATTGATGATTAATGGACTTTCAGGTCCGACCCTGATTTCAACTTTGCTGTAGCGTCGTCTTAAATATAATTGTAATGGAGATCGTTGCAAGTATACCAGTTGTGGATAATGCACTACTTGCTATAGTTTTTGCAAGATCTTTGGTTTCATCTTATTTGTCTTCTAAATTTGTAACTTTTTTACTTGTATAAGTCTAATAGAAAAAAATATTCAGTATTGTTAACCACTTGTGTATTCCATTTTTCTATTAAAGCTAGTAGTGCAAATTTGAATATTGCACGATCTTCTGCTCTCTGTCCATTTTCTGTTTTGTCTTGAAATTTGTAGAATATGTCATAATACTTTTAATTAAGCTTATAGACGCTTTACAAAATAAATTTAAAATAATTGTTATTTTGTGAAAATATTGGTCTTGAACAATTATGAAAATAAGCTGTTTTTCATGATTAACTAAAAATCCTGGTAGAATTCTATTCTATTTAAACTAAATCTACATTTCTTTAACCGTCAAAATGACTGACTTATTTGCTGTAACAATAAAACTTATTTTTTATATGCTTTGTGGAAAATGTATTTTGCATATTTTTATAACATACGAAAATCCAGCATGTCCGATTAGTAAATCCACAAGGAAATTAACACAAGTAACCTATGAGAACTTCAATAACTAAAATAAATGCCCTATTCTATCAAAATAATCAGCTTATTCTTCAGCCTATTCTGAGATAAGCATCTAACCAATAAGAAAACTTTAATCTTTTCAAATATCAAACTTATGGAACCCCTGATGTTCCATTATATTCTTTGTTAATTATATATTATCTACTAAACTAACTTGTTCTGTAATTATTTTTCAGTAGTAAACTTCTCTGCGAGCTTGATGACGACCCAAGTGATGACGTGTTCTGACAACCCCCCTCCGCCGCCCGCCGTCGTCCTCACCGTTCGCATCGCAATGGATACACGCAACTTTGATCATTAACACATCATAGTAACGAATATTTTCCTATGATATTGAGATGGTCATAAAACTCAGATTGCAGAACAGATATTGGTTGATTTTGATGAAGAAATGGTTAATTTGGGTGATGTGATAGCAGATTTTAAACATGTTTATGGATTAATCAAAGGCTATGAACAGTATCATAGTAACTACTATTGAATTAAGAAAAGGAATCTTTGGTCCATTACTATAATAATAAATGCCGGAAATCGCCTTTTAATTTCGATTCTACTAAAGGCTGAAAAAGTTTTTAACATCACTCTTTCTGTAATGAAAACAATTTGTTTTAATATGTAACTCGAATAAATAAAAGACACTGTAATATTATATTCTCTAAAAATACCAATATAAGCATTGCGTGTGAAATCCCTCACTGGAATACTGCACTTGTAAAAATGAGACAAGGTGGGTTGCGGAGACTTATAGCTGGATTTACGATTAATAAATATAAATTCGTCTCCAATTGAAATTTGAGCTATGCCGGAGCTAGTTTAAAGATAAGCTTAAAGCTTGAATAGTTTTAAGTATTAATATATTAATAATAAGTAAATTCATTTTAAAAGTAGTAAAGCGCTTTTTGATAAGCTAAAAACTTGTGTTGATAATATAAATATATATAAAAATAAAATTAAAAAAATCTTGCAATAATTCAAGGAATCATTTTTGTTCATTGCAATAATAATAGCTTAAAGGACAACCTTATTCATCGGATAAAATTAATTTAATCGTAAATTTATTAAAAAATCCTAGATTGTCGCGCAAGTGATTGTGTTCGCTATTTAAGAATTGTAAGTTAATTATAACTTTGTGTGCAAATTAGATAATTTTATATGACACCAAATAATTATGCTTAAGTAAGATTCAATTATTGAAATAGTTTTCAGATACCACCAATATATCTAGCTAAGGAAATTGTTTAAGTCGAAGTCATTTAAATTAATAATCATCAGTTGATTGATTTATTTTTGAATTAATAATTTTGTCTCAAAAAATATGTTTGGAAATTAATTTCGCAAGAAATTAATATTTGAAGAAACGTGACCAAATAGTTTTAGTCTTTATTATATTTATCCATATCTAAATCCTGGATGCTTTGACAAGTGAATTTAATGTTATCGCTTTCAATTGCAATGAAAAATAATAATATTTGTGTTGTACTTAAAATGTCCATTTATTTATTATTATTATCGTATTAAAATGTTTTTAAGCTAAGTAGTAATTTAATAGAAAAGAGCCATACAATATCCTAATAATTGTAACACGCCTTTATGAAGTACAAATGAAACTATAAACGTTATATAAAACTTTATGCATTATTTAATGTTGAATTCTTAATTATTATGATGTTTCTTTCTATTTAATGAATGATATTATTGCATTACGAAAAGCTAGTTAATATAAGTCTTTTTATGTTTTATATGGCTGTGATATGACCATATTTTTGATTAACTGACTAAAATGTCCAAATACCTTAAAAATAATGAATAAAAACTATTTGAAAGTATGGGGATAATTTTTAAACAAACAATTTATAGATTTATGAATGATTGATGTTTTTAATGATCTTAATATCTTTAAAAATAGTAAATTTAATATTTGTTGCGATTGTGATGCCTTATTTTTTTATTTATTAAAATTTATATTTGAGTATTTGTTGTGTGTAGAAAAAAATATGAACATTGGTATATGTCATTTTTTCGTTCTCAACTTATATTTTTGTACAACTTATCTTACTGATTTAGGAAGGAAAATACACAATAAAATTGTTATTATCTATTCTAGTAGAAAGCGTATCAGCATGGTTATTATTCGTAAAATTCTGTAAATAGACTAGATTCTTAAAGAATTAAATCAGTGAGATTGCATGCAAATCCGTACCGCTACAAATCATAATGTAAAATATTTAAATAAAGCTTCACATTGTTTTATTTTCTATTTTTGTTTCATTTAAAGCAAGGAAATCATTGTCAGACAATTGTCTATCAATTCGCTTTCCATGTGTTCATGGCCTAGAATATATCACCACCCCTTTATTTTTTTACCCAAATTCATGGAAGGCGACAGAGGGATTACCAGTGAGTGGGCAGCAGCATTACATTGAGTCCTCCTAACATTATTACTGCGATCGCTAACCTGCATGGCGATTGTGGCCTAACCCGCATGGCTTTCACTGAAACATATCGGCCCCCAGCCCCGACGACGGCCTCATTATTCTTGGCTACAGCAGTGGAACTGTTAACGGAGATGCAGAGGGGGTTCTAAATATTGACAAACATTGCTGAACCTGTAACTGGTAACACATTAGAAAACTGTGACTGGCCATCAATGCCAAACATAACGAGAATCATTTCAACTTGACAGACTTGAATTAGACTTGGGTTTGCTGGAGAACGATTCTCATTGGGATTAAACACTTACAGATTTAGTTGTTTTATCAAATGCGTAGCAAATACGAACGCTGTTTGCAATTATCATCGCCACATGTTTTTCCTCACAACCGATTCAGTTATGGAACAAATACAACGACGACATATGTGAAGATATCTTCCATCGCTTGCGCATTCGATCAAATTATTCCCACAAGCTTGATTCTAATTGAGGATCAATGCTTGACTATTGCAAACAAGCAACTGATTGAAGTAGGAATGATTGCCTAATCGATCGATACACGATGTATTCAACCAAGAATTAAATCGAGAGCTGCAATACAATGTTGATATATTGCAGGAGTTCGTTCAAAATAATGTGCCGTTGCCGAACGAATAGCAAAAACAAGAATATGAAACATTGATTCAAGTGGTGGAAAGTGATACTAGTGGTCTATTCCTCCTGGGCGCACCTGGAGGAACAGGGAAAACATTTGTCGTTTCATTGATTTTGGCCACTTTTCGATCAAGATGTGTCACAGCTTTTGCGTTAGCTTTAGGTTCAAAAGGCAATTGAGACGAATTCTTGAGAAGAGTCAATGTCAAGAATTCTTCTTCGTAATCAAAACTGCAACAAGAAGATCCATAGAAGAATTGGGGTTACTGACATAGCCCAATCAGTTGCAAAACTTAAAAAGCGATGAACAAGGCACATTATACACAGAACCATTAGGCTCAAAAGATCTGGAGTGGCGGCCATGAATCAGACGACGCTGTGTGAGTATGCCTCCCAAAAGTCGGACCGATAAGGGCTTAGCGCAGGCCATTGCAGGACCGGTTGCTGTGAAGATCTACAGAGAATGTCTTTGTTCAACAGTGGGCATCTATTGGTTGAATGATCTTGGATTCTATTGATGGAATGAGGCTAAATAGAAAAAAAGAGGTGGCTTATTACAGATGCCCTATTTTTGATCATTAAGCGTCGTAGTTCTACCAATATCTTAGATACAAAAGTTCAGACGTGTGCCTAAAGTGCTCGACAGATTTTGATTAAATTTGGTACATACTCGTATCTAGAAAAGTACAGTAATTTTTATCTGTTTTGAAGTCATATGTGTAAGTAATTTCATCTTGGTTGCTAACGGTGAGAGAAAACATCGTAAGGAATCCCACATAGCTCTCGCTCTCAGCTCAAATACGTCCCCACCAAGGGGTTTGAGCCTACCCTACAGAGGGTAATTTGGCCATAGTACACCACGCTGGCCAATTGCGGGTTGGAAGACTAACGACTACTACCGTGATAGGAGCCGAGACCGACGGCTTAACGTGCTCTCCGAAGCACGGAATCTTCTTAATTTTCTAATAATCAGGTGATTCAAGCAGGCAATATCCTTCCAAATTGGGTTAAATCTCACAAATTAAATTTTTGAGTTTACCCCCCGGGAATTGAACCCGACACCTGCGTACTTGAATCCAAGCGTTAAACGTAACACCAGGCAGTCACGTTACTCACATGGCTAAGTTGTACTATTCGTACAAAGTGGCGGTACTCCGACCTGCCCCCTATCACGTGACTACACTGTCCAAACAAAACGAGGGTACTCTGAACACCAGGTAACAATGTCACGTGATGTGCAGAAGTATTAGTACATCTGCCAACCCCTTCGGAGATATACTGCGTGAACGTTTGAGTTTTGTAAAAACAATCCTACGGGGAACAACTACATTTTAGAGTCAGCTGTATGTTGGATATAAGTTTTTTTAATGTCTTAAAAATTCTGGTTGCTGCAGAGAATATTTTTTACATAGCCCTACCCTATTTCTTGCAATTAAGGCCTGCCCCCTATCACGTGAGTACACTGTCCATGCAAAACGTGGGTACTCTGAACACCAGGTGACAAAATCAAAAGTATCAGTACCTCTGCCAACCCCTTCAGGGATATTCGGCGTGAACGTTTATGTTATGTTATGTTATGCGCATTTGTATTGATTGTTGAAAACCAATATTATTTTATTTTACTATTTATGTCCCGAACAGCTACTTAAAGTGGGTATATTGCTATTTTAAAGTTTAGCTAAATTTTTGGGTGTTATAATCATACATACATATACTCACGGCTATGAATACTTAAAAGGGTAGCCAGAGCTAAGGAATTAGAAATTCCTCCGCCAGTTTTGGAAAGTTTAGTGGGGAAAAGATCGTAAAATAAAGGTTGTTGGTGATGGATCTCCAATCGCATCGCCCAGAAATCCCTTAAAAGCCTTAATATCGTTAGTCGCCTCTTACGCACACCGACCTAACGAAATGGGGTAGTGCTTCTAGGCCGACACTACATAGCAGTGTTATAATTATGAAAATAAATATTACATTAATGTTGGTAATATCACTGTAGCTGCTGTAATAACATCATTAAATAATATTTTTTTTTTTTTCTATTTTCAAGGAATGCTTGCAATTCAACTATGTTATCATCCTGTATATATTAAATATTTCCGTTGCTGACTGACTGACTGACTCATTTACAAATAGCGCACAGGCTTAAATGCTTTACCAAGAGAGTTAAAATTAGACAGGTACGAGATTCAGATGACCACAAAGAAAAAAATCATGCAATTCCTACGGGAACGGGAATTACAGAAAATTTAAATTTATCTGTAATTTCTTAAATTTCGACTCTGTCATGTTGAGGTGAATAGAAAATCATTAGTCGTTGTTTTAAAATTCAACACTATGATTCCGTAAGGTTGGTAGTGTTAGGAATCTAGCAGATGGAACACCGTTTTAGCATTAACCCATTGTTTAATTTTTCTTGGCAACATACAAACTCAACTTGCAGTTAGAATAAATCAAAATGGCGGACTTTTGGCGCCAAGATGCTTGTTTTGAACCGATTGAGTAGACAATCTATAGGATTAACATAAAGAGGGTCAAATACAAATATTTTTTAAAAAAATCTATTGATTTAGTTCAAGACTTAGTTATGATATTAAACTAATTAATAAATTCAATTTATTATAAAATATATAGTTCTAGTGGTAAATTTGTTTGTTAAATGTTTTACCTGAGGGTATTTGAATATAAAAAAAAACAGGTGATATAGTTTATTTTGGTTTTACAAAATTAAACCTACGGTAACGTTTTAATATGAAAACCCGCTTGGAATACACATTAGCAAGAGAAACTAAATCCCATAGAATTAACATACATATACTCACGGCTATATTTCCCTAGAAGGGGTAACCAGAGCTAAGGAATTATAAATTCCTCAGCCACTTTTGGAAGTTGAGTGGGGAAAAGATGGTAAGAATAAAGGTTTTTGGTGATGGGTCTCCAACCGCATAGCCCAAAAATCCAATAAAAAGCCCCAATACCCTTAGTCGCCTCTTACGACACCCGTGGGTAGAAAGGGGTAGCGACATTCTAAGCCGGCACTACACGGCAAATACATAGAATTAAAACAGGTAATATAAGTTTTGCATTCATTTCAAATTCAAAATATATGATTAGAAGGTGAATGACCGCTTGACACGTACAGTTGCGTTACCCTCCATAACTGCATTGCCGTAAACTATTAAATAAAATCCCATTTCTAGCTACCTCGGTCACAATTCTGTGGTACTAATTAACCTTTTTGCATAGAAAACTTTTGAGACATTAAAATAAAAGATTCTTTAGTTTTATTTAAGAATTGGTTTATTTTGTATGTATGTTACTAAGCAATTTTAATATTATACTTGTATTTATTTATTTTTATCCTTTTATGTGTTGTAAATATACTTCAAAATTTCTTCATACTTCATTTAGGGATGATGGATGTCTTATCATTATCACTCAAACAATTACATTAAATGACACTAAACTAAAATTAACTGAAATGGAAAATAACTGTTGAAATTTGTGCCAAGGAGTATATCCTGTACGATGATGTTAGCTTGGAATAGCACGAGCTGACTTAATTTTTATTGTCATAGTTAGATATATTGTGGCTATTTCTAATAATTAATAAAAAATCAAGTTGACTGTAATCAGAATTGCACATCCCTGCCCGCTTATATTTTTATTATTTTTTTAATTTCTTTATTTTTACCATCTTTTCCCCACTCAACTTCCAAAAGTGGCGGAGGAATTTATAATTCCTTAGCTCTGGCTACCCCTTCTAGGGAAATATAGCCGTGAGTATATGTATGTATGTATGTAGTTAGAATAATATCTATATATATAAAAGAAAGTGGTGTTAGTTACACTATTTATAACTCGAGAACGGATAAAACGATCTGGCTGAAAATTTTTGGAGATGTAGCTTAGAACCAGGAAAAGGACAGAGGATACATATCATCACGCTCAATATCGTAGGGGGTAAGCCATAGATGAACATCTATGGGGTTAGCAGACAAACATATTTAACATCATCCGTGCGAAGCTTGGGCGGACCACTAGTTTACAATAGAATATAATGGAACAAACAAATTGTTTAAGTAACGAAGTTGCTGTGTAGTGTCGGCTTAGAATAACACTATCCCATTTCTTCCGGTGGGTCTACGGAAGAGGCGACTAACGGTATTGGGCCTTTTAAGGGATTTTTGGGCGATACGGTTGGAAACCCATCACCAACAACCTTTATTTCACTATATTTTCCCCACTTAACTTTCCAAAAGTGGCTGAGGAATTTCTGAACTCTTAGCTCTGGCCACCACTTTTTGGGATTTATAGCCATGAGTATATGTATGTATGTTGGTCAAAGAAGCTTTTAAATTAAGCTTATATAGCTGGAGCGCTCATTTTCGAATTTTTACTTACGGTATTCAAAATATTACATGTATTATTATTATGCATTGAAATTGAATTATTATTGCCAAAATGTACAATACTTTACAACGAAATATTAATAAAATATTTATAAAGACATTAAATATTCACTCTCAGCAGGAATCAAACGGGCAACCACCGGAGTAAGAATCGGGCTGCCTCCGTAATAAGCCGTTACGAACTTAACATCAATCGATTTTATGTCAATTTTTTATAACTTATGAATCCTCCCTACTAACCCTAAAATAAGTCACCAAATCCATTCAGAGACGGATAGAAAACTAATTTTAATATTTTTTTTAATTTAAACAGTTTATGTCTGTAAAACTTAAAGTTACAATAAATCCAATCCACTATCTAAATGAATCTTTCAGTATCACTATTAACAAACCCTAGGGTATCTCTTAACAGTATCAACCATTGATCGATGACCTATTACCGCGAACAAAGCTTGTATACAGCTGTTACCACTCAAAAGCTCTTTGTGAATTTGTTATAGAAACCTACAAGACTGTCTGTCGCCTTCAAAGGTGAACCTTACAGCCCGCTCTATCGACCGCTGAAAATTGCGCGCGCATAACAGCGAATGTGCCCTGTACGCGCGAAAATACATTTTAAAATTTCCTTTTCTTTTACTTAGAATATTACTATTTTTTTTCTTATTTTAAGTGCCAAAAATGTATTTTGTATATCATATTAATTTTGGGTAACTATGAATATCACGGACTATAAGTAAAACTCAAACGAAAGAACAACTTTTAAACCAATTTTTAGCACAAGATGGTTCAATTCAAACCATCTCTGTTAAATGACATTCAATGACACCACTTTGGTAAAGAACTAGTTCAGTGTTATATACTTCATTTATTCCCAAAGTAGTTTTAATAACAAAAAACAAATGTATTTATTATGTGAAGCGGAAACTTAAATGTTTTCCAACTACACATTGTACATTTTGAGCTCCCATTCGTAGTAGAAACAGCCTGCGCCCAGTTGTGACTAAATCGTGTTACCGCGTCGACGTCATTCTAAAAAAGACGTCCATTTTGCATTTCAAATCGGGATATAAGTTGTAAACTAAGTAAAATATGTTTAAATACTCACATTTATAAGTGGTACCCTTATAAAACCCTGTAAAAAGTGACATTTGTGAATAAGTGGTTCTTGAAAATTGTTTGACAGAGGTTTTACATTTGACCTAATGCTATTTTTGTAACAAACACATACTCATTTGAAAATAAATTCGAATTCCATTATCAGTAATTATAAAGGTATACCAAAAAGGTTGGCGTGATTGGAACAATAACTATTTTTGTATTTCTATTAACTCTTTGGTGAAATTCGAAAGGCTGCTTCTTTTTAAACTATTTTAGTTTACTTTATTATAGATCATTTGTAACAATATATAACGAACAATAATAAATAATCGCATTCCTACTTCGTTTCCTACAGTTTTTAATTAAAAAGACTAACAAGAGATGTAAGTTTCCCGTTTGTGCAAAAACAATCGATAAAGATGTTTTGAATATACGAATATTTGGTAAAACACAAAGATAATAAAATCAATATAATTGTTCAAAGGCGGCAAATATATTTTTTATGTAGGATTTGAACAGTAAGTTCCAAATTTTAAGGTTATGTTATGTAATATAGTTACGTTACGGTACGGCATTGTTCGACTAAAAAAAACATTTATTTTTCATAAATTTAGTAGGAAATTAAAAACTTTCGATTTCTACATATGTAGAATTATGGTATTATATTATATTTTTAAATATATATTTCTATTTGACTATTTGATTAACCTTGTCTCAATAATATTTATATTTACACTTTTCATCTTTTTACAATGCTGTGTAGTGTCGGCTTAGAATAGCACTATCCCATTCCTTCCCATGGGTAATCACAAAAGGCGACTAAGGGTATCGGGGTGCAATCTTTTCCTTACTTAACTTTCAAAAGTGGCTGAAGAATTTTCTAATTCTGAAGTTCTGGCTAATGTAATATATGTGTGATCTTTTTACAGTCTAATATATAGTTCAAAGACCATTTTATTTATTTTAAAGTCGGCATTGGTATATTTTACTTATTTGTTTGCATTTGGTTAGTACATGCATACATTCATATATTCACGACTATAAATCCCTAGAAGGGATAGCCAGAGCTAAGGATATAGAAAATCCTCAGCCACATTTGGAGAGTTAAGTGGGGAAAAGATGGTAAAATAAAGGTTGTTGATGAAGGGTCTCCAACCAGATCGCCCAAAAATACTTTAAAATCCCCAATTCCGTTAGTCGCCTCTTACGCACACCCACCGGAAGAATCGGGGTAGTGCTTTTCTGCCAACACTACACAGCTCATTGTTTAGTGTGATAACAAAATACTTAAAATCCACAACCAACCAAGTGACGATGAAAACTCTGCCTACCCCAAAGGAAGCCACTAGCGTGAGTATATGTATTTTGTATTGTAGGTACAAAATATCCGTTTGTTTTCAACTTCAGCGCTCAGGATGTTAAATCGATTAGTAAATTTTGGCACAAGAATAGCATCAAGTTGGACGTGGCCTAATTTATACTTGAAGTAAAAAAGCTTTAGTATCTTTTGGTCCATATAATAGAGAGGAAAGAAACGGAGTATACTGTTATTATGTATACGAGATTGCTATACATTTGACATTTGTTATTGTATAGGCTTCGAATAGTGTTAACCTTTTTCTTCTTGTAGTTGGGATGGTACGTTTTAACCCTATAACCAGTAGAGGCGAAATAGTTGCCACCGTAATTTAAACCTCAACTACCTTCAAATAGTGCTCAAATGCAATTAATTTTATATTTTTCTATACTGGTTAAAGGGTTAGTAATCTTTGGAGGATGTGGCTGGCGACACATCGCTATAAATATTTTGTTTTACATTTTTTCGCATTTTATATCAAAGCATAACGTTTTTTTCAACATTCTTTGGGACTATGATTTATTTATACCTACGTTCGAAATTTCAGTCTTAATAGTTTTGATTTATTTACCCCACTATTTGTAATATACAATTCACGTCTTGGATTCAAAACTAAATCATCCTTTGTTCACTCTTCGTGTTGTTTTTTTTTTATTTTATGTCAAAGGGGCCATTAATATTGTATTAAAAAAGGGAATATCGAGATCAAATTACTCTGTTAAAGCAATGTTCAGTGAAACTCAACTATTAGTGAGGTAAACTGCGATAGCACCCTGGTTTCGTATATTTAGGGTAGAAATATTATTTTTAAATCCATCAAAAATATAATTAATAAAGTCGGATAATAATAATATTATTCTTATCAAAAGTTGTATATCGAATGTATTAGTTCTTTCGTCTATCATCTGATAAAAAAAGTTCTAATGTTATGGTCAGATATAATTTCCCAAAACATAAATTTTTTATAATCTTCTAAAAGAAAGTGACTCGAGAACAGATGAACCGATCTGGCGAAAACTTCTTGGAGAGGTCGCTTAAAACCAGGAAAAGGAAATAGGATATATATCATCGCGCTAAATATCGTAGGGGTTAGGCAGTAAACAATATTTTAGTATCAGCAGTGCGAAGATAGGGCGGACCACTACTAAAATAAAGAGATTGCAATTTGTTTTTTTTTTAGAATATTTTTGACAAGTTTGGGTTCTTTCTGATGCAAAGACTCTCTGTGGTGCCATGCCATGCTTTTCAACCAGGGGCCTTAAGTTTTGATGCAATGCTAGTGAACTCTCAAATCACAGCTGATATGTAAAAGCTCGTGTCAAGTAAAAATTCGATACCTAGCACGGATAGAGTATTTTTTAACTATCCAAGATTTCTCTAATCCCTGCTCATCCCTCATGAAATGAAGTTTAATGATATACACATACAGCCTATGTTTCTTCCGAAGATTTTAGGATACCATAGTATAAATATATTTTTTAACCATTTAATAGTTCTTGTTATGACAAACTACAAAAAAAAATATTTCTCTATAAGTCTTATTCCTATATTTAAATCTTATTCCTAATCAATCTAAGAAAATAAACAGAAACTTGTTAATTGTTAACTATAAAAAATGCTTTTAACATAAAGTACATATATTTAAAGCCAGCCTATCACAAAATAGACTCCCAATATACATACATATACTCACGGCTATAAATCCCAGGACGGGGTAGCCAGAGCTAAAGAATTAGAAATTCCTCAGCCACTTTTGGAAATTTGAGTGGGGAAAAGATAGTAAAAATAAAGGTTTGTTGGTGATGGGTCTCCAACCGCATCGCCCAAAATCCCTTAATAGCCCCATACCGTTAGTCGCCTCTTACGTTCACCCACCGGAAGAAATGGGGTAGTGCTATTCTAAACCGACACTACACGGAGAATATCCACAAGTATTTCATACAAAAAACAATATTTCCGCCTGTATGTCCGACCGTATTGATATTTCATAGTTTTGTTTTCCCGATCGATATGTAATTGGTAGCATCAATTAAGCGACGATTCTCCGTCAAAGTGACCTTGACCTGGCCACTGGTCATGCTGCAACTCTTCAGCTATCTGCCAATTGTTGTTGGCATCAGAACTGTAAATGAATGCAAGATGCTTCTGAATTCTGAACATAATCTGTAAGAAATTAATAACCCGTAAAAAAATAGGTTGGCTTCGACTACGCAAGTCAATCGTAATTTTGGCTGTGATTGAAAAAAAAGCTATGTAGTATCGGTTTAGAATGTCACTACCCCCTTCAACCCACGGGTGTCGCAAGAGGCAACATAAGTATACGGTAGAGACCCGTCACGAAGAACCACCTTTATTTTGCAATCTTTTCCCCATTCAACTTCCAAAAGTGGCTGAAGAATTTCTTGTCCTGATGCTCTGGCTACCCCTTTTAGGCATTTATAGCCGTAAGTACGTATGTAATCACAAGAATGATTACTTATTTACGGTTTTTTGACGTGTTAGTTAGGATACCCACCTATTTAACGACATGACATAGAGAACGATACCGCGTGACCATGTAGTGTGATAAGCTATACTAGGCTCACTATGCTTATGACACTAAACTTTTACTTGCTTCCGCACACTTTAAACCATACATACATATACTCACGGCCGTAAATCACTACAAGGGGTAGCCAGAGCTGAGGAACTAGAAGTTCCTCAGCCACGTTTGGAAAGTTGAGTGGGGAAAAGATGGTAAAATAAAGGTTGTTGGTGATGGGTCTCCAACCGCATCGCCCAAAAATCCCTTAATAGCCCCAATACCGTTAGTCGCCTGTTACGTACACCCACCGGAAGGAATAGGGTAGTGCTATTCTAAGCCGACTTTTAGCCAATTTGTATATACTTTATTTTACAATTGCATCACTTTTCTTTCCGTGGGTGATTGTTTGGCGATGATGTTGAAAACTATCACCATCGATTAATCATTTATCATCATTAAATTATAATTCCGAAGCACTGGCTACTTCTTTCTGAGGCTATTATATTTAAAAAACTATTTTGTTTAAAATTATATCTCCTTCCCGGTATCAACAATTGTTACTAAGATCAATAAAAATATTAAGAGGATACGAATTACAAAGTTTGTCATTTCAGCCGAGATGAGTTTCTATAATTACTGAGCCGAAGCTCAGTAATTTTACAAAATGACTTCTTTTTAATAAGTAATTGCTTACGTTCGTTATACAACTGTATTAAACAAACATGAAAAATAAACATTCCTCTTTATTATAAAGAAATTTGTATTGGAAAATTGTAATATAAAGAATAAAATTGGCAAAATTTCCTCATTTTTCTAATGCACCCTGAACCGCAAGTCTGGGTCCGGACTGGGCTCTTAAATTTTTTCATAGATATCTGCTTAACGAATTGCGTGATAGACTGAAAATGGGTGGATTCATCATTAAATACCCCTTATATGCCATTGATCAAGTGTTACTTTGTATCGTTAGTTGAAGAATTTACAGAGATGATGAATATATCATGTGCGTCATTCGTAAGAAAAGAAATGAGGGTGAATATGGATATAACTAAAACCATTGTTATTGAGAGAAAGGAGTATTCTGACAGAATGTATGATTGAGATTAAGAGTAATAAATTGGAACAAGTGAAAGAGTTTGTATATGTGGAAAGTTTGTTTACTAAGGATGGAAAATATGATGAAGTCATTGAAAGAAGAATGAAAAGGGGTAATTACCAGACAATAGGTGTCTGAAAAGGTTCGAATGGCTCTGCATGAAACCTTTGTTTCATCTACGCCCATACATGGGAGCAAATGTTGGGTTTGGATGAAAAAGCATGAAAATATAGAAAATGCAGTAGAGATGGTCCCTTAGAAAAGTTTATACATACATAGATACATATACTCACGGCTTCGACTCCCAAGAAGGGGTAGCCAGAGCTAAGGAATTAGAAATTCCTAAGCCACTTTTAGAAAGTTGAGTGGGGAAAAGATGGTGAGATAAAGGTTGATAAAGGTGATGGGTCTCCAACCGCATCGCCCAAAAATCCCTTAAAAGCCTCGATACCGTTAGTCGCCTCTTACGTACACCCACCGGAAGAAATGGGGTAGTGCTATTCTAAGCCGAAACTACACAGCAACAACAAAAGTTTATAATGTAAGGTTATGTGATCGAGTGAGAAATATTGTGATTGGTGAAAGGTGCGGCACGATAGATGATATTGTAAAAAGATAGAAAAAGGAATAGTGTAGGTTGTTTGCGCACATGGAGAGCATGGGTGATTGTAAATTGGTAAAAGAGATTTAAAGACCCATAATTGGAAGATATCGTTAGTAGAGGACGGTGATGGTAGCATCTGAACCATATAGAGAGTGTGCTCAAAAATTCAGGCACCCAAAGTTTGAAGATTATAAGATCATGAATGACGATCACACAGTCAATAAGCAGCTTAGTTAAATTTAATTGAATACGAGTCATTTTATGTACAAGTTTTGTGTATCAAAAATCTATTACATGGTTTTTTAAAAAAAAACACCCGTTTTGTCGGAAATACTTCATATTTTTAAAACCATGGATAGTGTCTTAATTGTCTGCTAGTAATACGTGACGTTCCATCTAATTAAATAAAGTCACGAACTGCACTTTTGTAATGAAAATTGTTGGCAGTTTTATTAAAAATTGTGAAGTTAATAAGCAAATTAATATCTAATCTTTGAGAGTAAAATGCGTAACTTTTAAATCTTCCGGAAATTACTCAATATTTATTACCAAATCTTAAAATATAGGTTTTTACCGAATTATTTCTATATCCTCTACATTTTTGATGATATTATGTTCATAACCAATCTATCATAAAATCTTGACTTGGCTGAAAATGACTGGAAGCAAAAATTAGGCAGAAAATGTGGTTAGGGCACAAAATTAATATCATTATTGGAAACGCGGATATATAAAAATTTAATTCCTATTTTGCGTAATCACTACTTCAGAATAACTCAAATGCTGAAGCTTATTTTATGTTTATACTGTTAGCTACTATAAGAATAAAAAAGTGTAATTTACCGTAACAGGTATATATTTCACCAAAATCATTTATTATTACCATCTTTTCCCCAATCAACTTCCAAAAGAGGCTGAGGAATTTTTCATTCCAAAGCTCTGGCTACCCCGTTAAGGGATTTATAGCCGTGAGTGTATGTATTTATGTATGTATGTATGTACATATTTACTAATGGAATTAACATCAACGATGTTTATAATTCCATTATTTGGTTTTGCTTTTGTCGCATTAATCGTATTTTTAAGGGTCATTTGATGACAAATTGAAGAATAAGTATCCAACAAAATATACGGGACAATAGAACAATACATACATACGTATACTCACGGCTATAATTCCTAGAAGAGGTAGCCAGAGCTAAGGGATGAGAAAATCTTCAGCCACTTTTGGAAGTTGCGTTGGGAAGTATGGTGAAATAAAGGTTGCTGGTGATGGGTCTCCATCCACATTGCCCAAAAATCACTTAATAAACCCCAATACCCTTAGTCGCCTCTTACGAACAACCACAGAAATAAGTGGAGTAGTGCTATTCTAAGCCACTACACAGCTAGAACAATATACTAAAATGTACACAATGCAAATTAATTAGCGCAATTATCCTAATTAACAATGCTATATTTACATTATTAGTCGTTTCCGAGCCCTTAAATATCGTTAATAGTGATATCCGGTAGCCTTTCATTGCAGTTTAGTTCAAAACCGGAAATAGTAGAACTTTAATTTGACATTTGTACATACATACACACACACACGGCTATAAATCTCAAGAAAGGGTAGCCAAAGCCTTAAAATTCTTTAGCCACCTTTGAAAGTTAAGCGGGGAAAATATTGTAAAATAAAAGGTTTTTGGTTACGGTTCTCCAACAACGTCGCCCAAAAATAATTTAAAAAGCCCAGACCCCTTAGTCGCCTTTAAGATCACCCATGGAAGGAATGGGGTAGTGCTATTCTTAGCCAAAACTACACAGCAAACCTTTGACATTTGTAACCTTTTGAAAGGGACAGGGAAGACATATATCATTTTACTTTTTAAATTGCTTTGTATTGGTTTTTTTCCGTCTAAGTTGAGTACTGTATTTGAATTGAACGATTGGAACTTTTCTGTAAAATAAATCTTTAAAACTACATATAATAAAAAAAAGATTCCCTTCTCAGCATTATCTTTTGAATTATATTATATATGATAATATCTTACTATACAATGAAAACGGAATGCAAAAATATACTCTCTAGCCGCAAACATTTGATCTATTTTAGTTTTGATTCCAAAATTTTAACTAGATTCGAAATATGTTACTTGGTTTCTAGTCTTTCACCGCTTTTTAAAGAATAGAAAATATACATACATTTACATACATATTCTCACTCCGTTAGTTCCCATCAGGGTAGGCAGAGACTATCGATCGCCACTTTGTACGATCCTGACAAACCTCTCTAGCTTCATTCACATCCATCAATCTTTTCATACATGCTCTTTTATTCTTCGTACTACAGACACCTGCCTTTTTGAGTACATTTTCTATTTGATCCAAATGTGTCCAAAATATATTTTCGGAATTCCAATTTTATCCATTGTCATCTTTGTTGTCTGAAATTTAACGATGCTACAAAATAGTTCATTTAAAAATATACATTTCAAATAGCATTTACTTTGAGAGCGATTGAGCGCAGTATTTTGGGTGTAAAGCGAACAGACAGCATTCGTAACACCGACCTGCGCTCCAAAACTCAAATAGCCGACGTGGGTGCTAAGACAGCCAAATTGAAGTGGGACTGGGCGGGGCATGTCTGCCGTATGCCGCAGGACAGGTGGGCTAAAAATGTAACCCAATGGGTTCCTAGCAACGGCCGCCGGCGCAGAGGCAGACCAAGAAGGAGATGGCGGGATGACCTGGACTCTTTTCGAAAAGATTGGAGAGAGCAGGCCCAAAGCAGGGATGAATGGAAAATCCAGGGAGAGACCTTTGCCCAGCAGTGGGACACAATAGGTTAAAAAAAAAAAAAAAAAAAAAAAAAATAGCATTTACTGCATTTATGCTAATAAAAAAAAGCAAAAAGTCTTTTTTCGAAATGTTCTACTACTAATCGTTACCCTGTTTCAGCCAATTGTGACAACAATACACTTTATGTTTTTTTCATAGCAATTTCACTCACTCGAACTAACTCCATTACTCTACTCAATATGATTTCACACAGCAATTACTAAAGTTAAAATCGATTGGCCGTCACTAGTTACGTTGTTCTTTAGTCTCCATCAATAACCATCGATGGATGACGTACAGTGCATAAATCATCTTTCGACTGGGCGTTTCATTCCCATGACCAAGTTTGTTTATCTTTTGACGCTAAAGGTTAGCTGAGGTACTATCAATCAATTTATTTGAATGTAGGGCATAAAGTTCATCATATTGTACATAAAGTACATTTTACACTTTTCAATAGTAATTTGCTGTGTAGTGTCGGTTTAGAATAGCACTACCTTCTTCCGGTGGGTGTACGTAAGAGGAGACTAACGGTATTGGAGCTATTAATGGATTTTTGGGCGATGCGGTTGGAGACCCATCACCAACAACCTTTATTTTACCATCTTTTCCCCACTAAACTTTCCAAAAGTGGCTGAGGAACTTCTAGTTCCTTAGCTCTGGCTACCCCTTCTAGGGATTTACAGCCGTGAGTATATGTATCCAATAGTAAATAAAAACAAAATTTCACAAAAACATAGTCTTATTACGCTTTCGGGAACTCCAATTTGTACATCATAAGAAGGCACATAAAATTTAGAATTTCAATGTAATAATATGTTACGATATTTATTTAGCGTCTTCGGCTTAAAATAAGCACTTGAGTATTGGTGCTTTAAGTAGTTCCATTCACGTGGAGATCCATCACCATCATCCATCCTCCATATATTGTGGAGGACTGAGGCCTCAGTAAAATTATACTCCAGATATCGTCGGGCAACCCGATAAGCCACTTTAGTTCGTGTGTACATTTCATCAATGTCAAAAGGTATTTGCAATATCTGCCAGCGGAGGTATTGCGGTTTCTCGGATATTCGGAATTTGAATCACGATCCAACGGCTCGAATTATAGTATTATGTATCGAATAGTTCTGTTTTCTCTAAAGCAGGCTTCTCTCTATCTATAACTGTATAATTACACAGCTATGATTAGATATTTCAATTTCAAACTCTATATTTGAAATTGATCCATCTCTAGAGATGGCATTCCTAGAATTTCTAGAAATGGCAGAATGTTTTCACGAAATTATCTATTGAATAACACCCAAAATAAGAGATTTATGGCAGCTTCAAAACAAACCTTTGAATTGCTTATTAAAATCTATTACAGCTATTATAAAGTTTCATAAATAAAAAAAAACAGTACTTTAACTTTTTTCAAAGCTTTGCTTACCAGATTTTATTAAACCATTGATAGCATTTTATTATCGTGATTGCGGATACAACAAACAAAAAAAAACAAATGCTAGGATTAACAAAAAACGGCTGATGATGAATGATGATTTTGGAATAAAACCATTTATGACAATTTATTTATAATAAATCTCCTTGCTCCACTCGGATTTTATCTGCTATGGATTTGAACAGTTAAGTGCAACCGAAGCTTCTTTCGGAAATCTTTAATGCAGAGTTTACCTCAATAATCTTAATTATCGTCGAATACAAAAACATATCAGAGATTAGGACTGGCATTATTTAGTTCATTTAAATAATTTAATAATACAATTAATTACATTGTTATTAAAAAAGTATATACCTGCAATTAATAATAAACATTAACTAAACTCAGATGATAAAATATGTAATATTTTATGTACATCTTAATAATTACCAACTCATCGTCCTTAAGTCTTAGGATTATTTATCCTTTATTTATTAGAAATAATCTCCACATGAGGTTTTCATGAACAAAAACATTTTAATTATATCTTAGGATTTACCGGTGAAACCTAGTGTTACCCAACAAATGGACTGTTACAGTAACAGGCATACATTAATTACTCACGCCATTCATTTCCATTGAGGTAGGGTAGGAAGAAACTTCTACAATTCTGTTCAATTCCGGCAATCTTCACGCGGTTAAGTTAAATCCTAGTAATATTATAAATGTGAAAGTTTCGATGTTCGGATGTTGCGTGTTTGAGAAGAAAGGCCTCCTCGAGTACATAATGTATATGAATGAAATGTGGCAGAATGCTAGATAATGACACTAATTATGACATAGGATACTTACATCCCAGAAAAAATTGACTAATAAAATATTCACGGCTGATTGAACTAAGAGTACCGGAAAAGACGCCTGAAATTTTGTCATAGGCAAATTTTACAGTACAAAGTTCGTCGGGTCAACTAATTAACAATTTAATATCTGACCTTTTATTTTACATCCGTCTGTGTTCGGGAGGTCAGGGGTTCGAATACAGCTGGGAGTATTTAACGTGATGAATATGAATGTTTATTTTTTAGACTTGGATGTTCTTTATATGTGTACTGTTTATATGTTACAATTTGGGCCATTATCTAGCATTCTGCCAAAATTTCATTTATTTGCATTATGTACTTGAGGAGTTATTTTGTCTCAAACACACAAACATCCAAACATCTAAACTTTCACATTTATAATATTACATACATACATACATATACTCACGCCATTAGTTCCCATTGGGGTAGGCAGAGACTATTGATCGCCAATTCGCACGATCCTGACAAACCTCTCTAGCTTCGTTTACATCCATCAATCTTTTCATACATGCTCTTTTATTCTTCATACTTCGGACGCCAGCCTTTTTGAGCACACTCTCAATTTGGTCCAAGTGTGTTCTCCGTGGTCGTCCTCTACTAACATTACCATTCACACTAGCTCTATAGATCCCTTTTACCAATTTTCTATCATCCATCCTCTCTATGTGCCCAAACCATCTCAACATTCCTTTTTCTATCTTTCTTACAATATCATCTTTCACACCACACTTTTCACACTTTTATAATATTAATAGGATTGTAATGTAGTAATTAAATATATGATCGAGTTAGTTTTCCTTACAGGCCATTCATTGCCTAGAGGATAACTTAACCTGTTTATATTTATATTCTTGTAATTTATTTATTATTCTATATACATTACTATCCACATTTAACAGGTAATTATTTATTCAAGTATAATTAAAAATATTTACATAGACAATTTACAACCTAAATTAAAATATAAAACTAAATAAATAAACTATAGATGGAAAATTTCATGAAATTCATCGCTCTCGCAGAACGGTATCGTGCCTAAAATACTGGCAGCATTACCTCTTTGAATGGCTGTAATAATTCGCTGGCCGAGGCAGCTACCAGTCTTAGGATCACAACTGACTTCCACTAGGCGGGCTAAGAGGTTTTTTAAGAAAACCCGCGCCTTGTTGCCCCATGTGCCGAGGGTTTCAACGGCGAATGGAATAAAATGATAATCATTCAATAATCCAGAATATTTTCGACGTTTGAAACTCTCAGAATTTTCTGCAGCAGCACCTGTTCGCGATGCCGACCCTGATAAATGGCAAGGCGCTAGGGTATCAACACACGTTGCATCTCATATTAGCGCCCTGCCATTCCTCCAAGGCTGCAAGTCATACCGTCTGGTCTCTTGCCATCGTCCCGCGTCAAGCCAGGGGGTTGCATAACAGCTGGTACATGGACGCTGACAAGAACCCAACAGATGATATCATTGAGGGCAGCATGGCGTGACAGGCGACCTGCACTACGGGGGCATGAAAGACCGTGGTGGCCCTGTTGATCGACTTGCACAGCGGCAGCGATGAATTTCATTGATTTGGGCACCAATTCTCAGACAGACCGCCAAACAAAAAGTAGAACTATCGAGAAGGGTACCAATCGCCTCAGATGGTAACGCATTTAACCAATAACCCGACTCAGGCTGTGCAGAAGCCATAAGATGAGCACGCTGTGCGGGGTCGGAAGCAGAAGTTATCAGGTTTTATTTTTTAAATCTTGAATTGTTTGTTATTCCATAAAATATAACACCTTTAAATAATACTGACAAATTTTTTTTTTGCTTGGTTACATGAACAAACCTTTTAGAAATTAGACAAAGTTATATAATTGTACCTTTTAAAAACAACTCATATATCTAACACTCCTAAAATAAAGTACTAAAGTACGTCATCTTAACGCAATCTATGTATAAAAATATTTTTTCAGAAAATAGAGCATGTCTAAATAATCTCACCTTTTTATTATTTTGTAGAAAAATACTAACTTGATTTATTTATTAAAATAAAAATGACCAATAATTATAATAACAGACATGGACCAATCAGATGTAATCTCACTAAAAATAACCTAAATCATTATTTCATACATACATACATATATTCACGGCTAAAAAATCCCTAGAAGCTCTCCCAGCATTAGAAATTCCTCAGCCACTTTTGGAAAGTTGAGTGGGATTAAAATGGTGAGATAAAGGTTGTTGGTGATGGGTCTCCAACCGCATCGCCCAAAAATCCCTTAAAAGACCTAATACCGTTAGTCGCCTTTTACGTACACCCACCGGAAGAAATGGGGTGATGCTATTCTAATTCGGCGCTACACAGCAAATGTATTGTAATTAAATTTCATGTGATTGTAAATTTCTAATCTTGTTGCTTGATCCACTGATATTTGAATAAACTATCTTAAAATTGACGCCAAGCAAAAGTTCACCATCTTTAGCTGTAGGTTATCAGTATTATTATCGATTCGTCAATAACTGTATTTCGAAACTAGCTACTTAATTCATTTGTGTTTCACACGCCAATCGTTTGGTACCATAATCAAATTATTCTTATATATTTCTGTAAAATCTCTGTCAACATTTTAAAAAATAAATAAAGTAATTACATATTTTTTGCTTAATCCAGTGCTACAGTGATGAAGAGAAAAATATAAATGTGTCAGTAAATGGCAAAACTTTGACCAAGTAATGCAGTGCAGCTGAGATCATCGATATGGTCGCAACTAGCGCCATTTCGCCAAAATGGCTGACGAAGAAAAACTCCCGATTCCACCAACTTTCCTTGAAAAATTATTATTCTATACAACAGCAACATTTGTTCTACTCGCAATATTCAGTCTCTTCGCATTCTTGTTTCTCGTACCATTCGTAATAGAACCAGCCTTCACTACAATATTTATGCAATTCAATCCAGTACCTGCGTTATGTGTGACCACGCAAATAAAACATTTAGTTGGCGTCAGCAACTGTTCATGGGCTTCATGCCGGGAAGGATGCACCAAGGACCTGTTTGAATGCACACAACTTAGAGTTAATTACAAACTAGGTGCTAGCCCCAATTTAACAGCCACACAGTATGAAGAACTTATTAGATCAGAACGCGCAATCAGAGATTACGATTATAGTATAGACGAGACAGCTGAAAGAAATTATCCAGAAATGCTGGACGAAGAACTATCCGATGTCCCACCGACAGGACTGCAAGGAAACGATTCCGAATGGTACTTCACTGGAGCTCGACTGTTTCCAAACGTTAAAGGCTGTGGTTATCCACCTATCTTAAACTGCACTATATTTCTTGGAAAATATCAAGGAATAGGCAATAATTACACTTGTTACTTCAGCCGTGTTGACCCGGGACTAGTGATCACAGAGTTAGATATGTGGCAGAACACGCTGAATCTAATTTATGCCATGGCTATTCCTATTCCAACTTTTATAATATCTGTTATCTATTTAACATTTGCATATTTTAAGATTTATAATACTGAGGAAGAGTCGGAGCAAGCGCCACTACAAAGTGATGCTGAAGCTATGGCTACAGGTGATGATGAAAAGCCAATAACACCAGGCTCTGATACTTTTAGAGAAGATTTAGCATCTTTTGGGCATCAATTGAAGTTGGCAATCGAAAAAGAGAAGGATGGCTTTGAATTAAATAGTCCAGCAATTTCCAATTCTGCTTCTTTGTCAGGGTATGTATAATTATTTCTGTTTATAAAATAAATACATATAATATGTATACAAACGTCCATACAATAACAAAATGAGAAAAACCCACAGTCTCAAATCACATTAGAGACTATACATCACATCTTCACTATTTGTATAATTATTGAATTCAATACACCACTGTACATTTGTATCAACATTTGCTAAAAAAGTAATTTAGCATTTGTTGTATACAATGTTCAACATCACACAAGAGCGTATGATAAATAAAAATAATATTATCTCCGACAGGACCAAGTCATCATTCGTGAATACCTAAGCGAAACGGAGATAAAAGAACATAACCTAAGAAAAGGTATGTTTTGATAGAGGTATTTCCCAATACTTAACACGCTTGCTTACGCCCACTATTTATTACGCGCAATATTTTTTACTTATGCTACTTGTAAAAAGCGTACTCACAAGTATTCAATATGCTTATTAATTTCACAAAGCTAGAGTTACCTTTGTTTGTCTTATGAAGGGACTCCAAAATCAGTGCTTTTTTAACTTTTTTGAAATGGAGAATTATGTCATTTCTACAGTCTTAAGGCTTGCATACTTTGAGATATTTTTATGTTACTATCCAACTAATGTGCTGTGTTGAAAATGTCAGTGGTTTTTCTACTATTATGTGCATATACTCATAGTTAACACAGAGGATTATATTTGCTTGTATGTATGCATTTAATTAATATTTTAGTCCTGTAATTATGTGGCAAACATTGAATAGGAAAATATATTTTCAAAGAGATAATACAAATTTATAATTTATGACAAAATATTTTTTAATGTAACTCATAAACAACTGAATTTTAAATGCTACTTATGTTCTATCATAGTAAAGAAAACAAAACGATATTTAGATAATTTCGGTCATTGAAATAATCTTAATTTATTAGGAATACTATAATAAATATTTACTGTCTGGAATCTACGAGCATGTTCAATTTCTTTGAGTTGGAAATAGGTACAGTGTCAAAACGAAATTATTTTCTCCTGCGTGACTCTACACATTTTTGACAGTTTAGTCCAAGTTTAGAATATCATTACGATTTAGTGTATAAATTTAATAAAAACTAATGTGATTTGCATTTATGTTCCACTTTTTGTGTAGTTTCAACTTAAAATAACACTCACTCTTTTCTTCCTGCGGGTGTTCGTAAGAGGTGACTTAGGATTTCGGTTTTTTTTTGTCAAATGCTGCAACATCCTTCATAATACTAACATCCTCATTCAACTTGAAAAAAAGGCTTTGTATTTTATTCTGAACCTAACCTAGGTTTTATAGCCGTAAGTATATTGTGTAGGTATGTGTACGACTTCCACCGCGGAATCACGCATTTTGCTTACTCGGCATAAACAGTTTTCTACATCAGTTCGTTACCGACATCAAGACGGGCGATCGTATTATCATTGTCTCATCCTCCTTAATCCTTACTAATATTATAAATGGGAAAGTGAGTTTGTTTGTTTGTTTATTTGTTCCGCTTTCACGTCCTAACTACTGAACCGATTGCTTTGAAATTTCGCAAACATATAGTTAAAAATTTGGATTAAATAATAAAGTACGTTTATCCCAGAAAAAAATGATGTTTCTGAGGGAAATCGTAGTAATGAGAAGTTTTCTTATAGTTGTGCTTTATACTGCAATATAACCGAATTTCACGCGGGCGAAACCGTTGGCGGAAAGCTAGTAATATTATAAATTGGAAAGTCAGTTTGGTTGTTCTGCTTTCACTACTTGACCGATATGGCTT
The DNA here is from genome assembly GCA_963576735.1 of Bedellia somnulentella. Classification (NCBI taxonomy): domain Eukaryota; kingdom Metazoa; phylum Arthropoda; class Insecta; order Lepidoptera; family Bedelliidae; genus Bedellia; species Bedellia somnulentella. Next base: position 2,501,985 of record OY755191.1, read on the forward strand.
TGAAATTTTGCAGGCGTATAGTTAAAAATTTGAATTAAAAAATACGGTACTATTTATCCCGAAGAAAAAATATCTTCCTGAGGGAAATCGTCCGGTTGAGACGTTTTGTTATAGTTGTGCTTTATACTGCAATATAACCGATTTCCACCGATCCAACACGAACGAGCACTAACCGAAGCCGTGGGCGGAAAGCTAGTTATAAATAAGACAATTCATCAATGAACTGAGATATTTTGATCAATATAATTACACTGTACGAGTGGTAACTTACTATCCAACCTTACAACATGTATCTTCCCGTACACACATATAACTATCTATATTATATAAAAAAACCTATCAAACTAAATACAAGTAAAACATTAATAATAAATTTTCAGAGACATAACTTTTTCATGATATAGACATTTATGAAAACAAACATACAATATTTTCATGAAAGGCTACGAGGCATAATGTTTTGTACTACCATGAAACATTATCTCTCACTATCCAACTCAGAATCATCCATAAGTTCTTATAACTTAATGAACAAGTATGTAGTTAAATTTATACGAATGTACTTCATACCATTTAGCCTCTTATTTATTTATGACAAGACCACTAATCGATTTCATTTGATATTTCAGATGACGATCGTCCTGAAGCAGCAACCGCCACAACTACAAGGTTTTCCCTGTGAGGACAAAAGTGTTTGACTCTTAAAAGGATGTGTTTCAAAAGTGACAGTGAGGATACGTTTGCTTGAGGATTCAATTTTATAGTGATATTAAGAAAAGCATAGCTTCTGCGAAAGAATAACTTTTTTCTTAAGAATAGACAAAAGCGTTGTGAAAAATCGTGTGCTTTTTGATGTGTTTTGATGCGCTTACTAATTAAGTATTGTAACGTTACGTGTCTTAAATCTTAATCCCCTTATGGAAATAAAATCTAAGACACGAAACGCGGAGAGCAGAGACTAATAAAACAAAGAAAGAAGTTACACCAGTCTATTAAAAATTTAGATGTACACAGTAAAACAGAAGACAAAAAGAATATATAAAATAAACAATAGTAATATTAACTGTTGGTCTGCCAGCGGTGATCATGTACATGCGAGGTAGAAGAGAACCAGTCCAGCGAAACACGGCGATGTCCAAAATTCAGCATCAAATAAGGCCAGATAAAATGATTGGTTTGTAAAACAGGGTATATCTCTGTGTCTTCCTCTGCTTTCGCCCTGGAAGAGACTATATGTAGATGTTGCCGGTAGGATTGTTGCAACACCTCGCAGAAAGACCAGCTTAATCCAAGATACTATTCCAGATTTCTTCTTAAGGAATAATCTCAAGAATGATAGTTAGTTATATTTTTGAGAAGTTTTCTGTAGAATCATCAATTAGTTATTCTCCTCCATAAAAAAAACATCTTGACAATCAATAAAAAATCCCAATAGACAATAAAACCTAAAAGAAGGATTTTTCAAAAAGAGTTTCAGTTAACATAAAAAGATGAAAACAGATAAATTTGAATAAGTAAAATGTCCTAGCCTTACATTAAAAATAAAATTAAATGCCTCCGCTATCATTTTAGACACCAAAAATGAATTAAAATTATATCATTTAACATATTTTAAAACTATCTAACCTTCGTACACAAACACATTGAAAATTGATCACTAAAGAAAAGTTTAAGATAAAATTAAATTTGACAACTCTCAGCTCCGTCGTTGCCATAACAACAACAAAATAAAAACAATAACATAAACCAGAGAAATAAAAATATTATCAACAAATCGCAGAAAAATAATAAAAAGGAACTAAACAATGATATATAACCGCAGGAGACTAACATAAAAGGAAATAAATAATAATAAAACGTATTAACAATATTTACAGGTAAGGTTTTATATATTATAGTATTTATGAGATATGACATGAATTTAATGAATAAATCACATTATAATTACCACTTTTAAGTCATTAAAAATATGCATTATTTCCAGAAATCACACAGAAGTTATAATAAAAAAAAGTAAGAAGATATGTGGCAAGAAGACTTTGCTCAAAACAATAGAGAATTATTTGACAAATTGTAGATACATCAAAAAGTTCACGTTTTGTGTTTAATTGTTTATAAAAATATATTAGCAACATAAACAAAACTGGTTATCAATAACATGTTTGCTGTGTCACGCGTGCTAAATAAAATACGATTTAAATTAGTATTGTAAGAAAATCGTTTTAAATGGAAAATAATTTTTCAACAGATTTCTAAAGAAATTATGTAAGTGATTTGTTCGAAACACATATAATTTGGGTGGCTGGGTTTTCCACTATTATATTTTATTTGTTGTATGACTTGTAATTGCATCAATATATTAACACGTTATAGTACAAGTTTAAGTTAAGATTAAAAATATGTTATAAATACTAACTTAATCAAAATATAGTGCTAGGCCCCGACTTACCAGAAAATTATATCATTGAAAAGGATTAAATAAAACATTTTTAGACTTATTATAAAAAGGGACAATTCTTTGCCTGTAATAAATAGGTTCTAAAACCACTTTTCATGTTCTAAAAAAAACCAAGAGAGAAACCAAAAGATTAAAAAAGATGATTGAAGAAACCTTATTAGATATTTGTAAAATAACACTAGTGCACTAGTGATGCCATAGTGGTGGGAATCTGGGGCGGCACACGAAATTTTGAGTACAATTATCTGAGGTCATAAAACATAATTATTTGTTGGTATTTTTTTATATTTTTAAATCTGGAATAAATATTCGTATATGGTCAAACCTTATTTTAACAAAAAAAATAATAAAAGGGAATATTCGCAAATGTTTAAAACGTATTTAGCGCTTAACGCAACAGAAAAAAAGCTTTCATTATTAAAACAGCTCTAAAGTTTGTGTTATCACAAATAAATGTCTTCGATCAAATATCTTACTTTTAAATTCGAAATATCAAAACAGAGGTCAAGAGACATTTTTTTTCCATAATATTGGACGCATACAAAGCATTATAAATAATTATTATAAAACTAACACATTTAACTAAGTAAAATTTCAGCCTGGATATATTAAGACAGGTGACACTTAATTTACAAATTTTTTAAACGGAGTTTATTAATGGAAGAAACATAGAGAACTTTACTACTAAGAGAAGACACATACATACATACATATACTCACGGCTATATTTCCCTAGAAGGGGTAGCCAGAGCTAAGGAATTATAAATTCCTCAGCCACTTTTGGAAGTTGAGTGGGGAAAAGATGGTAAAAATAAAGGTTTATGGTGATGGGTCTCCAACCTCATCGCCCAAAAATCCAATAAAAATCCCCAATACCCTTAGTCGCCTCTTACGACACCCGTGGGTAGAAAGGGGTAGCGACATTCTAAGCCGGCACTACACGGCAAATGAAGACACAAAGAATGCTATTATCCGTAAGGGATTCAGGTTATTACCAATGACTTAGCGAAGCAAATGTAGGATCAATAGAAGTCAGAACATTAAATCCACCAATAAATAAAGGTAAGAAAAATTTCGGAGGTAGGAAACGCAAACACTACTTACACGTGTAAAAGAAATAAAGGATAAAAGAATTTTGCGCTGGCAGCCATTGACACGGTAGCTCAATTGGCAGAGCGACGACGGGGGCGTATACCCAAGGTCGCGGGTTCGATTCCCGCCTGTGTCGAAATTTTTCTTTCCTTTATTTATTCTTTATTTATCAGTAATAATCCCCACATGAGGTTTTCATGAACAAAAAGATTTAAATGATTAAATCTACCAATCAGAGCGATGAATTTTTTTATTTTGACAGTTAATTTTTAGCGTTTTTTTTAACAGTTTTGTACTGATATATGATATGATACTATGTTTGGTTTCCGCTCTTTTAGTTAAGTTCTCTATGGGACAAAATAACGGGCAACCTTTTTTGATACGAATAATTTTCAATTCAATTCAGGTTTTTATGTTACACTAATAGTCTGCAAATGCAACATAAATCATTGAAAATATTGGATACAATAGATCCTGTTTGTAGTCTGTGTTCCGGAAAGAATTTAATATGCACTTATTTATCGATTCGTCCATTCTGAGGCTAACCTTTTTAAAAATTCATTTCCACTTATAAGTCGTTTGCTTCGGTTGGAAATAGATTTAACTGCTCGAAGTCACTGAGAATTCCGTCAATTGGTTTATTTCTTTCGTTCATGTTTTTTAATTCAATTAGAAAGAAAGAAACACATTTATTTATTGTTATGCACACAAGGTAAAACAATAAAGAAAATTTAAACTATACATACTATTTAAAGATGAAGGTACGTTTTTAAACAAAAACGAAAATAATATGAGTATGCCTCTAAAAAATATGTATTTTATAATAAACCAACCGTAATTATTGATTGAGTATTAATCATCAATTAATTAATTTAATAAGTTATTAGACAAGTTTTGTTAATGATTAGATAAAATCATTATTTAGATTTAAAAAAATAAGCAAAATTATAATTCAAAGTTTTTTGCTCATTCAATGGTTCCATTACAATGATACGGGTATTTCACAATATGACACAAATATTGGCACAAAATTATGGCTTTATTGAAAAAAAAACTTATTTATGTAAAATGTAATATAACAATTATAAAAGGGCCCTCCCTGTTTAGAAGAACCATTGATAAAGATGCTTACTATAAGTATGCATTTTAAAGAGGGACACAGAAATATTGTCTTATGGAAGCAAGTAAAAAACTATTTTAAATTAAAACCACATGAGAATATAATGCCCCTTGTCCAGAAATTCACTTTATATGGTTTGGTAATATACAATTAACCATCTTGGTAATTATTACCATAACATTGGAGTCGCTCCGTTCAGATTACATATACAAACACCCATCATTTTACACATTTATTTTAGTGGAGTTATTATTATAATATATTGTTGGATTCTAATCGTAATTTTGTTTTTAAAATTTGCTGCTAGATTTTTTTCTTTACAAATAATTATATTTACAATAGAAATCTACTTTTCATAGCTATAAATTACTGGCGTCCTTGGAATGAATTCGGCGATAAATTTTTTGTTCATTATTATAAATTATACTCATGTCAGTCTTGCTTATGTATGAAACAACTTCAAACAAAATGTAGAACCATTAAATATTATTTTTATAGCTTTAAAAAAAAATCACTCTATTTTTTTCCATCTTATGATCATTCCAATATTTTTAAAAGCAAAATATGTGAAAATAATGACATACTTTAATAAAATGTGTCATTACACAATTCGTTATAGTAATTCAAATTCTTTGTTAAACGGAACAGTTAAATATAACAGCAAGTAATTGGCATTTTTAAAAAGACGATGCGTCAAAAGAATAACATAACAACCAATAATTTCGAATAAGAAATACTTAGAAACTAAAAAAAGATCTAGATTTTTAGTAGCAAACAGATTTTTTGTGTGCTTAATTTGCAGCATAAACTTAAAACATCAAAGGTCATCAAAGGTTCTATGAAAATACAAACGGAATAACAGTTCATATTTTACATACCCATATATGTTTATAATTTTTTTAAATTATTTCATTACTAGTCTAAGTATCAGTTTATCAATATTATAAGAATAATAATAAAGCCTGTCCTGTAATGCTGTCCAGAAATTTAAAATAACCACGTTTTTTTTGTAACCAGATTTAATCTAGAGCAGTAATGAAATTCAATACTAGAGCTTAGCTTAGTCTAAGCACATTGAGATAATATGCCATTTTTGAATAGGATTTTGACTGCTTTTTAATCGTAAGCATTGACGAAATTGTTAGATATATTATAATATTTATTATTTTTTTGAGTAAAAAAACTATTGGAGTTTTGAATAGTGTTTTGTATTTAATATAATAAATTGCAACTTAAAATGGTAAAATTTATGGGTAAAATAATGCGCAAATAAAATAGTACCCTTTTTTCTAAAGCAATGTATGAATACGCTACCTAATCAAATAAGCGAGGCCATTTTGTAGTTAATTTTTAAATACACAACTCACTGCCTTACACGAAATAAAATAATCGTTAAAGTATGGTGAATGTAAATACCGAGAGTGTATTTGCATGCAATAAATTATAAAAATGTTAAAAACACTTTGTAAGCCAAAATCCATCCACTTGCGAAATTATAATGATTAGGTATTTTCAGTAAACCTTTATAGTTATTATAATTTTAACAGATATTTCACATAGCTTTTCCTATAAAATAATATTTTAAGAACAAAATCATTCTTATTTCTTCTTTTCATACCATAAATTATTCAAGACCAAAAGTATTTTTTTATGTTCTTGATAATTGGATTTTGGCTTACAGACATAGACATCACAAATTCGTTTAATAAAAAAGTTGTAGGATTTAAGTCATAAATAAGTATATGAGAAGAAATGAAATAAGAAATCCAAATAAAATATATAGTAAATTCTTTATAAGTACGTAAAGTTTGAAAATTCATACTTGAAGAGCAATCCCTGAACATGAAAGCGCTTGCGACTTGCTTTTATTGTAAATTACTTTTGCACTTTTAACACCCCCTAGTAATTAAACTAGAATAGTTTTCTCAACAAAATATTTCGTTGTGTTAAGTCCAAAATCTTTAAAAGAAACAACTATTGATTTTCGGATATTTTAATCGCGTGTTATTACATTATTTTTAAAGCCCGACGTTTCGAAAACTTTTCAGTTATCATGGTCACGGGAAGGCTATTAAATTATTATTATTAAATTATTATTCATTAATACTAAGATTAGTCTTCCCGTGACCATGATAACACGCGATTCAAATATCCGAAATCAAAAGTTGTTTCAATTATAATGTGCAATCTTGAAAATCTTAGAAAATACTATCTTTAAAAGATTAAATTAGGTGGTGACATAAAGCTAATTGAAAGTAATTATAGCTTTAAAAATTATGGGCAGCTCTGATCAATAAATTTAAAAGTGCAAAACTAATATAAGCGTGAGCATTCTATAAAAACGGTTTAGTTATTTGCTTGCATGAATCAATAACTGTTGTAAAAGAAGAGATGTATTTGAGTCACCGCAATTTCACAGATTATTTAAAACTGTTGCCTTATCAATGTTTTGTATTATAAGAAGTTATTTAAGTTGAAAATAAATTATACTTATTGGCTTTTAGAGTGTTTCTTTTTATGAATGATGTTGTGTAGTGTCGGCTTAGAAAAGCGTTATCCCTACCATCATGTGTGTTAGCGAATAAGACTAAGCAGACAGATTACCAAAAATGATAATTAATTATTATGATTTATGAGTAAAGGTAGTCAGACTAAGAAATTTAAACTATTTTGTTTATTCTCATTATGCTAACTACTGATCATTTCTTAAAAATATAATGTTGTTAACATACATAAAAAAAATTTTGCTTTTTTATGGAACAATTTGCCGTGATCCCGTGAAGGTAGTTTGGAGCTTAAGAAGTACTAAACTTATTAGTGCCCGTCGCGGGTTGGGTCAGATTACGCTGGTCGCTTCATAGTTGAATGGGCACTGACCACAATCAGTAGACCTCACGCGCTGCGCATTCATTCCGTCCACACGTGTTTAGAAGAGCAGTCATTTTACATTGGTCAGTGTCTAATCAGCTATGAAGCGGCCAGCGTAATCTGACCCGACGCGCGACGGGCACACGCGTAACACAGTTTCTGCCCTTAGAAATACCATTATTCCTTTTTTTCCCAACGTTTTAGTACGTTAAGAATTAGGAATCTATAGGTTTGTATGTGGTTTGTGGTCGAACAGCTTGCAAACAGACAACCACCAATTGGTTTGCCATCCCATGGAAATCCCTTTTCCAAAATGGGTGAATAAAGTAACCTGTAGATAAATGTAATCCAGGTAAGACGAAGATTAATATCCTAATTATATCCCTCTCCAATCACACAATTACCATAAATCATAGGAAAATTATTTAATAGCAAGAGGCTGCTCCTATACAAAAAAAAAAACATTTTTGGAAAGATATTGAAGTAAGTAAATTCTAATGAAACCATACTGAGTGTAAATAAATATATTTCAATATAAACAAGTGGTACACAATCAAGGATTCTTCGTTATCAAGCCAGCGGGTCCTTGTCCAATCATCGGTGATAAACCAGCGACGGCGACAGATCTCAATGGTCTGGAAATACATATTTCGTTAAAACAAAGAATTTAAATGGTTTGCTATCCATCCTATCCCATAAGACCCATTAATATGAACCTTTATTTACAATATTTTCCCCACTCATCGTCAAAAGTGGCTGAAGAATTTTTATACTGAAGCGTAGAAGTGAATATATGCATGTATATTTTTGTCTGTTAGAAATACTATGCTTAATTCAATACAGGTTGATAGGTAGATAGCACCCGGTATGCGAAAGTTAGACAAACAAGACCAATTTTTTTTTTAACAATGTTATGTTTTGCTTTTTGAAGTAGCAAAGAAAATGTATCTATTTAACCCGTTTTTAATATTTTCATTAGTACAGTACAGCAGTGGTGCCATCTTTTAAAACCGGACACAAAATATAGAATATGTTACAGTTGTTCAATGTTCGTTCGACAATAATTTCATAGATGTCGCTAAATATAAATAACTGCTAATGACACCTAGTGGTCAATAGATGAACTATTTGAAATATTTTTAGTGACTGCCCTCTGTTGTCATAATTCTAAACTAACACAAACTAATGTGATGTAATTTTATAAAAATGGTATATTTTTATTTAATAGTTCACTAATTGTATAGGAGAGGGCGTTGTTACTTACTTAAACCCAAGTTCTTCTAAAGGTATTCCTAGTTTAGCTAATTTCGTCTCATATGTTGCTAAAAGGTCGTCATGAGCCTTTTTCAGTCTTGCTGTTTCATATCGCAAGTCTTCTACTTGATTATCTTTCAGCTTCAACAGGTCCTGTAAGAAAGTTTAAAATTAAATAAAATGGTAATATCATATATATATGGTTCTTTTTACCAAAATATTTTGTTAGAAATTGCATTTGAACCAATGTTATTCATATATTAATTAAATTATATTTTACTTTGTCATATTGCGCAACTAGAATAGGTAAGAATTATAATAAAAAAAATCAAAAACTTTAATGACGAATTTTTTTTAGGTGTGGAAAAGTAGCTTTATATTTCCGTATGCATATTCCATTTTATGCAATGAAAACTAAATATTAAATACAACGAATTAAAGAAAATCGCATCGATAACCTAACTAACTTTAAAAAAAAAGGGTTTATTTATTTATTTCATCATTAAAAATTAAAATCTTTGTTTGACCTATCCCGTAGCTGTAGCGGAACGGAACAGCGTCGCTTCTACGATTTGTGGCTAATGTGGTGACGTATTTAAACGTTAGCTGTGCTATGTAAAGCTGTGTAGAATCGGCTTAGATAAGCATCACCCCATTTCATTCCGGCGATATTTCATGATAGGAAATTGGTAAAAGGTATCTAGAGAGCTAATGTAGATAGTAATGTTTGTAGAGATCGACCTCTAAAGACACACTTGGACCCAATTGAGAATGTGCTCAAAAAGGCAGGCGTCCGTAGTATGAAGAATAAAAGAGCATGTATGAAAAGATTGATGGATGTAGACTAAGCAAGAGAGGTTTGCCAGGATCGTACGAAGTGGCGATCGATAGTCTCTGTCTACCCCAATGGGAATTAACGGCGTGAGTATATGTATGTATGTATGTAAGAATAAGTTATTTACCAATAACTCCGTAGAATTAATCCCAACGCCTCTTCCTTCCAAAGCTTTGAGTTTCTCTTCAAGCAAGCAAGTCTTCAAAGACGTTTTCTTTTGGACCTCCAGTACAGCCTTGGAGAATCGATTCATCAGCTCATTTCTCTCATTCTGAATTCTATCGAATCTGACTTGCAGTACTTCGTATTCCCATTTGAGCACTTCGAACTGTTTCTCTAGGGACGCCAATAGTTTGGATTTTGCCTGAAAATTTTAATGGTATTGTATAATGTGAAAATTAACAGCCTTGGTACCTCAAAGGGAAAGTCACCTCGAACGTTACAAAGAAAAGTATATTTTCATATTTGTAGGAATGGGTTTATTAGTGTTGGGTAGGCAAAGACTATCGTTCGCCATTTTGTACGATCCTGACACGATACTTAATTAACTAAATGTGTCTCTCATTTGACTATAAATTTAAAATTTCATAAAGTATTCGTTTCACTTCTTTTTATAAATATATGTTGGAAAAGTAATAATATTTCTTTCCACAATAAAAAATAATAAATACTTAAATAACAATGCTTACCGCTAACGCAGCCTTATCCCTATCATAATTGGACATCTGTCTCCTCAATTCTTTGTTTTCAACGAGTGCTGCTTCCATCGGCTCTCTAAGTCCTTTCGCCTCATTTTGAGCATCTCTCATTAGTTTTTCAGCGCGATCTCTAGCTCCTTGCATTTCTTCGATTTTCGCTTTCAAACTACTTATTAGACCTAAAATTGAGGAAGATTACGGTTAAATGATGAAAGAGATGTGTAAGGACAATGATGGTAATTTCAGCAGAGAAAGGACACGTATGTTGCATTTAAATAAAATAAAGAATGTGTTTTAAAATACAGTTGGTCAAAGTTTGAAGTTTGACAAAGACAATGAAGACAAATAAAACTCGAGAAGTTTTCTTATAATGCTATTCTAGAGTGACACTACATAATTTGGTAAAGTATAATATTATCTTTACTTTGTTTGGAGTGCCGTAAATAATTTTTACTTTATTAAAATATTCTCATACTTGATTTACTTACACTCACTGCTGTGATTTTAGTACAAAAAGGGGTGAATATTTTTTTGTTTAAAACTATTTCCAATTTTCCGATTTAAATTAAATTCAAATAGTGATGTCACTTACCTAAGTTATTCAAAGTAATGTCGTTATAATAGTTTTTCAAATCTGTAAAAGCCTTCTCATGGTACTCTATCAAATCATTCATCTGTTTATTTTTCCTTTCTTCAACTTCTGATATCTCCATCCGATGTTTAACTGTAAGCTCAAATTTAGTTTCTTGCAATTTTTTCTCAGCTTTATCTTCAATTTGTTTTGCTCTTTTTACGAACTCTGCTCGAGTTCTAGTTATTTCTTCGGAGTGTGCAAGTTTGGCACGTCTAAGTTCATCTTGGGCAGCCAGCATTTTTTCTTTAATTTCCATTTTAAGGATTCTCTTATCATTGCATAGTTCTAATTCTTGCTCAGCATGTTCTTCCTGAGCTGCTTTTAAGGCAACCAGATTTTCTGCTCTCAGTGCTGCAGCTGCCGATTGTTGTTCATATTTTAAATGTTTTACTCTTTGTTTTTGTGTTTCCAATGCAGCTTCATTGATTTCTTCAGTTTCTTCGCTAGCTCTTTCTTTATTACGTAATTCAGCTTTTACCTCTTCAAGTTGATTTCTTGTAATTTCCCAGAAAGTTCTTATTTTATCTCTTTCAAGTTGAAAGTAGTTTCGCTCTTCTCTTTCTCTATCTAACTCTTCCTTCATTTTTATTGTGAATTGTTCAAGCTTTTCTCTAGTCATTTCCGATGTGTCAACGCCATCGATTATCACTGGAAAGTAAAATGTTAACAATAAAATCTAAAATAATAATATGTTTGATGCTATATTATATATATATAATTAATTAGGTTATAAAGACACATTATCAAGTAGACATCAATAACAAATACCAATATCAAAATAAGAGTACCACAGCTTTTTCTATACAAAGTTCTTAGCCACTTTTGGAGATTAAGCGGAGAGGAAAGGGGAAATACACGGTAAAATAAATGATTGTCGGGGATGACTTTTAAGCCATATTCTCGACAATCATTAAAAATAAAACAATACCCTCAGTCACCTCGTAATGCACCCACAGAAATGATTAAGTGCTGTTCGAAGCCTACTTCACTACGCATCTAAATTTGAAATATATGTATTAAATAAATAATGTAATAAGCAACCGTGATAGCTATACCGGTTATTGTGCAAACGACTAGTGTTCAAATCCCGGGTTGGGCCTACACCAATTTGTCTTTTCTAAAGACATATCTGTGATTAATTTATCATGGTTGTTAACGGTGAGGGCAAACATCATGAGGAAACCCACATGGCTGAGTTGTACTTAGTCATGTGACAGTTCGTACAAAACGGCGATAGGCCTGCCCCCTATCACGTGAGTACACTGTCCATGCAAAACGTGGGTACTCTGAATACGAGGTGACAAAGTCATGTGACGTTCAGAAGTATTGGTACCTCTGCCAACCCCTTCGGCGATATTCGACGTGAACGTTTATGTTTATGTTTATAGGTAAAATAAATAATCTGTGATTGGAGTAGGGCAACGGAAAATAAAAGTGTATTGTATAAATATATACACTAAATCATTTGAAATGAAATAATATTAGAAGATATATACTTACTGGCAACTTTTTTCTTCGGCGCCTGAAATGCATCAAAATTGTTAGTATATTTATATCTTATCAGAATAATTTGAAAATAATAACAGCTTATTTGTAATATCATTTTAAGTATAGATTTCATGCTTAGTGGTTAGATAATATTACTTACCATGTTTGTATATTGTTTTCTTAATTAGGTTTCGTTTAAAAAAATATCTGAAAGCTTTAAGAATATCGCTGTTCTACAAAAGATGGAAAATTTCCAGTCTGTTTACAAAACTTCAATAGTTTTCATAGCAACAGGAAAATTTTCATCGGGCTGTTGTCATGGTAACGTTGTGTTTGATCGGTCCGATTCAAGTTCAGGCATAGTTCAGGATTTCGCTAAGTCTCATTTTATCTTTGACGTCAAGTCCGTGGCTGAGTGGATAGGTGACTAGCTTCTCGGTCCGAAGGTTGTGGGTTTGATCCGTCTTTATCTATCTTATGATCCCCGATTTTATCTGTCTTTATCTATCTTATGATCCCCGCTCAGAGCAGCATTCATGTGATGCGCTTAAATGACTGTTTCTTAGTCTTGTTATTTATATATAATATTAAATATATTGTTGAGTTACTATCCCATAATAAAAGTTCTACTTAGTTTGGGGCTAACTTGATCTGTGTATTATATGTTCGTATACTTATTCATTTTGATAATGAGGGGTTTTCTTTTTGAGAAATAAAAAAACAACATAGTTTCCTAGAGCTCTGTAGATGGCGTTGATGTAACTACGTTACTTAATAAATTTTTTTCTTCGTGGCCTCAATCGTGTTGCCACAATAATTTCGCCAATGTCAACTTTAAAAAATGTGTCACATCACCATAGAGTAACTTTTTGGCAAGTAAAAACCACAAAAAGAATGTTAAATATAAATACCGTCTTTGTTTATTTACTTTTAAGCTATCTTGGCTTAAACAGATATTTATTTAGACTTTCAAATCAGAACGTTTTTATGTACGTTCCGTTTTACGATATCATTACATCCAAGTGTGAAAAACGGTGTGACGTTCCGTTCCTACCAGTAACATAGCAAGTCTGGCGCCATCTATCCTGCGAATAGGGAAGAAGAAAAAAAGGAAAACCTCTCATTATTTGAACACCCATTTTCACTATAATGGTGCGCGCGCATTTATGTTTGATGCTTCGCCAATTATTTCTTTGTGGGTAGGCAGAAGCTATATTCATTGCCTTCGATAAGGTCATAATAACGTTCACATTATCATAAAAAAGTCATTACAAAATAACACCCTTAAAAATGCCATATAATAATAATATGACTTACATGGTCCAAGAGTAAGAGTACTCAGCTATCGAATCTTGCGATCCAAAGGACTCATGTTCGATTCCCAGTGCCTGCACTCATTAATTAAAACCCTCACACCTAGAGCAGATTCTAATTCCTTAGCTCTGGCTACCCCTTTTAGGGATTTATAGCCGTGAGTATATGTTTGTATGTATGTTTGTACTTAGAGCAGAGAAGTAAAGTGAGATACACAAACTCACGGCTTTAAACCCCAAAAGAGGTAGCCAGAACTTCATATTAAAAAATTCCTCAGCCACTTTTGGAAGAGAAGTAAAAACTTTTTAGTTTACGCCATAAACCAGAGTCTATAGAAAACTAAATCGCGAAATGTCAAAACCACATGTCATCTAGAATTTACGTCGCACACGTCTATCAGCTAATGTGGCGAAAAAAACATACAATGTGAATTAAAATAATTGTTCCTACATCGAATACTTCAGTATTCGTGCAAAATTATTCATGTGACACACAAATTTGTTTCATCAAGATGAGAAATCATTATTTAGTCGCCTTTTTGTTTGGAACTACCCTCACTGGAATCATCACTCACCGTTTTATGTTCAAGAACATTAATAATTACTGGAATATTTTACTGAACAACGTTGATTCGCTTGTACAATATTTAGTTGTTGAAGATGGAGAAAACGATTATTTGAGGCAGTTTTCTGGTGTCGTTATACTGTTGATAGAAATTTCTCTGTTGTATCTTGGGATGTTGGTTAGTGTGTTTGTTATTAAATGATTAGATTTTATATAGTGCTGTGTAGTGTTGGCTTAGAATAGCACTACCCCATTTCTTCCGGTGCGTGTACGTAAGAGGCAACTAACGGTATTGGGGCTTTTCAAGGTATTTTTGGGCGATGCGGTTGGAGACCCATCACCAACAACCTTTATTTTACCATCTTTTCCCCACGCATCTTCCAAAAGTGGCTGAGGAATTTCTGATTCCTTAGCTCTGGCTACCCCTTATAGGGATTTATAGCCGTGAGTATATGTATGTATGTAGATTTTATATAGTACTAAACTCAACCATGTAGTTTTGTGCAACCGTTTTGCTGTGTAGTGCTGGCTTTGTATGTCACTACCCCTTCCTACCCAGGGTTGCCGTAAGAGGCGACTAAGGGTGTAATATTTGGACGATGCTGTTAGAGACCCATCATTAAGGATACTTTAATTCTACCATCTTTTCCCCTATCAACTTCCAAATGTTGCTAAGGAGTTGCTAGCTCTGAAGCTCTGGCCACCCCTTCTTGGGATTTATGGCCGTAAGTATATGTAGATATGTAAACGCAACCAGCTTTTAGCAATAATCAGTCAAAGTCCTCGTTGAATACTTTTACCCAAATTAAATTACATAACATAAACGTTCACGCCGAATATCCCCGAAGGGGTTGGCAGAGGTACTAATACTTCTGAATATCGCGTGACTTTGTCACCTGGTGTTCAGAGTACCCACGTTTTGCTTAGACAGTGTACTCACATGATAGGGGGCAGGCCTATCGCCGTTTTGTACGAATACACTGTCACATGACTAAGTACAACTCAGCCATGTGGGTTTCCTCACGATGTTTTCCCTCACCGTTAACAACCATGATAAATTAACCACACATATGACTTTAGAAAAGACAAATTGGTGTAGGCCCGACCCAGGATTGGAACTCACGCCCTTCTGTTTTCGGGCGGGTGTTCTACCCACTGGACTATCATATCATGTTTAACACTTTTCTAATATTCCGTTGAACCTCAAACGGCCTGTCGTATATCCTCGAGGGTGCGGAAGAGGTATTAATACTTCAAAACATGACAAAGTATACAGAGTAACTGGCAAATTATAAAATATGTTCTTTCTTAACACGCTTTTACTCCTTTCTGAAGTTCCTAATATGAGCTAAAAATTTTATAGATCTAAAATAAATTGTATTATTGTGTAAAAGCGCGGGGCGCTCTGTGCCATATTTTTTGTCTTATCGAGCAATCCACGGTTTCAGAATAATAATAATATTTTTTGTACGTTACCATTTTCAGCTTATATTAGGTTTTTTTTTCCTTTTTTAGCAAGAAGTGGTTCAAAAGCGTGCTTTTTTAACCATACTTTTCTAAATAATATGTATTTTTTTGGATTTATTACAGTTTCTCCGCCAGTACAAAGAGAAGCGAAGCTATGATCGAATTGACGAACTGCTACAGAAGAGTCAGGAAGTTCTTGATCAGACAAACGAATATCTCGATAAAATAAAAACTAGACAGGTGAAATAAAGAATAAATAAAAGAAAAAAAAATATCGACACAGGCGGGATATTTTTCTTTCCTTTATTTATTCTTTATTTATTAGTAATAATCCCCACATGAGGTTTTCATGAACAAAAAGATTTAAATTAGACAGGTGAATTAAATACGAAATATACTGTCATTTTTATAAATACAATACAATCAAATGATTATCGTGTAGGGTTGGATTAGAATAACACTTACCAAATTCTTGCCATTGTAATAACCAATGCCGGTAACATAACAGTCAATTTACTTACTTAGGACTTTTTAAACTATTATAAGCGGGCGTAATATAAGCTGTGTTGCATTTATAGGCTTAGTACAGCATATCACACGTAGTCACTGTAAGAGGCAACACAGGAACAATAATATTTTGAAAAAAAAAACACAAACCTAAAAAATATTAAAAACAAGTATTACAATAATGAAACTTTATTTCTCAACAGATTACTTCATTAGGCAATAGGTTTTGATGCTGCAATGTTACATACATACATACATATACTCACGGCTATAAATCCCAAGAAGGGGTAGCCAGAGCTAAGGAACTAGAAGTTCCTCATCCACTTTTGGAAAGTTGAGTGGGGAAAATATGGCGAAATGAAGGTTGTTGGTGATGGGTCGCCAACCGCATCGCCCAAAAATTCCTTAAAAATGTTGTCCAATGTTGTTTACTTAATTTGGTCTTCTCATTGATATTTAATGATAAAATAGTATATTCCTCGTTAACAGGTTCCGCAGCCAAAATATCCGTTTCTTGAAGATGAAGTAAACGAAAATGGATTTCTGGAAATACCCGTGATGCATATGGCTATTTTTGATGTAAGAACAGACATACAAACACTCACGGCCATAAATCCCGTAGTCAGAGTATAGAGCTAGAAACTCCTCAGCCATATTTGGAAGTTGATAGGGGACAAAATGGTAGAAATAAAGTATCATTGGTCATCAAGCACAATACCCAAAAACCACTTGAAAGAAACCCAATACCCTTAGTCGCCTCTTACGACACTCATGGGTAGAAGGGGTAGTGACATTCTAAGCAGGCATTATACAGCTTAAGTTTAAATGTTATTGCTCAGTTAATTAAATATCCATTAACAAATTTTGCTTATTTTTTCCACTCATTTTGCGAAAGTGACTGAGGAATTTCTTATTCTAAAGCTCTGGCTAACTCTTTTAGGGATTTTTAGCCGTGAGTACATGTAATTTAAATACTTCTTTTATCCTTTATATTAGAAATAAGTTCAACATTCATACAACAATTCTTCTGTAGCAGAGACTAACGTTTTTAGGAAAACCAGTGTCGGTACAATAGTGAAAGGAGGAGTTTCTGAATTTTGTCTTATTGTTTCTTCATATCTTCGTTTAAAAATCAATCACATACTTTTCCAAAATGGGCGAGGACTGGCTCTATATCTATACCTAACCTACTAAATCCATACAAAAAAATACTGAAAAATTGTACTAGAAAAAGTAGATGAAGAGACTGATTAACCAAATGATTGCGGTTTTTAATTGCATGCAAGAATAGAAAAAACGTCAACATTACATCTGTTTTGTAAAATTTTGAATAGATGTCGATTTTCTAGTAGTCAGTAATATTTCAACATTGACGAAAAATCGGTTGTTTTTCAGAATATGAGCACAGCCCGCGTCCAGCCTGAAAGTGGGGACGCTGATTCGATGAACATTTTAGACTCTGCTGCGTTATCTATTGCTTCTATTCTAGATAGCGATGTAGAATCGTTGTCTAGGGAAGCGAGCATGGATGATGTGCGCAACGATAATAAGGATTTTAAGAAGTTGCCGGATAACCAAGTCACGGTTGTTGCTCAGGATTAAAATAAAGTGGAAGTAATACTTGCCGATTCAAAATAAATTATTTATGCTCTTGAAGTTTCGTTATTTTATTTATCTTTAAGGATGAATCATTATTACTTACTTACTTACTTATACTCACGCCCATTATTCCTATTGGGTAGGCAGAGACTATCGATCGCCACTTAGTACGATCATGACAAACCTCTCTTGCTTCCCTTGTATTCATCATTCTTTTCATACATGCTCTTTTATTCTTCTCACTTTGGACCCCCCCCGCTTTTATAAGAATGTTTTCTATCTGGGCTAGAAACGTTAAATGAGGCCGTCCTCTACTAACGATCCCATCCACATTGGCTTTATATAACTCTTTTACTACTTTATTTTCATCCATCGTCTTCAACCTACATTCTTTTTTCTGTCTTGCATACTACGTTCTTTCAAACCTACTCGTTCACGAATTTCAGTATTTTTCACTCTATCACACAACCTTACATTACAAATACTTCTGAAGGAATCTCATTTCCTATGCATTAACTCTACTTTCATGCTTCTTGTGCCATGCCCAACATTCACGACTATACATCAGCTTGGTAACCAGAACAGTATTATGCACAGCCATTCGAGCCTTTTCTGACAACGATTGGCTTGACATCAGACCGTTCATGGCTTCATTCACCGCATTTCCCTTTTTAGCTCTCCTTTATCATTGTTATTCGACTAACGGCCGGTTTCACATCTGAGAATTCAACGATAAAAGCATTTCAAACCGAAATTAAGTACCAACTTACCAAAATTACGTTTCTGATTTGATGAAATATTGTAATTCAATCAAGTTTTGATTAAATGATCAAAATTTTGCGCATCAGTCAAAAAACTGACCTAAATGTCGAAATTTGCGTTTCTGAACTCGTTTGAGAATACTCAAACAGTCATCATCGCAGATTTGAGTGAGTGACAGTTAAGTTGTCAAATTCGGCTTCTTAAACGGTGCTCCAATTTGTAGTTGTGAAATATATGATGATAAACACATTGATTTTGACAATATTCTGAAGATGGAGAGTGAGGGTGAGGAGGATGAGGAGGTATCTGCTGTGGTTCCTCTAGTGAAGAGGAATCTTCACTAGAGGAACTTCAGATGCCTCAGAGGCAAATACACCGTTGCCGAGGAGTTCTTAGGATCCCGCCAAATTTCTTTGAAGAAATAAGGGTTTCATCCATTTTCATCAAAATAAATGTTCATTTAATTGTTTGTCAATAGTATGACTACTAGATATAATTATAGCTTAATTCGAAGCTAACACTAACGTCTTCGTGGCTTAGCGATATGCCGTTTGGTTAATACTTCGATCGGAAGACCCAGGTTCGAATCCGAAGGACTAAACATTTTTTTTGGCTTTTCCGTTAGCTTAGAATAATAAAAAGCACTATTCCTTCTTTTTCACATTCAGCTATGCGAATATGTATGAATAAAGATAATTGAAAGTACATTGCATGAATTTTACGTATTTTGATAGGTTTGAGATTTTTTAAACTTATATTGCCATAGATATATTATGCAATATTCACGCATAAAATAAATTGGAAACTTGATGCGATTGACTGATATAACCACTACAAAGAGGAATATATGAAATTCATGTATCAATCATTCATGAGTATATACTAACGGCTATAAACCACAAAAAAGGGTAGCCACAGCTTCAGAGATAGAAATTATTTATCCACTTTTGGAAGTTGAATGGGGGAATTTGAATGCTTAGTAATGACTTAAAAACCCTCAATATTTTTTATATCTATTACAACGCCAGCGGGAATATAAGTATAAAAAAACCTAAATTAAGATAATGTATATTAAGCTAGGTTAATAATAAAGCATTTTCTATTCAATGTTCAGCATCAGCAATCATTTCTGAGCGGCTGAACCAATTGTTTGTTTGTATTTTGATGCAACTTATATGAAAATAAAAAAATGATCCGATTTCTTTTTGTTTTATTAAAATAGGTACATAAAATTATTTAACAACAACCAAGTTTAATTATATTCTATATCAGCCTTTGAAAAAACAGTCTCATTTGTTATATAAAGCTTCAGCCCGTGGTCCCGACGTGCACCAATATTATATTGTTTTGTAATAGATGTCCAGGCTTCCTTCTTTCTATGAATAAAATATGACCCAGTCTTTTTGCACTCAATGACGCCTTTGTATCTGTAACATGAACCCTGACTCAGCATCCAAACCAAAAAGTTTATAAGATAAAAATATATTTAAGTCATACATAGAAGGTTCCAGTTCCAACAGAACGAAAACTTATTTGTCTTAAAATAATGGAAAAGTGAAAAAGCTAACAAGTACTCACTTTGCTGCGATTGAGAGGAGATTTTCTTTCTCCTCGAGGGTGTAGTTGGGAGACCTTTTTTTAAATTCTTTTTCACTAGTCTCCGTGCTCGGTGTTACTTAATTAATTACCACGAAAGATTACACGTAACTCCGTAACTATCTTTCCTCATTTACAGCAAGCAAGTACCGATACCGAACAAAACAAGCTTAAATTTCATTAGATTTCATTTTCATTACAATTTTGATTGACGTTTGGTGTATGTACGTTCCGTTGCCCAGTTTTATTGTTTGTTTATTTACATACATACATACATATTCTCACGCCGTTAGTTCCCATTGGGGTAGGCAGAGACTATCGATCGCCACTTTGTACGATCCTGGCAAACCTCTCTGGCTTCGTTTACATCCATCAATCTTTTCATACATGCTCTTTTATTCTTCATACTGCGGACACCTGCCTTTTTGAGCACATTTTCTATTTGATCCAAATGTGTCCTCCGAGGTCGTCCTCTACTAACATTACCTTCCACATTGGCTCTATATATCTCTTTCACCAATTTACTGTCATCCATCCTCTCTATGTGCCCAAACCATCTCAACATTCCTTTTTCTATCTTTCTTACAATATCATCTTTTACACCACACCTTTCACGAATCACATCATTCCTCACACGATCACATAACCTTACATTACACACTTTTCTGAGGGATCTCATTTCTACTGCATTCACTCTACTTTCATGCTTCTTCTGCCACACCCAACATTCACTGCCATACATAAGCGTAGGAACGAGGACAGCATCATGCACAGCCATTCGGGCCTTTTCAGACACCGACTGACTAGACATTAGACTATCCAGTGCTCCATTTACCGCATTACCCTTTTTCACTCTTCTCTCGATATCTTCATCACACTTTCCATCCCTAGTAAACAAACTTCCCAAATATACAAACTCTTTCACTTGTTCCACTTTCTTACCATTAATCTCAATCACGCATTCGGTCATATTCACCTCTCTCTCAAAAACCATAGTTTTTGTTTTATCCACATTCACCCTCATTCCCTTTTTTTCAAAAGACGCACATGCAATATTCATCATCTCTTGCAGCTCTTCCACCGATGATGCAAGTAGCACTTAATTAAATGGTCTCAAAACCTCATAATAAATGTAACTACTAATGAAATATTATTGAATCAAGTTTGTTGATACAATTTGCTAATCAATATAAAATATAACTAATGAAATATAACTTCATCGGTATTACCGGTTTTTGTAGGAAAATTGAAACGTTCATAGATTTTGATTAGAATCATAACTAAATGCATTGTTGATCACATTATAGCAGCGAGCAGTGTTTGTTCTGTGAAACACCTTAAACTTAAGTACTTACTTAGAGTTTGATAAAAACTCAACTGATTAGAGCTAGAATGCTCAGATGTGAAACCGGCTGTAAATCACATATAAAATATGTACCAAAGTAACGTTAGAACAAAACTACCAAAACTTACAAGAACAATTTAGTTCGATACCGGAAGCGTGATTTCCTTACTCAATTACCTACAAATCATTTTACAACTACCATAAAGACATTTCAAACGTATACAAAAAGCGATATGAAAATTGCTGACTATTAGTTCTTGTGGATCCCGTATAATCCCACAAAGAGTGCACACTTTAAGTGTCAAATATTCATAATAATGAGGGGATAATAGGAACAGGCGCCATTTATTAATTTTTACCCTACACCGCGTGTTTCTTTGATCAGGGATTGACAGTAATACTGACGGTAAGTAGCGGGAATTAGGTGCAAAAAACCTATTAATTATTAATAGTGGTTTGGGAAGGGTGGGAACATTATAGGTGTTTGTAAGTAGCGAGTTGCTTCGCATAGATCTTATCAAAATTCAGTGTTTGATTGTAATGATTAACAAAATGTTTATTTCGTCTGATTGTTGCAAGAATGTCAGGAAGTCTTTATGATTTATAACTTTTTATACGGAGATGCAGTTTAAGTTTATTATACAGCTTAACGTGCATTTCTAAAGTACATACATACATACTTATACCTACATATACTCACGGCTATAAATCCCTTAATGGGGTAGCCAGAGCTTTGGAATAAGAAATTCGTCAGTCACTTTTGGAAGTTGATTGGAAAAAAGATGGTAATAATAAATGTTTTTGGTGATGGGTCTCCAACCGCATCGCCCAAAAATCACTTAAAAAGCACCTATACCCTTAGTCGCCTCTTACGATCACTCACGGGGAGAAATGGGGTAGTGTTATTCTAAACCGACACTGCACGGCAAAAGTAACCCAAAAATATATCACTCGGGCCCTTAGAACACCAAATTTTATTGCAGATGATGCAGACTTGCTCTGGTGTACTCTGAATGAACTTACAATAGTAGCATTAAACATAATTTGCCACAAGAAAATAAATTGAATTGTAAATTACGTGTATGTTAGAATTAGTTGTTTTTCAATTATGTCATATAGGAATATATTTTATATGCTGTGTAGTGCCGGCTTAGAATATCACTACCCCATTTCTTCCGGTGGGTGTACTTAAGAGGCAACTAACGGTATTGGGGGCTTTTAAGGTGCCCATCACCAACAACCTTTATTTTACCATCTTTTCCCCTTACAAGTTTCCAAAAGTTGCTGCGAAATATCTCATTCCAAAGCTCAGGCTACCCCGTTAAGGGATTTATAGCCGTGAGTATATGTATGTATGTATGTATGAATATATTTTATAATTTGTTATGTAATTCGATGCCATTGCATTAGGCTGCGCCTGTAATAATGGTTGTCATATATATATAACATTTCGGTTTTTTTAAATATTAAACTTGGAATACAATATTGTACACAAATAGTCCAAACTTTCCAACGAGCGCTAAACATAAATTTTCCCTTAGCTTAAAAAACCTAACATGCATTTAAACCACAGTGTTCCCACAAAATTATTCATCTATTTAACTTTAAACACTATTAAACGAACGACAAGGCGTGGCTAAGTCCATCATTGATCTAATATCCATTGTACAATCACGAACAAAAGCGTAATTACGTATGATCGGAGTAATTCCTTACTGGAGGCACGTGGCTAGTGTTTGACAAAGTTCTGGGGTGTAAATTATAGGTTTAAACTCACCCGTGATTTGGAAGTTTGCTTTTGATTGTACTCTTGTGTTTGTGCGGTGATGATTACGGTTGGTGATCGCTTTTAAATAGCTGAAGGAGTTTATTGTTAAAATATATTTCTTACATACATATACTTACGGCTATAAATCCTTAGATGGGGTAGCCAGATCTTTGGAATACGAAATTACTCAGCCACTTTTGGAAAATTTCAAGGGACAAAATAGTCAAAGAAAGGTTTTTGGTGATGGCTTTCCAACCGCGTCGCCCATAAATCACTTAATAAGCCCCTAACAACTTTAGCCGCCTCTTAGGAACACCCACGGGAAGAAATGAGGTAATGCTATTCTAAGCCGACGTAAGGACGTAACCAAGCAATCAATATTTTGGTTAGTTATGTATTTACCTTAATCACTTATTGTTAGACTAGCTGTAGTAGTTAGACTAGTAATAATTATACATACAGACATATACTCACGGTTATAAATCCCTAGATGGGGTAGCCAGAGCTAAGGAATTAGAAATTCCTCAGCCACTTTTGGAAAGTTGAGTGCGGAAAAGATGGTAAAATGGTTGTGCTGTGTAGTGTCGGCGTAGAATAGCACTACCCCATTTCTTCCGGTGGGTGTACGTAGGCGACTTATAATTATACTAGTTGGAAATTCCGCCTCTATCTAAATTAGACATATCGAATTCGCCGGCGACTTCATAACGTTATATATTATATGCCACGACATTTTATTCAACCGTAATAGCTCAGTGGGTAGAACACCGCTTATCGTGCAGACGATGAGAGTTCAAACCCGGGTCGGGCCTTCACCAATTTGTCTTTTCTCAAGTCGTTTGGTGTGGTTCATTTACTTGTACTTAGTCATGTGACAGTGTACTTGCATAACATCGTCGATAGGCCTTCCATTTATATAATTCCTGACTTTGTCTCATACCACAGGTCATAAGCTCTTACTTTGTTTGAGTGATTTACGCCCGATTTCTGATTTGAGTATTCAAGCTGAGAAAGACTTAAGTATCGTTTTGTCTCATTCAGTTGTTAAGATTTCAATGCGGCAGAATGATACTTAAGTTGTTCTCAGCTAGAATACTCAATTCAGAAATCGGGCGGTAGTGATGGATTTGTAATAATCTCAGATACTCATTCTATTTAAATTACATAAAATGACGTTACATATATATTAATTATATTGAGATGCTTTACAACCACCATTATTTTAAAATTACTTAACAACAAGCCCGAACTTATTTTCCAAAATGGCGTCCGTAGATGGCGGCCATCATTACAGATCACGTGGCGCGACCCACAGTCACGTGACCGCGGGATGTGTTCGTTTGTAATAAACGATATAATTACATACCTTTTTTATGTTGTGTTTGAGCGATTACGACTAGTTATTGATAGGGGTATGACCAGCAAGTTTTTGGTGTTTGATGATTTGATGGTAATTAGGATTTTAGCACACCAAGTTTTTTAAACGCACCGTTTTGGTAAGTAAATGGTCCAAAATTGTACGTCTACGGCTCATTGTTCAGAGTAGAGAGTTGGTAGAGTCAAGTGGTTTTGTGTTTAATAATAAAATAACTTAGTAGTTATTAAAAAAATTGAAAGTGTAACAAAAATATTCACATATTTTCAAAATTAATATTAAATAATGCGTCACCTAAGTATTACAATATTTTGCCCATGTAGTCTGAAGTGAGAAGATCACATGGACATTGACAATGATTAAAATAACTAAAAGTAAATTAATGTTATTCAATGCTGAGCTAGCTGTTACGCTTTGATTTCATTTTTTCACCAGGATATAATTTATGTATAATCTAGGCTTACATTTTGTACCTAATTTAAAAAAAAACAAGAATAACTCCTTAATATTAATAGTTTTATGCTGCAGGTTTTAAACATGAAACGTTGAGCAAGGGTTCTAAAACTACCGTGAATTTATAGTATTACACAATTGATGGCACTGGTGATGACCAGCAATGTTTATTCTTACTATGTAACCTTCTTTCAACCAAAACCTCTAAATTCCTAGCCCACTTCATAGGATCAAGAGTATATATCTCTTCATAAATACGAGAATATCAAGTTCTGTCGACCCCTTTGACATCACAGAGTTGAATATATAATTTAAACACAAAAAAATGGTTTACTGAAGCTCAATTTCCAAGCGATTTCTTCTACACAAAACAGTGAAGATAAACAAGGAGCAATTTGTCGAATCCTAAATCGTTTTTAGGTGTAGACACGTGCCTAGTGCGGTGTCGAAATAATACGTTTTAGGGTGTTAATTTTACTTTAATGATTAGTTTGTTTACAGAGGAAATGATTGTTTATATCACCCTTTTTATGAAGATTAACTAACATTTATTATTATTATAGATTATATACAACAAATAATCAAATTTGGTTTTTTATTTCTTTCAAAAACGCCAGCGTCCGAGTTATGAAGAATGAAAGAGCATGTATGCTAGAAAGGTTTGCCAGGATCGTACAAAGTGGCGATCGATAGTTTCTGCCTACCCCAAATATGATGTGGTTAACATTAACTTATTATATCATCTTTATTCCCACTATACGACTAGCTGCGTGAATTTCTGTGCAAAATATATATGTGATTATTAAGTTTAGTGTTCACGAAGATACTTATAATTTGTTTTCATTTGTTTAAATTATTTTAAATGTAGTTTATCACTAATGAAAAAAAATAATAGTCTTTACAATACATTTTTTCGAGCAATTTCTCTTTCAATTTTAAAGTCTTTTAAGCTAAATGAAAGATAAATACAGAAATTCAATCCTAAAACCAGTAACAAAATGGCGAACATAAAAAACCATAATCTCCCGCCAGCCATCCCATATTGTTGCAAAATATAAAAAAAAAACTGTCATGTTAGGGACGAAATGAAACCAACAAAGCTTGAACTCTGCAATTTCTATGCTCTTAAGAATTCATTGGGAACCCAGACGATCACAGAGGTCAGTCTATTTGGTTGGCTAGTATTAATGGTGTAAGGACAGACGTGTTGTAATTTAATCTTCGTTACAAAAAGTGTCCGATTGAAAGGGATAATAAAAAGTGTGGTCGAGTGATAAATGGATTATCTTGTGGTTATTGAGTAGTTTTCTAAGAAGGAAAGTCTCAATTGGTTTTGATTCTATCATCTCATATTTTTCTTCTTATTGCAGGACTTAAAAAAAACTGGTTAAAATCATTTTAAATTATATAGGCCAACGCAATCACATTTGAAAGAATAGAAAATTTAAAAAATGGTAAATTGAGTTTAGAGACAATAAATAAATAATCCCCACATAATTTTTAAATACTGTTTGTGTGTTGTGTTTTTGTATGCAATAAAGTGTTTATTATTATTATTTTGGGAACACTTTTAGTTTCTCGCCTCTCCCATGGCCGAAACAGAAAATTAGAATTTTAAATAGCAGAGGCGGTACTCCCCGACAAGAGCACAGTCGGTTGGGGTCAGGGAGTCAGGTTCAAGAACCTACGGACGATCCGAGCCGTATAGAGCAGCACCGCTTTCTGCATCTGTGCTGGAACCGACACGCCACAGAAATACAACCGCCTCAAGTTGGTAAGGTTTTCTTGAACAAAAAAACATACTTATTATATGCAGATTAGTTTGTATTAGTTAAATATTGTTATTAATGAATGCCACTTAGTAAAGTTAACAAAAGAAAAAAAGACAGTTTTTTTTTAAATTTTCTTATTCATGGTGTTTATTACATCGTAACAAGTATCTCAAGAATAATTTCAAAGCTGTTCTCTTGATACTAATTTAAAACATTTATTTGCCTTAAAATTTTAACATAAACTGATACCGCTGAGCCAGTTAAAATTTTAACTTAGAGTAAAATTAGTTTACTCTGATTTTTGACTGTGTTTTTAGTATTCTACGCATATACATCAAATAAATGGAAATATTTTCTTTCGTAGTTAGTCTTTATCAGCTCTTCTGAATCATTAAGTTTTATTAATATAATCTGATTAAATCTATCACAATAAAAAGGTTACAAATTAAATTACGCATGTGTCTATATCTCGCACCTTTGTGATATGCCGTGGGAATATGAACTACCACGTAATAAACAGATTACACCCTTGAAATATTAGTAAAGAATCTTTTCTAAATAGTTTTACACCCTGTGGCGAGCCGATTAGCAAGTATCACTCTACATGTTTAAATGATAAAAAACTTAGTACAAGGGAGCCAAAATGAAAATTTAAAAAGGAAGTATTATGCTAGGATTTCTGCCTACTACAGTAGGAACAAAAACAAATAATTATACCTATATTAAAACATACATATATACTCACGGCTGTATATCCCTAAAAGGGGTATCCAGAGCTGCAGAACCAGAAATTCTTCAGCCACATTTGGAAGTTGTTTGGGGAAAGATTGTGTAGTAAATGTTATTATTATTAGTGATTAGTCTCCAACCGATAAAAATATATTTTAATTAAGTTCCAAGTTAGCTTTAAACTTTCCTTGTTACCCCTACCTCCCAGGATGTATAGGTCTGTGCTATTAGATCAGTTGTTTCAGGGTTCATTTTGACTCGGTGACATCAAGCATACCATCTTGGAGCGGCGTCAAAGGAATTAGTCTGCTGAGGTTTGCTACGTGTTGTGTTCCGCAGTTCTACAGCGATGATATACTTATAGCGCAGAGATGTGGCCTTCTTAAATCTTATAATAAGGGTTAGTATTACCAAAAGGGTAATTGAATAGAATATTGCAAGAGTTTTAGGATTAGAAAATATTTTAGGGGGCTCCCATCTAACGAACGATTTTTGGTACTTTCATCTTGATATTGATAATGCCTACAGATAGCCGCTTGAAATAACCATTGTTCGTTTGAGAAAACATATTACCAAATTACCTTATATAAAAAGGAGGTACTTCCAAACTACAGTCATGTATTCTTGCCCCTTTTTAAAATAATGG
Organism: Bedellia somnulentella; assembly: GCA_963576735.1. Taxonomy (NCBI): domain Eukaryota; kingdom Metazoa; phylum Arthropoda; class Insecta; order Lepidoptera; family Bedelliidae; genus Bedellia; species Bedellia somnulentella. The sequence goes on from OY755191.1 coordinate 2,530,329, forward strand.
TGTACGAAATTTTGTAAGCGATTCCAGTTAGTACTTAGCCAGTTTTTTTTTCTTTGTTATTTTCTCATATTCTTCATATTGCGGACACCTGCCTTTTTGAGCACATTTTCTATTTGATCCAAATGTATGAAGAATAAAAGAGCATGTATGAAAAGATTGATGGATGTAAACGAAGCCAGAGAGGTTTGCCAGGACCGTACAAAGTGGCAATCGATAGTCTCTGCCTACCCCAATGGGAACTAACGGCGTGAGAATATGTATGTATGTATGTATGTATTTTCTAATATGTGAACATCAATACTTGTCATGTTGCAGGTATCAATAATAACCATATATGGGTTGTAGAACACAAAATTAAATAGAAAAAAAACCCTTGTGCACTCAATTCTAAAACACCCAACCTTACGCGAAGTCTACGCTAAACCTTTAAAAATTCATAGACAGAAGAGGCTTGTTCCCAAAAGCGAGTAAAAAGACAAATCACAATACAACAAGCTATTACATCGGTCCGTTCCAAATAAAAGCAATGTTTTAATGCAGACGCAGAAATTGAAGTCGCATTTGTCGCCATCATGTGATGCAACCCTTCTGTATTGACGGAATGGGGTGTTCTGCAAAAATAGTTGATTATTTGCTTTATTCTGTTTTTTTTTTTTATATTGTGCTAAATTTCTATGTATGGAGAGTTTTCTATATTTATCAGTTCTATTTGCTAGCTGTAATAAAAAAATAAGCTTAAATTTCCTGTTCTTCTATTCGAGTTTTTTTTTATAAATTGCCATCCTATTCATGATAGTCCAGTGGGTAGAACACCCGCCCGAAAAACAGTAGGGCGTGAGTTCCAATCCTGGGACGGGCCTACACCAATTTGTCTTTTCTAAAGTCATATGTGTGGTTAATTTATCATGGTTGCTAACGGTGAGGGAAAACATCGTGAGGAAACCCACATGGCTGAGTTGTACTTAGTCATGTGACAGTGTATTCGTACAAAACGGCGATAGGCCTGCCCCCTATCACGTGAGTACACTGTCTAAGCAAAACGTGAGTACCTTCTCTGGAAACTAGATGGCGCTTGCCATGTGAGTTCAGGAGTATTAGTACCTCTGCCAACCCCTTCGGGGATAAACGGCGTGAACGTTTATGTTTTTATCATAACATAACATAACATAAACGTTCACGCCGAATATCCCCGAAGGGGTTGGCAGGGGTACTAATACTTCTGAACATCACGTGACTTTGTCACCTGGTGTTCAGAGTACCCACGTTTTGCATGGACAGTGTACTCACGTGATAGGGGGCAAGCCTATCGCCGTTTTGTACGAATACACTGTCACATGACTAAGTACAACTCAGCTATGTGGGTTTCCTCACGATGTTTTCCCTCACCGTCAACAACCATGATAAATTAACCACACATATGTCTTTAGAAAAGACAAATTGGTGTAGGCCCGACCCAGGATTTGAACACTAGTCGTTTGCACGGAAAGCGAGTGTTCTACCCACTGGGCTATCACGGTTGGTATGTTTTTATCCTATTTATACATTGTGTAAAACATAATTAGTAATACTAAGTTATGTTAAAAATACTGATATAATATTATACTGTGAACTACTACGGTTTGTGTTTCAACCAATCTGGCTAACAGATAATAAATCTACTACATTCGTCCAGTACTTTCTCCACTCACATTATCACCAATCAAGCTGATAAAACTCAAATCAAAAAAATATACTATAGAGTTACAGAGAAAAAGTGCATACAAGCCAGAAATAATCTTTCTATTATTGATATTTCTAAACCTAACCAGAACAGCCCACAATAATACGGACCCACGCCAAACCGCACCCCGAATCAAAAAAACAATAAGTAACAAATTTGTTTTTCAATTTCATACCAATTTTGCATACGACACCCTGTCATATAACAAACAAATAAAACCGGTAACATATAAGTTCATTCCTTTTATGATGCGTAAATATGTTTTTTGTCAACCTCTACACAGGCGCGAGGTGGAAATGAAAAGAGTATATTCACAAAAAGGCTGCTTATTGTGATTTTAATTTGAGGAAATATGTGGTTTTATGACTTTCGCGATTGTAAAAGATGCATCGGGGTGTTTTTTGAATTTATGGCGGTTTTAGTATTTTTAATAATACATGATACAACAGGCAAAAATATTTGACAACGACTGATAAAATGTACGGTACGGATTTAATATAATGTAACTTCTTACGTAGTCGGACGGTTAAAATATAAGCTTCAAAATATAAATGAAATCTCTATAAGGGATTTATTTCAGGTTATTTAGTTAGGAAAATTTCAGAATCAAACAGTATTTGCCCTAGTCGGTCTATCCAGCCAAGGTATGCTCAAGCATCTTGAAGAGGTCTTATCGTTTGTGATCATATGTAGATGGACGCCTATTAAGAGATGGCATAGTGTTGTCACCACTGATATAAAGTTTCTTACTTACTTGTCATAAGATATGTTTATTTCATGCAATGCAGTCTAATTTCGTCATTATGTTCGTCTGTTTAATATGAAAACCGCTTGGGTTTTCTTGCAATTTTCCGTGTCAGTCAAAAACGTAGCTAGAAATCTTACCTCTTAATTAAAGACAGCTGAAGCTGAAACGAATAAAATGCATTTTATCTTACCTTAATAGCTTATTGGGTGGAACACATAGCTTATCATGCAGACTATGTAGGTTTAAATCCCGGGTCGCGGCCTTCACCAATTTGTCTATTCTAAGGTCATATGGTTAATTTATCATGGTTGTTATCGGTGAGTGAAATCATCGTGAGTATACCCACATGGCCAAGTTGTACTTCGTCATGTGACAGTGTATTTGTACAAAACGGCGATAGGCCTGCCCTCTACCACGTGAGTATACTGTCTAAGCCAAACGTGGGCACTCAAAAGCACCACATGACAATGTCACGTGATGTTCAGAAGTATTTGTGCCTCTGCCAACGCCTTCGGGGATATACGGCGTGAACTATTTAGTTTGGGTATTTTATACGCATATATAAATAAATGATTAATTCTGTTAATGGATAGTTGCCGAAGGTATAATTTTACTGAAAACTTATTATTTATGCAAAATCATGTTATGAGTGGTTCACTGAATCTATTGGTATTCTGGATTCTATCTGATGTACAAAATTATTAGTACCTCTACCAGCCTTTTAGCTGTTTTGCGGAAGAAACATTTAGTGCAATTCCAGCTAATAGATAAACGAAATACTCGTACTATTAAAAACTATTTCGCATAGCTATTCGTTTGGGAACAATGTATATTCAACAAGTCAAATACATTGGACTCACTAGATTACTAAATTTACTATGCATGTCATTCTTTTTGGCAGTTTTATTTTCACGTGTTGAAATTCTGATTGATGAATTAATATCAAACTGATTTTGCTAGGGTTACCGTGACAGTATTGTATTGGTTGTGAATATATTAGTTAATTTGAGATTTATAGAAAAACTAATACTATGTATTATCGGCTTACAATCAAATTGTATCGGAGTATCATAGTCAAATCCAATCGCTCACTTAAGTAACAAGAACTAATAACCTTAGACCACTGAATTATCTGCCACTGTATGTATGTCCGACTAGTAGTAATGAATACGGGAGGAGGGTGTGGCCTCACATATTGCCTCATATACTTAACCAATTGCCTAAGCAACTAAGTCTTGACCTTATTAATTAAAAAAAAAATGAAAAGGGTATTAAAAAAATACTTTATTGATGGTAAATGTGTGAACCCATCGCCCTCCACCTCTTAATAAATAAGATATTTTTAATTATTAAGTTATTACATATTGAATCCAGTCCAGTCAAGTAAATATTGTAAAATCTTATATTAGACTCCCTAGGGTAGGGGCCACAATCTAGTTTATAAGTATAGATTAATACCCCTTTGTATTATAATCATAAATGTTAAAAACCTTTAAAATAAATAGTTTCAAATTTTAATGTTTTTTTTAAAATCAGACACCTCTATTTTCACGAGCATGAAGTAACGGGCAAATGTAAGGCTATTTTAGGTTTTTTTTCAAAGATCTCGCTACTTTTTTTGGGATTGGATCCTTTATTGGATGCTTTGACTTTAGCTATCATTCATACTACCATTGTTGTCTGGAAAAGGATTTCAGTGATAAGACTATGTGACAATGACAAGATTTTACTTCCAATTAAGAACATATTATCTTTAAAATGTTATTACTATTATGTGTAAATCGTTTTTTTTTATCGTCTATGGAGTTTTTGATTGGAAATTTATGCTTGTATATAATCAGAGTAATGTTTGATCCAAGAGCATCAATCAAAGATCAGCAAAGTAAACGCTCCTGTACTGGTCTAATCCATCGTCTTCTTTCGGCATTAAGATGCTATGATTACAAACTTCCCACGTAAAATAATTCATATATATCCAATTTTGATCGTGATGTGAAAATATTTCTCACGCAAAACTATAGCCTAAACAAATGAAACAACGTGGGGTGAAAAATTCAAATTTCGAATGTGTTTTTTAACGGGATTTCACTATTCGAATTTGCATATAGACGAGGTAGTGATGTGATCGATAACCGATAATTATAACTACCCTCAATATTGTACAATTGTCAAGGATTCAATCCAATGTAAATATGAATAACAATGCGTATTCGATTTTGTCGTGAATCGATTTTGGTTAAGACGATGTCTGTGACAAATTTGAGTGATTCATTTTTAACTACACATGTAGTAATATTCACACCGTATTGCTAAAGGGGTTGCTGGAGTTGATATTGAAATTCCTTCATTTTGCGTTACATCACCACCATCACGGTGAGGGAAAACATCGTGAGGAAACCCACATGGCTGAGTTGTACTTAGTCATGTGACAGTGTATTCGTACAAAACGGCGATAGGCCTGCCCCCTATCACGTGAGTACACTGTCTAAGCAAAACGTGGGTACCTTCTCTGGAAACTAGATGGCGCTTGCCATGTGAGTTCAGGAGTATTGGTACCTCTGCCAACCCCTTCGGGGATAAAAAACGGCGTGAACGTTTATGTTTTATGTTATGTTATGTTATATCACCACCACCCCACCACCTATTGAATAGATTTGCAAAGTGATTTAAATATCAGCGGCTTGATGAGTAAAGCATGGAATTTGTAATCAGCCAGTCCTTTATTCTAATTCACTACTAACAAGAATAGCTGATTCTGATGGCTGAATTATAGTGGTTTCTGAACTCTAGTAAATGTTTTAGGAATTGAAACGACTACAAAAGCTCCATGTATTTAACAAAACTTACGCCCGATTTCTGAATTGAGTATTCAAGCTGAGAACGACTTAAGTATCGTTTTGTCTCATTCAGTTGTTAAGATTTCAATGCGATAGAACGATACTTAAGTTGTTCTCAGCTGCAATACTCAATTCAGAAATCGGCGTTAGTCATCGCTGTAAAAATATTTATTGTTATGGCCTACTAATACTACGTTAGCAAAGTTACACATCAGAAGAATTTCAAACAATATCTTTAAGCTTCGAATCGCTGTAACATTGCAATGTGGTAACTATCGCTATATAATTTATGAAAGTTTGAATTGATTTGTTAGTAGCATCGATATTGTATTAGAGATAAAAAGCGTAGTTTGCTGCTTTTTAATGGAACATTGACATGTGCAATCTCAAGTAGGCGTAAAAAAGTCTAGTAAATTTTCGACATCCAAAGTTCCATAAATTTCTATCATGCTGAAATGAATATAATTATATGAATAATAATTAAAAACATAATTTATAATTTCTCCATCAATCCCATGACTGTTTTTTTTTTTAGTCAAGTTAAAAGAGAGAGAAATAACGGTTTCCACAAATTTTACCAGAACAAAATTTGCAGAACTATAATAGACTATAATAAAACTTCTAGACTTATAATAAGACTTTGAACGGTTATTCCATTTATTATTAAAACTGAACCAAACTATATAGGTGCAATTGCACCAAACAACTGAACCAAAATAAACTCTCACATACACATACAAACATGTCTTTTCACCATGAAATAAAAATTAGCTTAGTTTTACGAACCAAAATTTACTTTTCTTCTTCAAAGTTGTTCAAACTAACCGCAAGTCTAGTTTAACTTGAAGTAGAACCAATCTGAGCTGATGACAGTTTTTAAAAGTTGCAAGAACCTTCTCGAGCTGATATTATGTTTGTAATGGGGTGATTTATATAATAGATCTACTTTGCAGGTTTCACACAGATTTCGATTTTTATAAAAGAAAGGGATTTTTTTGACACGTGATAGAATGAGACGATTTTTGTTTGATTTTTAGACCCTTTTGATTAGGAATTGTTCAAATATTATATATATATTAATAATATATATATTTTTTTAATCCGTTGTTGTTACACAAATTCTTTATTTAAAAATATAAAAATCAGCTTTAAATGTAATGTTTCCATGTTGTCCCGTTACTTTTGTGAGAGAAGATTAAGGCTCTGTCCTGTATCCGTAGTAGCTGTATGAAAGTACTAACATGACATTAAGGCATTAAGGCATCAAACTCCAAGGAGCGAAATGAGGTGGCTATGTGATTCCAATGTTTGTTGGCTCTCTGCGGTTGGTTTTATACCACCTACTATTCATCACTCCCAAAAGCCCCCAACAATGTTCATTGTTTATAACAAAACATATACAATACAACGTGATAGCTCAATGGGTAGAACACCGGTAAACGTGCAAGCGACTAGTGTTCAAATTCCGGGTCGGGCCTACACCAATTTTTCTTTTCTAAAAAGACATATGTGTGGTTAATTTATCATGGTTGTTAACGGTGAGGGAAAACATCGTGAGGAAACCCACATGGCTAAGTTGTACTTAGTCATGTGACAGTGCATTCGTACAAAACGGCGATAGGCTTGCCTCCTATCACGTGAGTACCTGTCCATGCAAAACGTGGGTACTCTAAACACTAGGTGACAAAGTCACGTGATTTTCAGAAGTATTAGTAACTCTGCCAACCCCTTCGGGGATATTCCGCGTGAACGTTTATGTTATGTTTATATTATGTATTTAAATTATCTGGAGAGCCAAAGTGAGTCTACCGGGTTATGTCTTAACTTTAAAAATTAATACTTATAATAGTGATACAAACTAGTTTCTGCATATTACATTGAAAATAAACAAAATATTGTATACAAAACTTTATTTCAAAAAACCGTAGACTTCAGAACATTTTATGGTACAAAATTATACATACAATGTTTTATACAATCTAAAAGTTATACAAGTCACTTTGTATGACATCAAATATCATAATGAGCATTACAAGCTTACGATTAAAACTAGTATAGCAATTTTATAGATTTCAAGAAATATATTTACAAAGTAACTACATATTTTGAAAGACAATGTAGTGAGAATTTTTTGTTAATAATATTGTTTATTTTAAGTCACTTTCAAACTTAATTCAAAATTCATTTTAAGTACAAAAATACAAACGAATATTGTTTTTGTCTTAGTTCAAATCCAATATGGGAGGACGCTGAGCAAATAATGACTTAACTAAGTATATAGCATTTTTTGGTTCTGACATGATACAGATAGTATGGGACCAACTCTTATATAGACATTTATTTAAAAAATACTAGGCATGCTTAACTATCCTGAATAAGAGTAGCCAGAGGTTCGGAATCGAGGTTAACTTAGTTACTTAATCTTACAAAAGTTTTTTTTTGTTACGGGCACAATAAAATTTTCATATAAAACCGTTATAAAGAAGCAACCCATAATAATCGACCTACGTAACTGTTTTTTCGCATAAGACATTGATGAAAAAACGACATGATAGTCCAGTGGAAAAAACGACATGATAGTGCAGTGGGTAGAACACCCGCCCGAAAACAGAAAGGCGTGAGTTCCAATCCTGGGTCGGGCCTACACCAATTTGTCTTTTCTAAAGTCATATTTATGGTTAATTTATCATGGTTTTTAACGGTGAGGGAAAACATCGTGAGGAAACCCACATGGCTGAGTTGTACTTAGTCATGTGATAGTGTATTCGTACAAAACGGCGATAGGCCTGCCCCCTATCACGTGAGTACACTGTCTAAGCAAAACGTGGGTACCTTTTCTGGACACTAGATAGCGCTGCCATGTGAGTTCAGAAGTATTGGTACCTCTGCCAACCCCTTCGGGGATAAACGGCGTGAACGTTTATGTTATGTTATATTTACACTGATGAAACAGCAATTTTTAAACATAAAAACTTTCAAATATGCAGAATTATGAGAAGATGTATTGTCAAATTATAAAACAATTAAGGACATTCGTAAATGCCGTGTAGTGTTGGCTTAGAATAACACTACCCCATTTCTTTCCGTGCGTGATCGTTAGAGACGACTAAGGGTATAGGGGCTTTTTAAGTGATTTTTGGGCGATGTGGTTGGAGACCCGTCACCAAAAACATTTATTATTACCATCTTTTCCCCAATCAACTTCCAAACATCAAAGTCAACGAATTGCGAGTTAATATCCAGGTTGTCACAAAACAGCGTTAATACTGCCTACCCCAGTGTAAACAAAGGGCCTTAGTTGAATGTGCTAGTGTATTATAGCAACAGTATATAGTTTTTAAATATTATTTAGCAATTATTATATTATGGAAATTAGAAAAGTTTAGTAGAGGACGGCCTCGTAAAACGTTTCTTGACCAGATAGAAAACGTTCTTATAAAGGCGGGGGTCCGAAGTGAGAAGAATAAAAGAGCATGTATGAGAAGAATAATGAATGTAAGGGAAGCAAGAGAGGTTTGTCAAGATCGTACTAAGTGGCGATCGATGTTCTCTGCCTACCCCAATGGGAATAATGGGCGTGAGTATAAAAGTAAGTAGAAAAGTTTGCAAAACATGGGTACTCTAAACGGGTGTTTACGTCACCGGGTGGTGACAATGTCACGTGATGTTCATAAGTATTATTACCTCCGCCAACTCCTTTGGGGTTATACGGCATGAATGTTTGATTTTGAGAGGAAAAGCTTCTTATTATTCTAGGATTTTATGAATTGAATTTCTATGACGTTTTTATTTTGGAACAATTAACGACATCAAAAGCATTCCATAACATTAATATATCATTACTAGCTTTATCCAGCGAAAAATCAAAAGACTGCTTGTTGAAATAAAACGATAATAGTCGATCATTGTGGCTGAAAAGATGTCATTAGTTCTTCATTATTTTAATATATTTTCTGCAATCAAGCAGAAATCAATCAATTGGCTTGAAAAATATTCATAGTACTGACTACCTCTTCACAGGATTTATAGCCATAAGTAGCCATGAGATTCTACTTTATTAGACTATATTCTTGTGGCTTTAGGTTTGTAGACATAAGAAACTACATAACAGATTTTCTTTCAGTTTGATTGAGTGCGTAATATGTGCAAAAGTCATTATTAATTTATATAATTAAAATTTTCTAGGATCTCATTCAAAGATAAAATAACTAAGGATTTTAGTCAACAATCTTAATTCACATTTATATTGCCTTAATGAATAATTTTATTAATACAATGCTAACAATCGAATAGCAAAAGCGGTTTTTAAATTTCCATTACAATGAAATGAGCGAAAGCGTACCAATTCTTAATTTATATACATCACCCTTTTTTGATACATGATTTTACGTGAAAATGTTTTCGATACGTAAATTGTTCGACCAGTTTTTAAGGACTTAGCATTATGGCAGTGTTCAAAAATATCGATATCAAAAGAAAGTGTACAATCCAAATTGACTGATTTTGGTCGGTATTATATAAATATTGTATTTTGACATTTTCACGTAAAATTTCTTCTTTACCCATTTAGTTATTTTGTGCAAATAAATAGGTTGTATCAAAAGAGTTTTAGAGATCATGGGAAAACTTTTCGTAATTTCATTTCTACCTTTGCTTACACACAATTCATATCACATTTTGAGAACAATCCTTACATTACTTAAACTCTAAAATAAAATTAAAAATCAGCAACTAAATAATGAAAATACTATTTGATCCCAAATGTTTTGTTCCCAACAATCACATTTTTTAATCGAATGTAAAAATAAACAATATTTTTATATGTCAATCTCATTTTCATTATTTTGACATTAAAATATAAGATAAAGAACTAAAATATAACCGATTGAATAAAAAAGCTAAAAAATTATACAACAGCACGTTGTAACTTATATTAACAAATAGAGTAAACATTTTCATATTAAAAATAAAATATGATACTAACTTAACTTATTTACAATAAAAAATATGACAAAAATATGTCATGATAAAATTTTATCTTCACATAACTTGGCACCATACATTTTCCACTCTCTTTCTAGTATAGTTAAAGTAGATTAATGATATTCTATTATAAAGTCATCGTAAAATTAACAATTATGAGATCATCTAATATTCGTTTTAGGCTGCTCTCTTTGGATATAATTGAAGATTTTATTTAATATTATTTTCGTTTGATTTTCTGCTTTAATTAACATATAGACAATATATTGTAAATGTGCAAACACTTTCAATTATCTAGTAAAACTTAGAAACGCAATACAAAGTATGAAAACTTTGAGTCCATCCTAATATAAATTTGAAACTTATAATGAATTTCTCTTTTAAAAAATTGAGATCTTTATAAAGTCATTAAGATTTTTTTTATCTATTTAATTTACGTGAGCAAATATATCTTTAGTGATGTATCTCAAACCGCATTTTAATATTTAAGTCGTATTTCATTCCTAAATATACAAAAACTATCTGTAATGGCTCACTTTAGAAAAGTTGTTTTCTTAAAATAACTTTTTAAAGCCTCTAAGCTTTTGAAAAACAAGTACAGCATATCAAATGATTTTATAAAAAAATATGACCAATTTCATATTATAAATTCGATACAATGTTTTTTTTACAAATATATCGTCTGCTTACTGGTAAAATGTAGTAAATACATATTTTGTTAAGCGGAGATATAGGGTTTTCAAAGTTTAAGTATTTTTTTTACTAACATCTAAATAAGATTTTGCAGAAATTTATTTAATAAATTATTGGAAATTTAACTTTCTTATTTGCGGTAGCATATTAGAGGCCATTATCTTATAAATATTGTGGAACAAAAATATTATTTTTAGCATGGGTGTGCACTTATCATATTTGACCTGTAATTGAGAAATGACCTGTAATTAACAGTCCTATCATTTATTGCGTTTTTCCAGTAGAAAGAGCGTCAAAAGTTACATATAAATGCATTATTAACTATTTTTTTGTAAAAAACACATTTACTACATTTTACCAGTAAGCAGACGATATTATGTCATGGACTTAAATAAAATAAAAAACAATATATAATTTAATAAAACGCATTTCAAAATAAGCCCACAATATTATTTTCTAACAAAAAAATTAATACATAAAAAAGAAAACAAATTTAAATTCTCCCAAAAACTTTCTTTTTTTTTTCATCGATGGATGCTTAGAAGTTTCCAGCCAAGCATAAAGATGACCGCGGTGCAAATCGATCCTGATAACTTGTCCGTCATGATCGATGAAAATATCGATGATTCGGATGAAGTTGATTCGCTTTTTGAAGCGGGTGGCTCCGAAGACATTGAGTCCAACTGGAAAAAAAAGTTGCTGACATTAGTTTTGCTTTTCAATTTACCAATGATTATACAATAGAAATGCGACTCATTTGAAGTATAATATTTAAATGCATTATTGTGGTTAAGTGGCATTTCAATTTGCGAATACGATTTGTTTTGAACGTGAGGAAAGATATTTAATCCACACTTGTAAAAGTTTAATCAACCGATTAATTCTGAAGTATTTAATATGATGTGCAAAAATAAATCTAACTCTGCTGCTCTCATTTCTTTCTGTATCTCTAAAAATGCTGCAATATCAAAGTCACCTTTCGTTCATTTTAATGATGGCACAGCGGTAAAATTTTGATGTCATATTTTCATCTTATTTTTTGGATCATTGCAAAAGACTTCAAGGGCTTTTGTGATCCGTGCCCCCGGTTTGCCTTTTATTTCTTTTTGTGTCGTTCTTTCTTTTACCCGTTTCGTTCGTTTTTAATATTCATATATTAAATAGATGTTTTACGCTTAGGAGTTTGGTATTGATGTTGCGTGGCTCATAATCGAAAACTAATTTCAAATTGAATTAAAAATTTGTTTATGTTTGAAGTCCATTTTCTTTTTTTGTGCAAAATCAAAACTTGAGTAATTTTTTACAAAATGAGTTCCATTTTATGATTGAATAAACTGTGCTGAGTTTTTAATTTTAAAATATTTAACAACTGTGTTTTTAATAAAATAAAAATTATTTGTACTGGATTGTAATCAACACTGAATAATTAACAGTAAGTTTGCTTAAAAAATTAAAATAAACGAATTAGTTATGCAATAATTTTATACAAACGTAACTAATATGTAATCAAATATAACATGGTTCGAGCCAGACTCACTAGACAATATCTGTTGCAAAAGTTAACGCCTAATTAAGCAAGTTCCCACAAAATCATTTTTAAGTATTCCCACTTCACAACGATACTCATTTAAATATCCTCCTTAGAGCTCCCGAAAAATTCTTTCCCTACTGGAATCCAGCACTCGACACTAGATGAGGGATTAAAAAGAAAACCTCGCCCTGAAGCTGACAGCTCAGTGAAGAGACTCTACAATATATTAAAAAATGAATTTACCCTCCTACGTTTATTGTGATAAGTAAGAATATATTAATGATGTAACCTAAAGTTTTTTTTACCATTTTCACTATGTTTTTTTTAATTTACCCGGAGTATAATACAAACAAATAATGATTAACAAATTTTGAAATAAAGTTGTTATTTTAAATGACAAAAAATAATGGACAGATCATTTATATATTCATATGTAAATCAAAAGGACCTTAATTAACAAATTCATGGTTGGAGGTCATGTAAGGAGTATGAAACTTAGTGAAGTTAAAGTTTATACGAGAAAGAAGAGGATGAGACTATAGAAATGTATATTAAATCAACGTAACAAGCATTAATGGCACACAAACATACCATATTTATATAATATAAAATGTTAGGGGTGGACAACCCTTTCACTTAGGAGTATAAAAAATAGTAATAAACCTATTCTCAGACCTATCAAATGTGTATGCAAAATTTCATTGAAATCAGTTCAACCGTTTCGGAGGAGTTTGGTGACAAACACTGTGACACGTGAATTTAATGTATTAGATGTTTTGTCTTAAGCAAGAATAATGTATTAATTAGTAAAGAATAAATAAAGGAAAGAAAAATTTCGACACAGGCGGGACTCGAACCCGCGACCTCGGGTATACGCCCCCGTCGCTCTTGCCAATCGAGCTACCGTGTCAATGGCTGCCAGCGCAAAATTCTTCTATCCTATTAATAAACACTTTATTGCATACAAATATACAACACACAAACAGTATTTAAAAATCACAAAACAGTCAATGTACACAAAGGCGGACTTATCGCCTTAACGCGATTTCTTCCAGTCAACCTTACTAAACAATTTGGATCCCTGGACTACCTCTGTTAAATTAAGGAATGGATTAAAACACTTATTTTCGTTAAAAGTTATATTTGTACGTCTGCCAACTTCGTAGTCGGCTTTACTCAGAGCGATCACCAGCGTCGGTGAGTAGAAAAATGGAGCAAAAAGTATTAAGAAAAAAGAGAATTCTTTTACGTGTTGAGACGAAACATGAGTGAGATAAGTACGTCTCAGCACTCAGTGTTAGAATATTATTTGGAACATTATGTTTCTACCAACTTATATCATTTTCTCTTACAAAAACACAAAAAAGCTCATTTACATTTTTGAGTATTCAAATAATTTTGCTTTTTATTATGAACACTTTAAATTGCCAACTTATATTGTTTGGTTTCTGGTTCAAAGAAGGCATCGGAGTATCCATGACTTGAAATAAATTATGAAGTATTTTTCCTTACAGGCCCATGTTATGGCATTTGTCCCAGAAGTAGTAGTGCATGTGTGTTAGAGGACAAGGTTATCACCTGATATTCAATGCAACCATGTATGCTTTAAGAGTGTAGTCACGTGATAGGGGTCAGGTCTATCGCCGTTTTGTACGAATACACTGTCATATGACTAAGAGCTACTTTCCTTACGATGGTTTCCATTACCGATTACAATTATGATAAGTTAACCTCGCCGATGACTTTTTAAAAAGTCACATTGTTGGAGGCCCAACTCAGGAATTAAACCCAAGCTTCTCTCGCAATATGTGCCTGTTCTCCGCACTGAGCTGTCACAGTAGTCACACTGACAAGATTTAACTCAAAATTAAATATATATATAATAAAAGCATGGCTTAAGGGTTAATATTAGTAAACGTTGTATATTGTATAGGATGGAACTTAGATTTATATCGCTTCAAGAAAATGTATGAAAAATATGAAAAAATATATCTTTACATAACCTTATGTTTAATCAAATTATTGTGCGCATTGGTATAATGAGCTAAATTTCCACTATTTTAATTCACCGGATCGTAAAAATTGTTCCCAAGAAAAGTGATATATGGAAAAGTTGACATAATATTTCTACAACTTCACAGTATGCAGATAGCACCTCTCCGCATTTCACCGATGAACCCAAGCGCAGATCAAATTCATCCCTGCTTTTCAGCTTCGACAGAAAAAGGAGATTATGTCGCCAAAAAAAATCATATCCACTCTGAGTTAATGATACGACACGGCGAGTGGCGAAAAACAAAGATAGCTGACTCCACAGGGCTTGAGACGTTTTTCGAGTTGTCTACATATATTTTTTTATTCTACCCTCGATTTTTGACGTTGAGATTGTCTGGTTCTTAGTCCTTTAGACTTGGGATATCTAGATCTTTTAAAGTGTATTTTTTTTTTGTTTTCTGCCAGTCTTTTACAAAAGGCGAGTCGAGCATCGTTGAGCGTTTTTTGAAATACGTGTTATGTTGTTGACATGTTCGAGAGTTTTTTGTATTTTGCTTTGGGAGGTGAAACGTGTATATTTTTAGATAAATATATTTTCTAGTTTCGTTCTTTACCATTTTTTCTGCTAAGGGTGATCTTTTGTTTTTCTTAGTCGCCTCTTACGATACCCATGGGTTTAAATATACATAGGATACAAATATAAATAGTCTTAATAAAGACATAAGATACATTTCAAGAATCCAATTTCTAATCTGTTCTATATCCGATATAATCCGCAAAGTTACCAACGGAACGCCATGTTGCGGTCATTGTATTCAATTACGTCACGGTACACTTTGGCTAGGATTACCATTATATCTGCTTATTCCCATGACATATAACAGGTGGCAAAGGGTTGAGTGTTCTGCTTATTAAGTTTTTATTGTGATCTTTGATTAATTGATATTGGAAAGGAAACGGATTAAAGAGGCAACGATATGTGGAGTAATTTATTCTAATAATTCAATTGTTTAATAGTTTTTAATGGGTGTATTTTAATAATGTGAAAGCACAAGGTTCATATAAAGTGTTTAATATTTTTTAGGCCTAAATTTAGGCTGCAGATATGTTTGTGATCAAACATATTACGGTAATATTTTTTTTTCATTTGTTTAACATAAATACGAGAGTATAATCAATTTCATAAAATAAACTTTGTAAATTTTGATTTATACTTATAGAAGTAATAATTGGAAAAGCGAATAACTGTGTAATGGTTGAAATTTGAATTGAATTTCTTATTACAAAAAGTCCTAATCTTTTTAAAAAGCACATTTAAGAATTAAATTGAACAATTCACTAGTTTGCATTTATAATGCAATACTTTGGTGACAAATAAAACCCCATCAATTTAAAAAGATTATTATCGTGATAGCAAAAAACTCTATTGTGACATCCACTCATGACAATAATAGATCTAAACAAAAAACTCACCCCACCAACAAAGCATATATTAAAAAAAACGACAAACCAAATAAAAAAAACGAGCAATATCTTAGGAAGCGGCGAGACGTCATAATTTTGTGAATGCTAAAATGCGAGATAAAAAATAAACATAAAGAAAACGTGTATAAAGATTTCCCCCGTGATTTTGGCATTTTTTTTATTACTTACGCTTTTCAATCAGATAAGTAAGTGATGGGATTGGGGACGCGGAAAATTCTATGAGTTTTGAATTTAGAATCTTGAGACGGATCATTTGAATTATAATGGTATGCCAACCTTTTGAAATGATACTTTTTGGTTTGAAGATGAACTGCGTTTTTGTGTGTTTTGCATTATTTTTTCAGCTTTAGATCTATTAGAATAAGTAAAAAAAACTAATGTCTCAAAATACACAACATATTTTCTTGTTTCCAAAAAAATACAAATTCAATGAGAACTATCGAGATGTAAACAATTCAACAATTCGCTGTTCGGGTGGCACGGGAAGTGCATGACAAATTTTTGTATGTTTTTTATTGATTCTCTTTTTTGTTTTTTATTATCTTTTATTTTATAACTAATTAATTTTAAATGTTGTTAAAATTAAGTTGTAAATTATATTTTGTATTATGTTACTTGTTCTTCTTGTGCCTACAAATGGCGAATAAACGTTTTTCTTTCTTTCTTTCTTTAGATGTTTCTATTTAGTAAATGGTACTTTATTGTATATCAGATTCATAAACTTATTTTTATAACTACTTTTCTGATGTCGAACAGCCAGTCTAGGCTGTCTTCGGGTAGGCAGATTTAAACAACATCAAAAATTTATATGGTTGAGAGGTTTACCACTATCAATTAATGTGGCGATCGATTGTCTTTGTCTACCCCAATGAGAACTAATGGCGTGAACATATGTATGTATGTCAGCTTTGGTATCACTTATGGTTTGTGTTCACCAGGATTTGAACCAGTGACCTCCTTTTCAACAGTTGCGGAGGCAGTTGGAAGGAAAATTATTAAAATTTATGTAACTTTTCGCTTTTCATAAAAATATTACACACCTATTGCTTTTTAAAAGGTGTTTTTATCTTCCAAGACGAGAATCGGGTAACGATGCATGACGAATCGTTTTGATGATCCAATAATTTGTGAAGCCAGACTCAAAAATTGTAGACTCGTATGTACTTTACGATGTGCACCGTATGTGATATATTGTTGATAATAATTTGTGAGTTTTTTATGCTTATCCATTCGCGTGCGTTTATGATGTATGTTGCACGTACTTTTTATATCAAACAGGGTGGCAATTTGATGTAACTTTTGTTTGATTTTAACTCAAAGTTCACGCCGCATATCCCTGAAGGAGTGGTATTAAAACTTTTGAACATCACGTAATATTTTGGTCTCGTGGTGTTCAGAGTATTGTGTATATTTCTGTATTTTGTGAGGTCGTTAAATAAATAAGTGACAAAAAAATATTACTTTACTATTGAAATAAGTCCGTTAGCTAGATTTATACTCAGAACATGTTTTTGGCAAATAAAAAACGACGAACATGAAGCGTAGAAAATTTAAGTGATGTCACGCTTAAGTACAATTAAGTCACGAGACGGTTTGTTTATTTTTATTATATGTATTTTAAAATTGGAATTACTCTTTTATTTTGAACAATTATTTTGGATAACTACCAGTTGTATAAACAATTAAATAGTTTTCTTTAACTTTCCCCATGTATAATATATGTAACTTTACCTACAATCACAGCTGTATTTCTAAAGAGACTTAACCAAATGTTTGGAATTTCATCAGAAAAACTTCTCAGCCACTTTTAGATGCTGAATTTTGTGTGCTTTAGATGAAAATTTGTAATTCCTAATAGTAATAGTAAAGTCAATAAATAAAAGGTTTTTGTGCCGTTGCAAAAATTAGGTTTGCCCATTTTTTTTTAAATTTGTGACTAATAAAAAAAGTTTATTTGGTAAAAAGACATTTACATTTATGCTGAAAATAACAGTTACTAAGTTTAATTCAACGTGATGATCACCACCAATAAATCAATAGAGCTGCTCATAACCAATTAAAATATCACTTATGATATATATTTTTAACAAGCCTGTGCAGCCCCTCATATAAATGGTATAAAGAAAGCATTTACCCTCACCGGTGATAAAAAAACGACTTAAATCTTACACCATTTTTATTATCCAGATTACAATAATACCTCGCCTTTCCCCTTAATGCTTCTTCTGTTAATTTTATTTATACGAGAATTTCTTGTGTAGGTTTTAAAATATCAGCTTTGATTTTAGGCAATGCTTCAAGTTATTGTAAAGAAACATATATTGCTTAATTCCTGCTATTTACCATGCTTTAATAATGTTTACTGAACGAACAATTGTGGTTTTTCCTTACAAATATGATCAATACCATACTTTTTTTTCATTGATTCTTACTGATCTGATTTTCACCTAGGGCGCTTATGTAATTGTATTTTTTAGCTAAACAAACCCAAATGTACGACATCAAATCATTTAAAATAAAACATTCATATCTAAAAAAAGTTAAGTCTGAAATATTTTTCCTTAATTTTTTGGCACTTAGGTCTTAATAAAATTCAATGTCACAATTATGTAAAGTACCAAATCCTATAGTAATGTTACTCGTTGCCTTAAAACAAAGGATTAGCATAAAAAATATACGACTAAACGTTTTCAGAATCCCCTATATCTTATAAAGTTTATGATGATACCAGCACACACTCTTAGGCAATTTTTATGGGAACATACCCATTTTATCTTCTCTACTCATTCTCTTGCAGTATAAAGATGAGAGTAAAAGATTCGTTATAAAAATTAAATTCTTGAAACAAATCTCCCTTGCGTCGTTAGACGTATCAGCAGCCGTAATTGAATACATTTCTTTTTCACTTTAATGGCTAATATAATTTTTATGTATATTGTTTTGTTTTGATGCAATTTTTTGATAACCTTCTTTGTAGGATCCATTAAATGTATTTTTTGTTTGGATTGCGCTTCTCAAAGTATTGTTGTCAATTAGATCGTTAGTTTTTCTTCAGTTGTATGTACTTTTCATGCTATGATTAAGTTAATTGATAGTTGGAATAGTTCATAAAAACTTAAAACATTATATTATTTTAGTTTCTTAATTAATATGTTTACCGTCTACTTTCTTATGAAATTAAATCTACCAGTACGTAGAATACATTTGTGTTTTGTGAAATAACCAAAAAGATTAAAAAACTCAATAATTTTGCATTGAATTCACTTCAAATGACTCATTCAAAAAAATACGACAATAAAATAACAGGACATACGGGTACAATTAAAGTAAATTAATAAAAAGAAAATAAATATAACAAGCTTACATAAAATCACGATTAACCGAACATAAAAATGAAAATTAAAAATGGCTCTTAAACTTGCAGAGTAATCGTAAAATACACACTTTGTTGGTCACTGGAAGTTCGAAGTTCAAATTTCATATTACGTTTTATGTCAGTTAACGCGTGCGCGTGTGTTAACTACATATTAAAATACAGGATGATTTTTATAAATCCCATAGTGAAACAAGTAAAATTTTAGGAGTAAAAAATACCTATCACTTTTTTAAAGATAATATGAGCAAATATTTAAAGTTAACGTTTTACTCTTTAAAATGCCGTCGTGTATCCCCGAAGGGATGGCAGAATGGTCACCTTGTGCTCAGAGAACGTTCATGTGATATGGCGAGAAATGACTAAGTAAATATAACTCAGTCATGTGGCTTTCCTCACAATGTGCTCACTCACGATAAATAACCTCGATTAATTAACTTCACTTCATATAGCCATATGTGAGAAAAGATATAGTTGTACATCCACCTCAGGATTAAAAGCCAAGCTTCAGTTAATTAAGAGAGCTATAGAGGCTTTACGTAAACTGAATTTAAATATCTCAAATAATGAAGTGTCGGCTTAGAATAGCACTACCCCATTTCTACCGGTGGGTGTACGTCAGAGGCGACTAACGGTATTGGGGCTTTTTAAGAGAATTTGGGCGATGCGGTTGGCGACTCATCACCAACAACCTTTATTCTACCAGCTTTTCCCCATTGAAATTCCAAAAGTGGCTGAGGAATTTCTGATTTCTCAGCTCTGGCGACCTGTTTTAGGGATTTATAGCCGTAATTATAAGTATATGTATGTGTGTATGTCAAAAAATGTTTGTGTTTGATATCGTCCTATAATATATAGTTTATTGTCAAGCATCCTGTACGCAACCGATTTTACGAGTCTCAAAAATATCAAACCAAAAAGGATGATTTTTACTGTCCACTTATTTAATGACTGAAATAACTCACTGCAATGACACACTCACAATATTCAATCTTATTAATAGCAATGAAGAGTTTTGATGACCCAAATTAAACGCTAATATGCGGTTTTATAGTATTGTTAACTGCTAACAAGCCTTTTATGGGATAAATTAAGAAAGGAACTCAATGCTCTCTTTTATTTATTGGTATGTGTTTATATATGTTGTAACACTGCGTTATTTGATATAACATCAATCGCTACATTAGTCACCGAAATATTACATACAAACATACATATACTTACGGCTATAAATCACTAGAAGGGGTAACCAGAGCTAAGGAATTAGAGATTCCTCAGCCACTTTTTGAAAATTGAGTGGGGAAGAGATGGTAAAGTAAAGATTGTTGGTGATGGGTCTCCAACCGCATCGCCCAAAATCCCTTAAAAGCCCCAATACCGTTAGTCGCCTCTTACGGTAGAAACGGGGTAGTGCTATTCTAAGCCGACACTACGCGGCGATTTACAAATATATATAGCATATACCAATATGTTTATTCGCAATAATTAATTTTACCCCACATCTTCTTTTAACATAACATAACATAAACGTTCACGCCGAATATCCCCGAAGGGGTTGGCAGAGGTACTAATACTTCTGAACATCACGTGACTTTGTCACCTGGTGTTCAGAGTACCCACGTTTTGCATGGACAGTGTACTCACGTGATAGGGGGCAGGCCTATCGCCGTTTTGTACGAATACACTGTCACATGACTAAGTACAACTCAGCCATGTGGGTTTCCTCACGATGTTTTCTCTCACCGTTAACAACTATGATAAATTAACCACACATATGTCTTTAGAAAAGACAAATTGGTGTAGGCCCGACCCAGGATTTGAACACTAGTCGTTTGCACGATAACCGAGTGTTCTACCCAGTGGGCTATCACGGTTGCTATCTTCTTTTACATTTACAAAATTCTAACACAAACCCATATCATCCAAGACTAAGATGAAAACCACGATTCCACACAATCAATACAAACGGTTTATTTCATATCGTTTTACTACTTCGATCCAACGCTAAAATTCGTGACGAAAACACAAAGAGCTCTTAGCCCATAACACCCAATTGCATAATGCATCACATGTGAACTGTCACATAAAATATTGACAGCCCGCAAATCCAGATATGGCCATACATTAAAACGGGGCAGTAAAAAACATAGCCACATCTATAAACTGTTTACAGTCGTTTCGTATCACGAATATTTCTATTGACGTTAAAATATCGTACTTTTTATTATATATATTTCACTGTATTTTTTATACGACGGTTGAAAAGAGTTTTGTACGTGCATTTTATATGCCGTTGTTTTCACGACATGGTTTTTAAGAATATTAAGTTTTGGTTCAGAATGAATGAACGCATTTCTTTCTGCGGTAATCTTTTAAGACGACTTTAAGGGATTTTAATAGTGATTTTCAATCCTCACCACTTTCAGTAGCGATAAAGGAACTTTAAATTCTAAAGCTTTTCCCATTTTTTTAAGGATTTACAGCCGTATCATATGTGTAAAATTGTGTATTCATATTTTGTGTTTGAGTCCTAATTACATATATTCTATATTCCACACAGACTTTTTTCAGTTTCAAGTCATAGATATGATTGTGTTTCAATTTTTTAACAGTATCGTTGTCCAATATCGATATTTTTATAGCCCAGCCTTAATTTATTACTCACCGTAAATGTCAAAATGAATTACAGTTGGTTTTGTAACATCTCTGAGTTGATCTCTCGTTTTAACGATCTATGTTGTAGTCGGTCCAAATTATTGTCAAAACAAATTATCTTAATATGAAAACTTTGAATTTAAAATATGAAATGTTGGAAATGCTGTACATCTAACAACATTATTTCACCATTTAAGGTTTTTTTGTAAAATACTCTTCTGGTAAATTTTAACCTAAGAACTTAGGAATTAGATCTACGGTACAAACTTATTACTAAAGCAATCCAGATCTTGACTTGTTTTATACGATTTCCATTAAATAAACTAAGGTAGGAACTAGAATGTTTTTAGTTCATGAAAACCTTATGTGGGCATTATTTCTAATAAATAAAGGATTTCGATCCTTGCTGGTGTCGAATTTTTTCTTTCCTTTATTTATTAAGGTAGGAATGTTCGAGACATAGTTAATTTGAAAGAGTTCTGATAAATAATAATAATAACGATTAATAGTATTATTTGATTTAAGTGCATAATAAAAAGTATGTGTCTAAAGTGCCTGCAGTTTTATTTCCAATGCAACAAAGTCTTTCTGGAATCAACAGTATTATTTGAACGTTTAAGAAAGAGTCAACTGAAGCAGTATCTATCAAGTGAACTGTGAAATTTTATAGCGAAAGCCATGAATTTGATATGAAATAGTTTTATGGCACTATTCTGTTTAGATTCCAAACAAACATTCTGTGCCACTCAGTGAATTCACTCAAAATAACGGCGTGACTGGCATTTTGTATCTTTTACTATAGAAAAATCACCTACTTTGTAGTTCTTTGTAATTAACTAATGTTACACATTTACATAAATACTTTTTTAAGCCAGTCTACATGCTTTGTTATTTCACAATATCTTAATACATATTATTTCTTTAGGCATGTGAATCAGATTTTTGAAAGAAAAAGCAAAGCCTTGTTTTTAGTAGATGACAACAAAAATAAAAGTCATTGACGAAACCATAGTAGCGATTAAATAAGCTACGCGATTGTTGATGCCTATAAAATGAAAAAAAATATAATATTAAACGTACATTTTGATTTTTCCAACCAACTTGAAAGAAGTTTTACAGAATCAACAATAAAATCGCCAGGAAAGTGGATAAATAATATTGTTGACGTTAAGACAGTTGCTTTATGGCTTTATGGCGTGAATGCTCCATATAAATGATACAACATTGTTTTCAGGAATGCTGAAAGAATAAGGGATAGTTTGAAACTATTCATATTTCATTATACTGTAAGAGTATTGCTGTGTAGTGTCGGCTCAGAATAGTACTACCCCATTTCTTCCGGTGGTTGTTCGACGACTAACGGTATTAAGGCTTCTAAGGGATTTTTGGGATTTTTGGCAAAAACCTTTATTTCACCATCTTTTCCCCACGCAACTTCCAAAAGTGGCCGAGAAATTTCTAATTCCCTAGCTCTGGCCACCCCTTCATGGGATTTATAGCCGTGAGTATATGTATGTATGAATACTGTAAGAGTATTATTAAGCGCATTGCACACTGAGCCCGTCGGGCCGTCGATATTGACAGGCGACACGTCAACCCGTTTTGGCCTGTGTTGAAAGAATCAGACCAAGTTGCCGTCATTTGTCGATGGGCTTAATGTATTGCGCAGTTGCGCTATAGACTATTTAATAAAATAAATATTACCTATGCTAGATACCAATATGGATTTTAATATGTTTGTGTATAAGATCAGGAATGATCTGGCTGTAACTGGAAGGTTAAGTTTGCTATCTTTTAAAATTATATTTTTTTTGTTTAAAACCAATTAAGATTTTAAGATTTTCCAAGTGTTTGTTTAGTGATGTGGCTGGAAAGTGATCACCTAAATTATAAATGAACGTCAACGTAGAATTTTTAGACTGATTGATTTAATATTATTCAACTATGTATTCATTTAAATACTACTAATATCCGTTTTGTTATTGTATCCGTAATCTGTAATGTAATAAAACAATAGATACATATAGAGATATTGTGGGAATAGTAAAGATATACGGGCGAGTCCTGCTGTGTACCAACTTATTAATTGTACTTATGCTGAGTTCGATAAACACTTACATACCGCGATGTAGGAATATGAGTGAGACGCTACTATGTGCGAGTAAGTCCTCTATCTAGAGGTTACCACATTATTCCAAATATACATGTAAAGATATATATTAAGAATTAACTTTACACAATAAAGTGTCCAGTATCGATAAATTCCACCAGCATTTAACGGTTGTAACATTTCGAAAGAGATAATGTATGACTTTATTTTCATGAAAGTTTTACAGTTCTCACAAAGTAGGATTATTTAAGGGGTTATCGATGCATCCACAGTCAAGATGTCGACGAATAAAGACATTTTCACTTTATCGATAGTTTAAGTGACAGCACTAAAATTTATAGTCAAATTGAATTTGACATTGTTGAGTTGATGTCTTTTAGCTATTTAAATACAGCTTTCTAAAACAGAAAATTTGGCCTTTTATATTTTCTTTGTTGTTAAATCAAAATATAAGTAAAGAAAAAACATACTTTTATATTCCCTTTCTTGTTACACTCAAATAACAGTAGATAAAACATATTAAGTTTACAGTTTAATAGGAACACAAATTTGTATAATTGTGTTTGAACTTTTTTGTTTAATTACCTAATATTATTTTTTTTATACAATTTGATTTGTTTTTAAAAGCAAAGTAAATCTAAAAAACTAAAGTTTCCTTTATGTTTTGTTTTTGGGTGATGATATGATAAAACGTAATTTGTCTTTTTTAAATCAACTCTTTCATTTAAAATAATGGCCAACCCGTTTACATATATACAGAAACACTACATTAAAAAAATATTAATCTTCATAAATTCAGATGAATATCTTATTATACGCGTGCTAAAATTTTACTCGTAATTAATTTTTATATCACCTTACAAACTTTAATCCAAATTAATCTATATACCCTTTTAGAACATACATAGTAAATATTTTTATCACAACTTCCTTTCATCCGCTTTACAAATAATTAATGCAATAAGGATAATCTTATACCACAAAAACAAATCTGCTTAACACTGTACTTCGACCAATTTTAAATTACCGAACAAGTGACATGTGGCATAATTGGCTACACAAACATTACCGCACGCAAAATGCAGGTAGCGAAAAAATATCATTACAATTCTCCCCTCCTATATCTGCCTATTAAAAAAACCGGCAATCGGCTTACAAATTACAAAAGATGCGAAAATCCCAGTAAAGATACACGTACCCTGAATAATTTTATTATCTAATTTCGTTTCGAAATTGAATCGCGGTAGCTAAATTACCTTCATTATGCGGCATCGGATGACATGGACTTAGATTGGACAAGTTAGGGGTAAATGGAAAAGACTGAGTTCCGTATCGGTAAAAAAGAAACCAGCTAGTATAATATCATTAAAACCCAGTCTGAACTTCGGAACCAAGAATTCTTCAGCCGTAAATTAAGGTCAATGCATCCTCGGTGATGAGTTTCAAACCACATTAATAAAAATAACATAAAAAAACCCTGTATCTTTGTCATCTAACACTACATCCATAGGAAGTCAAGTTTTGATATATAAACCACTCATATGACTGTAGGAAAATCACAGAGACAAGTCTCTATCAGAACTTTTACCGAGGCCTAAGCATCCCAATTAGTATTCTTTTTAATAAATACCTAAAGAAATCGGCAATGTTTTATTTATATATTTTAATTGTAATTACGAATACGAACGATACGAAAAAGCTAACATTGAAATGTAATGCCTACCGCATCCTTAATAAGTTCGTTTTAAATATATCTCAATGTAATCGTTAAAAAATACATATCACTCTAATCTAAGGTATCTACTTCAATCAGCGTTATATTATAACCATAATACCATTAACCGTTAAAAGCAATAGCTTTTCCACACAGAACCCTAATAAACGTTTAAAACCCCAATAAGATTCGTACACCTGATAATCCGGCAACAAAGCAAGACATTGCGACGAGGTATCATTATTTAAAAAGATCTTAAGTTCGGTAAATAAAAAACCGTTCCCATACAATGTTACTTTCTACGCGTTCACTTAAACAAGAAGACTAAAGTTTTACACGCATGTTTGGTGATTTTTTATTGTACATTTATATGCTTTTTATTTTCACGATAATTGTAATATAAAATATGCTGTGTAGTGTCGGTTTAGAATAGCACTACCCCATTTCTTCCGGTGGGTGTACGTAAGAGGCGACTAACGGTATTGGGGCTTTTAAGGGACTTTGGGCGATGCGGTTGGAGACCCATCACCAACAACCTTTATTTTTACCATCTTTTCCCCACTCAACTTCCAAAAGTGGCTGAGGAATTTATAATTCCTTAGCTCTGGTTACCCCTTCTAGGGAAATATAGCCGTGAGTATATGTATGTATGTATGTATTTATGTATGTCACATAAAAAGAGCGAATTAGACAAAATAATATGTATATATTACATCAAGATAAATAGGAACGATAGCAAAGTATACGACAGGCTTTTGGAGTTTTTATTATTTACTATTGTTATACACACATAAATACATACTACATACATAAACTTACGCTATTAGTTCCCATTGGGGTAGGCAGACACTATCGATCGCCACTTTGTACGATCCTGGCAAACCTCTCTAGCTATTGTTTTATCATGTGTTAACGTCCCAGGATCCAGTTCCCAAGAAAAATAGCTCTATTCTGAATGACTACCTTCAAGGTCTGGTTCAAACAAATAAAATTAATTAAGAAATGTAATACATACATACTCCGCACGACTTTGGCATATTAATGCAGGTTATACATATTCCAATCATGTTCAGAAAATATCGTACACATCAAGCGTCTTTATGAATATTAATTCATTTTTATAGAAATTCAGAAACATATTAACTTACAAATGAAGAAAATCAAATAATACTCCTTTTGATCTTGAAAATTTAATCCTTGTACTGTATGTAAAGTAAAATGGCGCTGATAATAAATTCAATTTCGAATTTCGAACTCGGTTCGAACTGAAATAAGAAAAAGGTTGAAAATTAAATAAAATCTCATTTCGCGACTGCTTTCACTAGTCTCTTTTCTTGTTTATTAAGCCGCAGTAAATAAATACTGGTGTATGTTCGATTTTGATCCTTCTTTGTATACCAATAAGAGTTACGTTTTTTTAAGTAGCGCTATCGTGTTTTTAAATTATTCGCTTCATCCCTTTAGAACGATTTGTCGTGTCGTGTTGGAAAATCTTTTGTTCGACTTCAAAGGTTTATTTTTTATTTTTTGTGTGCCCCTGTCTCTTCTTATTATTCTGCTTGCTCGAATATGGTTTTGATTAATCTTTAAGATTTTTATTTAGCAAGAAATATTTTCACAAAGTTAATGTTATGAGATGGTGGGTTATTGATATTTTTTGTAGATAAACTTATATCTTTTTTAGTTATACTGTAATTTACATTCTACGATGCATAACGTCAGATAGTACTCTGAAAAAATACTTTGTTTTCAAACAGAGTGAGTAAAGTACGCACTGTAAGGTAATTAAATTATTAATATTGCATAATTTGAATGTTTTTGTTCATGAAAACCTCATGTGGGGATTATCACTAATAAATCCTGTGTCGAAATTTTTCTTTCCTTTATTTATTAATATTGCACTTGTAGCATCTAGTCTACTATAGTGTTGTTGAGTATAATACCAACAGCCACCCTCTTTCTTTCTTTCAACTAAAAACTTAATGAAAATCAACTATTAGGGAACCCCCTAAAATATTAAAACTTTCGTTTTTGATATAACATACATACATACATATACTAAAACGTCCATAAATCCCAAAAAGGGGTAGCCATAGCTTTGGAGCTAGAAACTCCTCAGCTACATTTGGAACTAAAGAGGGGACACATTTTGGTTTATTTATTTTAAAATTATTACATGTTTGATTAATACTTAGTTACATACATATACTCACAGTTATAAATCCCTTAAGGTTACATACTGTATATCCGAAACTTTTAAACCCGAATATTATTTTACCGAAAACTAATCGCCTTTTTTTTAATTGCCATAATATTGTTTCATCGAAATTTCATATACCATATTCTTACATTCCAGATTATCGTTTGGTTTTTGTTTTTGTTTACTATCATTTTGATTAACCACTAGAACGGATTTCCGAAGAATCGAAAACCAGATATACCTTAATTCCGCAATATTGCTTTTCCGAATAATCACTATTCCAAAAAATCATTTTCCATATATTTGAAATACAGATGTACTGAATGATACCTACTGCTATGAATAATTTTGCAGGCATATTTTAAGTAAGTAGTATACCCCGTTTAGTAGTATACCATGCATCAGACATTTAGGTGCTCGCTCCGCTGCGCTACGCTCGCTCGTTTTATACATAATCTAACCTAACCTAACCTAACTGAATGTAACCTAACTTTTCTTTGTCTGCAGGGGGCTTTCGCCCCCCGACCCCCCCAAGCAGGGGGGCTCTGCCCCCCTGCACCCCCCCTACATGCAACCAAACATGCAAACAAGCAAGCAAGTATACATACAAACAGGCGTGCATCCGCGTTCTATTGATAAAATTTTTCTAACATAAAAAATATCTGGTTAAAGAGATTTACGATATGTAAGACTATAGATAAAGTTACTTCGGTCTTTTAAACCTTTGGAATAACGAGATTATGGTAAAAGATATAGTTGGTAAAAGCAAAAAATTCATTTTAATAATCTGGTTTTAGTTTTTCTGGGAAGTGATACTTCTAGAAAATGTATTTATGTACTAATGAAGTTGTGGAAAATGAAGCATCTGTGATACGTAAATTATGTGAACAGTTTTCTGAATAGTGAATTTCGGATTTGAGATATTCGAATTTTCGAAATGTTACCATCCCTTAACGGGGAAGCCAGAGCTTTGGAATAAGAAATTCTTCAGCCACTTTTGGAAGTTGATTGGAGAAAAGATGGTAATAATAAATGTTTTTGGTGACGGGTCTCCAACCACATCGCCCAAAAATCACTTAAAAAGCTACTATACCCTTACTCGCCTCTTACGATCACCCACGGGTAGAAACGAAGTAGTGCTATTCTAAGCCGACACTACACGGCAAAATTATTAGTTCTCTATTTCAAAATCACAAATCCATCTTATTAAGTCAAGTGAAACACTTAAAATAAAACGATTCTTTTAGAGTTATGCCATCAATCTTTTACAGGGCTATAATTTAAATGGTTTTTTTAGTGCAAAAGTACAATGTGTATGTTACGATAACATTAGGGTATTTTTATTATTACTTTTTATTGATTGTGTAACTGACTCGCAATAATATAAACCCCCCTTTTTATGTATTTCGCTTATGCAGCTACACGATTTCCGATACTTTTGATATGACGTGGCGAAAATCATTGTTTTTGTTTTTATCGTATTCATGAATTTAAAAGAAGACAAATATTATACGTTATCTTTACAAGTATAATGAAAATGGATCGCTTAATGTGTTGCTAAGCAGAAAACTCGAAAACTGGTGGACCGATTCGATTGATTCTTTTTGAATAGTGTTACATAAATCTTGGAGAAGGTAATTTTGCTATAAATAAAACTGGTAAGGTTGTGAGGATAAAATTAAAATATTTCAATATTCTGGAGTAATGAATGGCCTGGTAAAGATCACAAAAAGCCTAAGATGAATTAAAGAAGGACTAAACACTGTAGAAATCTTTTATGAATACTTGGTCCATAACTAAGATGGTAACTATGTTAATTGTAATCAATCAAGTAGATTCCTATTCTGAACAAGTATTGTTTAGCAATCTATGAAGTGTGAGTTAAAAATATCTCACCTATTAGTTATTTATTTATAAAGATTGATATTACTTAACAACATTGCACTAAAGATGCATAGCATTTTAGTGTTACCAGCATAAAATAATATTTGTTTACGCAGCCATTAAAAAGACAGTCTGGTACGCACGGTGTTGCCAACTGAAACAACAAGATTTCCACTTGACTGGGAGTTTTAATGCCCGTAAAAGTCAACAGATTGCTTTGTCCTTATATTAGTGACTGGTGTAGTCTGTTTTAAGGTTATTGGCATATTGGAAATTCTAAAATGCTTAAAATATAAATTGTGGCTGTGCATAAGACAACTACATCAATACAAAAACGATAGCATCATTGTCAGTATTAAATCATCGTAGAATGAATAGAATTCGATCATTTATGTATGTTTGGTTTGATTATTTAATTAATAGCAGATATGAAGTTTGACCCTAGTCGTACTAACAATACAAAAAGGTCTTTCTGTTAGGTCTTTAGCTACACTATTTACTAGAAAAAGGCAAAAGAAGTGTGAGTAATATTGAGATAAACTTTATACCTATGTTTTTTTCATACAATTTATCAATCCATGTAGTATTAATATAATTTGTAGAAAGAAAACAATTTCATTCCCAAGTTAAACCATGCTATAACTTTATAAGAAACTGCTTCCTAATCCCAATCAACTTGCCAAGCAACCACGTGTCTACTATAGTCGCATTATTCAATAAAGAACGAACGGTAGTAGTATCTCTATTTTTGATTGCAATGATTCATCCTGGGAGAGCGCAGCAAACCACACCGTTTTACCGTCTTTATTATACTCTACGGCATATATTCTCTATGGAGTGTCAGAAGTACTTACATTTCTTGACATCACGTGTCATTTTTGTCGACCGGTGTTCAGAGTACACACATTTTGCTTGCTACATTTACGTGATACTGGGCAGGCCTATGATCACTTTGCGTGGATACATTATCACACTACCAAGTAAAACTCAATTATTTGGGTTTCTTGACCATTCTATTTTTCCATACCGTTGACTATTTGGATAAACAAATTGACTTATAACTTAAGAAAAACTTGGTACAGGTCCATTTGAGGATTTGAACCCACGCGTAGAGGCATTAGAGGCATTACTCCCCACTACGCTACCAATTCTTATACTTACTGCTTGCTCACTTATACTCACGCCCATTATTCCCATTGGGGTAGGCAGAGACTATCGATCGCCACTTGGTACGATCTTGAAAAACCTCTCTTGCTTCCCTTACATGCATTATTCTTATTCTTCTCACTTCGAACCCCCGCCTTTATAAGAACGTTTTCTATCTGGTCAAGAAACGTTTTACGAGGCCGTCCTCTACTAACAATCCCATCCACATTGGCTCTATATATCTATTTCGCTACTTTATTTTCATCCATCCTCTCTATGGATTATAATCTTCCGTAAAATTATAGAATGATCAGGTTTTGGTTCACTCTGAAAAGGCATACAATGATTTCAAGAAAGCGTGAGTTCCAATTAGCAAGCCACAATATTAATATTCCATGTCCTATACATAATACTAATAACTGGATACCCTTTAATCTTAGTAATTATCGATAGTTTATATACAATCTAATTGATTCTAATATCAATTTGATAACTGCATGAATAAATCAAAAAACAATACTACGCACTCTAATGTAGTTTCAAACAAAGCGTTAGAAATGACATACTGCGTACTAATTATAGGACCGTATCGAATTCATTTCTTGGTGCATTTTAATAGTCTGATTATTAAACGCTCAACGCTGTTCATTGTGACAAGGTCGCATTTACGATTTGTTATTATAAACTCTAGTACAATGAACCTATACATTATAAAATCGTTTATTTATAGTAGCGGTATGTTTTGTAAATATAGAACATATATTATTAACATCATTCGTACTGATTTACTATATAATTAGTTATTTTAATTAAATACATACAACATACGCACGGGATAATCCTAGTTTTGAGGTCGGTAGGAAATAAAACTTACCAGCTTTTCTGTAGGTTTCATACGAAGTGCTTTTGGATATGGCCCGTATCATACTTAATTTTTATGTTATGTTATGTTTATGTTATATAATTTTTATTGAACAAATTTTGTTTTTTCTAAGCTAGTTACTTAAAAGGTTAAGGATCGTATAATACATACATACATATACTCACGGCTGTAAATCCCGTAAAGGGGTAGCCAGAGCTTTGGAATGAAAAATTCCTCAGCCACTTTTGGAAGTTGATTGGGAAAAGATGGTAATAATAAATGTTTTGGTGACAGGTCTCCAACCACATCGCCCAAAAACACTTAAAAAGCCCCTATACCCTTAGTTGCCTCTTACGATCACCCAAGGGTAGAAATGGGGTAGTGTTATTCTAAGCCGACACTACACGGCACATCTATCGTATCGTATAGTAAAGAGGATAATACAGAATTTCAGAATAAACAATACAACAAGTACTCTATAGGAGTCCTATCACGAAAGAATGAGTCCGATTTATTACTTATAGAAGATGAATTGTTTTAAAAAAGAATTTAGCAGAATACATACATACATACAAACATATACTGACGGCTATAAATCCCTAAAAGGGGTAGCCAGAACTGAGAAATTAGAAATTTCTCAGCCACTTTTGGAAGTTGAGTGGGGAAAAGAGGGTAAAATAAATTTAGCAGAATCTTATGTTTTAACTGAAGCACGCAAAGAAGATGATATAAATTTAAAATTCTACCGCTTTCTACCTAAGCTTTAGAGGTGGTAAAAATGGGTATAAAACCAAATCCGTAAAAAACAACCTCTCCAAATCTCCCCAGTATCATAGTTAAATCCGCCCCCATTAAATAAATCCCCCAAAAAAAAACTAAAGCCGATTTCGCCACCCCTCATTTGAAATGTTTTGTGGCGCAATTAATTTAGTACTAAATACAGAAACACGAATACTTTATTGTTCACATAACGTCAAGGAGTCGAGGAAAATCAAAAGGTTTTACAAGTTCAATGGTACTAATGTACAGATAACGTGGAATACGATTTAATATAAATTACAAATATTTTTTGTGGCTTACTGGTAGTGGGACTGCCTAAAATGCTGGGAGGCGAAGGTTCGAGTTCTGAATGTTTCCTTTTCCTCTAGGTCTTTTTGGCATATGTGTGCTTCATTAATCAAGGGTGTAAAACATCATAGAGCGGACAGGATAGTCAGAAGCATATAAGGAGAATATACGAATTCAGGAGTGAAGTATATTATAATATTTTATTATGTCTTAGTAACAACCCTTGCCACTAACATGATTGAATTCATATTCAAAATTAAAGAAATCTTATAATTAACAAAGTTGCACTAAAGATGACATCATAGTAGGTTCATATTGGTTTTGTTATTGTAATCATTATCTTACTTAGATATAAATAATCTTATAAGAAAATGTATGAATCTTCGCAAGTCAAAAATTGTTAGAAAAAGCAATTATTACGAACCAGAGTATAAATTACGTAATCCAAAACTCTTCTGTTTGTTATGATCTAAAATAATATAATCAAGAATAACACCGCACATCAACTGGCGCTTTGCCATCTCACGATACGCAAGTGGTCTTGTAAACTGCGTATTAGAATCCTGGTTTTAGTTTAAAACGGATGCTTTAAAGTTATATTGGCTGACATGTGTTTCAAATTCAGTTTAAATTATAAATATGATATTAGTTTATTAGTAATCCTAATATGCAGATTACATACATATACATTCGGCTATAAACCCCTAGAAGGGGTAGCCAGAGCTTTGGAATAAGAAATTCCTCAGCCTCTTTTGGAAGTTAGGTAAGAAAAAAATTGTAAAACAAAGGTTTTTGGTGACGGGTTCCCAACCACATAGCCAAAACATCTATTTAAAAGCGGCGATACTCTTAGTAGCCTCTTACGAACACACACGAGAAGAAATGGGGTAGTGCTATTCTATGCCAACTCTGCACAACAAAAAAAAACAAGCAATGCATATAAAAGGAACATTTTCTTTACCATTCGTTCACAAATAAAGTCTTCTCCATACAATGTAAGCTCCATAACTCAAACTAACTTTTATTGAACATAAAGCAAGTATCTATTGGAAAGCTTTAATTCCGTTTCATTCAGCACTTTTTATTTTATTTGAAACATTAACTAAATAATTGCTGAGTTTTTATTTATGTGACTTTGTTTCAAATACAAGGGAAGTCAAATTTGTTTTTTTTATTGGCCGCTACTTTATCGGTGTGATGTTATTAAAAGTGATTTTAATGGAGGCATAATCAATTAACACAAATATTGCTTGTTTTAGTGAAAATAAAGTAGTCATAAAACTAATGCAAAAGTTTCTAAAGTGGCGGTAATAAACAGGTCGCTGTGGAGATTTTGGGAGAGGCATATGTCAAGCAGTGGACATCAGCGTCAGCAGAGGCAATTTTAAATAAGTCTATCATATCTGTGTAGTGTCGTATATATCTAGCTGTGTAGTGTCGGCTTAGAATAGCACTACCCCATGTCTTCCGGTGGGTGTACGTAAGAGGCGACTAACTGTATTGGGGCATTTTAAGGGATTTTTGGGCGATGCGGTTGGAGACCCACCACCAACAACCTTTATTTTTACCACCTTTTCCTCACGCAACTTCCAAAAGTGGCTGAGGGATTTCTAATTCCGTAGCTCTGGCTACCCCTTCTAGGGATTTATAGCCGTGAGTATATGTATGTATGTATGTCTATCATATCGAGAATAACAAGCAAACAGCAGTCTTCCTCTCAAACCTGTACATTTTACATAAATAGTGCGATATTGTTTTCAAAAGTGCATTGATATTCATAAAAATAACATTAACAGTGATAAAAACAGAACGGTACCCCATCAATTAGCTGCCAAACCTAAACAAGCTTAACCCAATTAACCGATGAACAGTACATGAATGCATAAATTAACATCAGGAACCTAATGAAATATAACTCCCATTAAAGTTCATTGCACGATGAATCATTTACTGAATACTAACAAAAGTAGACGATAATTACAGACAGACAAATTGTTATTGTTAATAGCTATCTAAGAGTCAATGAGTTTAAAACTGTGGAACAAGATTGTTATTGTTCTGAGAGATAAAGAAAGGTTAGGAAATGGATGCTATTAAAAATATAATTTATAGGACGCTACTTATAAGTGGTACATACACACATATCATGACTATATAACTTAAAATGGGGTAGCCGTAGGGTAGCAGGATACAGAAATATTAAATTCCTCTGCCACTCTTGGAATTTTAAGTAGAAATATGATAAAGTAAAGGATGGTTGGTGATGGGGAGCCACATCGCCCAACTAAAACTTAGAAAGTCCCAAATTCTAAATGAGTTTGACTATAGATATGCATGTGGGTTAAGTCAAATACATGGTGGTGTGTCATATAATGTACGTTTAATACAAAAAAACACTCCTTCTATCCCTTTGTACATAAACTATTAATGTGCAATATTACAAATTCATATGCCCACGCAATATTTTTTAAATGGTTTTTAAATTTACGCTTTGCTTACGATTATACATAGATTATATACAAAACCAACCTCATCAGCATCAGAAGGAAGACTGACTCCATCGATCTCATCCACTACTGTTCCGCCTTTA
Organism: Bedellia somnulentella; assembly: GCA_963576735.1. Classification (NCBI taxonomy): domain Eukaryota; kingdom Metazoa; phylum Arthropoda; class Insecta; order Lepidoptera; family Bedelliidae; genus Bedellia; species Bedellia somnulentella. The sequence goes on from OY755191.1 coordinate 2,565,923, forward strand.
TCGATCCAATGTTTCTCACTGGAGACTGAGAATGTGAACCGCCTCTCTCGCCTCGGACTGAGGAGTATGCCAGCCGGGGTTCTGGGGCTGCCAAACCTTTAAAATATAATACTATTAATAGGATATAGGAATATGTAGCAGACGTGTAGTGTAGTCTTCATTATTTTTATATGATTATTTGTTTATTTATTAATATTCTTACAAAAGTGCCTTCAATCTAACATTGTTCCACAAAACTTGTGTAAACAGTTTTGTGGAACAATGTTACGTTTGACTGCAACTTAATTTAGCAGAAATTCATTAGTACATAGCAAAAACACTTCAAAAATCCTGATTTGGGTATTCGTTTTTTTTAAATTAAAACAGCAATGAATATCGAGTTTATTAGTTGTTACGAGTTTTTTCTTTAATTAGACATAATAAAGTAAAATAATAGGTTTTTAAATCATTTTGGAAATTCGTGAATTATCACCTTTTTACCTTTAACAGTCACGGACGGCGAAAAATACCTCCCATAAGTGCGTATAATTACGGAAAAAATAAAAGCCAGAATTAATGTTAGTTTCTTTTTTTGACGATTTCTTGAAAAATCTGGATAATCTCTAAATTTCCAAAAAAAAAAACATAACTTGAAAACTATCAATAATCGCTGAACGTACATTTGGGGTGTTTTTGGATAGGTCTCGGTACAGATTATCTAAAAAAAAAAACGTCACCCGATTGGCCATCCTGTATATATACATACGTTTCTTTTTGAGATTGAATGGTTACTAATGCCATTATGAAATTAAGTATTAGTTATTAGTAGAAGTCTAGCATCCTTTTATAGGTTGCAATATATGTATGTATTTTAATATCTTATGCATTATATACCCTTACCTAGTACCGAAAATCTCCATATTTCTATTCGCAAACAAATCGTTTCCATTGTCTAATCGCGGACTAATAAACACGTCGTCATCCAAATCAGCGTCTATAGTCTGAAGATTAAGTAGTGGTGGAGGAGAGACCACCGATCCTGGTCTTCGCCTTGCAGGTCCTGCGATACCAGATATGCTTGGCCTCTCCAGTTCTGAGTCAGAGAATGGTCGATCTGCAAATAAAAATATTAAGGGTATTAATTTACAACATACATACATACATATACTCACGGCTATAAATCCCTTAACGGGGTAGCCAGAGCTTTGGAATGAAAAATTCCTCAGCCACTTTTGGAAGTTGATTGGGGAAAAGATGGTAGTAATAAATGTTTTTGGTGACGGGTCTCCTACCACATCGCCCAAAAATCACTTAATAAGCCCCTATACCCTTAGTTGCCTCTTACGATCACCCACGGGTAGAAATGGGGTGGTGTTATTCTAAGCCAACACTACACGGCTAATTTACAAGTTTCATTGTAATGTGTGTATGTGGTTTTTGAATTTTAGAGAAATAGTATTTGTCTTGCAATGCGATTGACCGATTACAATGAAATCATACACGTAGGCTAAGCAGACAACGGTATGCCTTGCTTTAAGGTTCAAGGTACCTTTTGACCAATATTACTCGAAATAACTGTAGTGTCGGCTTAAATATAAATAAAAAATAAAATAGCACTACCCCATTTCTTCCGGTGGGTGTATGTAAGAGGCGACTAACGGTATTGGGCCCAACTTTCCAAAAGAGGCGGAGGAATTTCTAATTCTTTAGCTCTGGCTACCCCTGCTAGGGATTTATAGCTGTGAGTATACGTATATATCACCTTAAGTTTTCAGGTAAGTGTGGTAAAATACCAGGTCAAAACTACACCGACGATTTAGAATTTACCTTATTATTTTTGAGGTGGGTTTTTATTGAAAAAAAAAACGGAGTACATGATAAGATCAAATATACAATGTTCTATAATGGTTGGAATCTAAAATGTGTGAAATAGTGTATACTAAATAGATGACATTAGTTCCTACAAGCGTTCTTCAACGCCAATAGAAATATAACAACTAAAGAGCCATACAAAAACCTAAAAGATAAATACAAAAAGTTCCTCAAAAATGGCACAGCATGCTCTCGCTAGCGTAGGCGCAACCAATAAAGATCATGATTTATCTTCACAGATTAGAGGTGAGAGAGACACGTGCCGTACCATTGTTCTAACTCGCATTGTTTTTATGTTTATGAGGCTGAGTTAAAAAAATGGGCACAACTTTCATTATATGTAGTTGTACTCTTAAATTGTAAGCGAAATTAGTTAACGTTTGAGCCCTGTCTTGCATTTCTAGCATCAATATACTTCGGATTTACTCGATACATACAGAAATATATGTTTGTATACTGAACCTGTATACAGAGAGAATAAATCACTATTTTTGACCGCTTAAAAGTTCATACATATACTCACGCCATTAGTACCATTAGGGGTAGGCAGAGACTATTGACAAGTGTTTTTTTGCGATCGATATAGCCTATGCCTATTCAAATAGGCACGAAGGCTTCAGTTTAAGTTTGTATTACTGAAAATAAAAAGTCATAACTTTAAAATAAATTATATTCGTCTTTAAATTTTACTATGGAGTGGTTGAAATGAAGATACTACGTGAAGTAGTATGAGTAGTGAAAATACCAATAAATAGTACAAGACCAAAATCCAGAATCTGAAATAAATTTATAACTAGATGTACAAAAGCAAAACAGTGTGTATTTGCATGCATTTATCATATATATTTTTGCTGTATTTATCACAATCATGTTCCACAAATGGTATTGAGTCTATATTGAATAGAGTGATTAACCCATAGTAGTCCATCCATCAATCTAATGTTTAATAAACTTTTAGAACCACTTCTTTGATTGTTGTCCAGATAAAAAACTGTTTTTTGCATTTATGATTCCCAAACATTGTGACCACAAGTCTTCAACGATACCAGACGAGTATATAGTCGTAAAAGTGAGTGAAAATACAAAAGGACTATAGTAAATATTATGGTGTGTAACATAACAATCGCACATGTGGTGTCAGAGCCCAGTCGTTTTCAGCGTTGTGTTACGGATCGCTAATAGCTGCTTGCGCGCGCGACTGCAGCGCTTTGTAAGCTCGGCGGCTTAGTAAGGATATGCTGGGTTTTATATGGTTTCAAAATTATTGTTTGGACTTGTTGATATATTTATTATAGTTGGATATTTTATGATTATTTCTTAACAAATTTCGTTCGGGATATCGAAAAATGGCTTTTATAACTAACTTCTTATAAAAACTTATTGAAGTATGGAAAGCTGCATTTTAGACTATATGATCATGAGGATAGGAAAAGTTTAAAAACATAGAAGTATATTTAAATCGTGATTGTCAATATAATGTCACTAAATAATAATATGTAGTATTGAATATGAAATGCTCGTTACTTTGGGACTAGTAATGTATTAATAGTTCAAAATAATTTTTGACGTAATTTGTATTATGAATGCAAAACATCATCGATTTAAGAAAGATTTTTTTTATATTTTTTTTTAAATAAAACATAACTACTATGCAGGACGGTTATGTTGATGTTTTTATTTAGTGATATCAAAATTGTCTAAAACATGTAGAAAAATAAAATACATAATTGACTTATGTATACATGTGTCGTTTTTGTAACTATGATCTTTGTTGGAATCTTTCGGGACTTAGTATGATGATAATCAAACAAAAAATTAATAAAATTATTAAAAGTGACACAGTTGATGCTTTTTCAATTGAGGAATAACAATGAAATGCTATAAATAATAAAGAAGATATCTATAAAGCATGTCCATACTTGTTTGTCCTAACTACATCGCTACCTGAAATAGACATATCTTCTATCTCTGTCACTCAGTAGTAAGTTGATGCACGTGCATCGAACTAGATTTCAAATTAAACAAAAACCATATTTACTAACTTAAACACAAGGTTTAAAATCTCTTGTTGTTTTTATAGTAAAAAACTGGGATTACACTGTCAAATGAAAGTAAGCTTTGTTAGTTCACCAATAAAGAACAATATATGTTGAAATGTTTTGAATAAAGAAGTTAATAGTATTGGTTGTACTGAAACGGGTTTTGTACTGACAAGACATTATTAATTTGTGCTTCTTGCCTTTTATTATATTCACTCTTTGAGTTCATGTATGCCTGGTAGCTGGTGTCGATTTCACTGATAACATTCATTTTTTTTAGATAGTCATGTATTGTTTATTCATAGCTTATTATTGACCGTACCGAAATGCTACCTCAAAAGAGCTAAAGCCTTAAAGACACTTTTTCACCAATCTAACTAAATGTCAAGACAATTTGTCCAAGTTTATCCTTTGGAGGCAGCAGAGGAGCCTGGCCTGTAAATAAGACACTTTATAGATTGTTGACTTTATGAAAGTAGTAAGTTTCAAGTAAGATTTTCAAGTTCTTTTGTAAATAAAGAAGGGATGAAGTTGTCCCGTAAAAGTCTGATGATGATGAATGTTCTACTTATCAGTAGCGTATAAATATACGTATAGTATAAATGCGTGCGATGTTATTTGTTATTGTTAGAATATGTATAAATGTAGTTGGTAGCTGAAAAGTCTGAATTATATTTCTACAAAGTCATACTAGTTTTAAAGAAATTATGTACTTTTAGCTAATGACATTTAAGTTAAGTACCTTTTTATACCTTAAAATTGCAAGAGGTAATAATTCTGTAAATTTTTAATTAAAATTGTTTTTTATTTTCTAGTAACGAGTACTGGATTTAGAGTTTTCTAATATATAAGTTTTTATTTGTTTATATTAAAATAAGAAAAAAACATAATTGTTTGGTTATTGAACTGTAAACTGATTAACTTCCTTGTCGTAACTATGGGCAATTTTTTGATTCGAAATTCAGATTATGATTTTAGTCTCGATCAACACAGTAGTCGTACTGAGTCTGCCAGGCCGTACGAGGCCAGGCTGTATAGCCCTATTACACCCTATCGAAGTGAAAACCACCTACTCGTCAAAGTATAAGATTAACTGTGATTACTATGAAAACGCTAATTGTAGAGTATCCACGTTTAGATATAGTTTACAAAAAAATCTATACATTTTGACAGTGGTGGACCCGAGTCCTACCATAATAGGAAGTAGGGTAAAAGTTTGTTCATGAGGCAGCAGACAACTCTATTGCAAAAAGCATTTTAAAAAAACCTGCTCAAAAAATTATGAAACAATCATCAAAACAAGCAGCTTAATTATTTTATCAAACATAAACCAAACTTTAGATGTAGTAACACGTATATTACAAGTAGAACACATAACGTCAGTATCTTATTAACAACAATTAGGGCAGTCAAGTAAGTGTTAGTTAAATACACGGTGAAGGCAAATCACCTATTTCTTAGTTCATACCCTGAGGACGTTCGGACTACGTGATCCTCATAAACATCACTTAGCTATACCAACTGGACTGGTGTGTATTTGAGCTCAGTTTGTCATTCGGTAGCCTTTGTCCTGAGAGATTAACGAGTTGTTGACACGTGATGTGTGTTTGTGTTTAATAACATAGTACACAATTTCTAATGATTTTACTTACTTAAAAAATACTTGGTAGTTGGTTAAATACATATGGTATTAATCTTTGGAAAGGTGCATTTCTAAAAACAAATACCACTATTACTAACTCCAGAAGGGCAAGCACGAGCCGTGTTTAAACTAGTCATCGCGTGGGATAAAGCAGCCATCTCTTACGCACTTACTTAGTATCGTATACTGCCATCTCATTCTAACAGTTATCGTGTCGATAAAAAAGGGCTCGTGCTAGCAGACCAATATATGTATTATCCAGTCATATGAATAGTCTTATGTATAAACCTTAATAATTATTTACAATAAACCAACTTACAGTGATTATACGAGAGTTTTGGCTAACTGCTACAAAAAAGGTCGTATTAGTGTTGAAATCAATCATATATTTTAACTTATATGTTTATAGGCCTTTAAACTTACTTATGTGATGAGAATGTTTTTTGTTCTTGAAAACCTCGTGCGGGAATTATTACTAATAAACAAAGTCGAAATTTTTCTTTCCTTTATTTATCCTTTAAAATAGAATAGAATAGTATATTTCATTACTAGTACGGAATGGCTGTCATTGCAAAGAGTTCCGACAAATGTCTACCCGAGCCGAAGGCGAGGGTTGACAGTCGGAACGAGTTGCAATGACGGTTCCGTACGTGTACTGAACGACTATTTTTAATACAGTTGCGAAAAAATTAAGCAATTTAACAAAACAACTAAACTCCCAAAGATTATTTCTGGAAAATGGCGACATTTTTTCTTCACTTATTGTGGTAGGCAAAGGAAACTATGCCCATACAGCCAAGTCTTATGTATAATTTTTTTGTTGATATGAAATGAAAATGAAATTTAATGAGTTATAATGTAATGAAACCTAACCTCACTAATTCTATCAAATCATTAAATCAGATATCGAAACAAATTAGTCGATTTTGCCTATTATTTTGTTGTTGTTGATTCATGTTAATACGACCTATGCCACGTATTAACATGAATCATAAAAACTTCTTTGATTTTTTTAGTAAAATCTTTATGGTTGGTTTTTCTTTAAAATAGACATTATTTTGACAGTTGGGAAAGAAAACGCACTAGTGCGGGAAAGGTAAAGAAAAAGCACGAGTGTGTAATAGCCCACTTCCCGAACGCTATACGTCCCTGTAATACGCCACTTTTTGAGCAATTGTATTAAAAAACTCTTTATTGTACATGACAGATAGACATTTTATACACATACATACATAAATACATATACTCAGGGCTATAAATCCTTTAACGGGGTAGCCAGAGCTTTGGAATGAAAAATTCCTCAGCCACTTTTGGAAGTTGATTGGGGAAAAGATGGTAATAATAAATGTTTTTGGTGACGGGTCTCCAACCACATCGCCCAAAAATCACTGAATAAGCCCCTGTACCCTTAGTCGCCTCTTACGTTCACCCACCGGAAGAAATGGGGTAGTGCTATTCTAAGCCGGCACTACACAGCATATACTACAACATTTTATACAAATTATTTATTAAATAGAAGAAATGAATCCAAGTAAGTAATATTCCTCGTTGGACTCTAAGTAGGCCGCTACGGTAATACTTATCCTGATACACACGCAATACTAAACCCAAACCTTATAGTTATTATACAAAGCTTCCATTAGCGACTATTTGATTACTTCTGTGGTTGGAACAGTTCTTGGGGGTTTAGGAGCGAATTTTGATAAAAATATTATAATTTTGATACTGTGTATACACGCCGTGTAGTGTCGGCTTAGAATAGCACTACCCCATTTCTCCCAGTGGGTGTATGTAAGAGGCGACTAACGGTATTGGGGGCTTTTAAGGGATTTTTTGGCGATGCGGTTAGAGACCCATCACCAACAACCTTTATTTTACCATCTTTTCCCCACACAAGTTTTCAAAAATGGCTGAGAAATTTCTTATTCCTTGGCTCTGGCTACCCCTTCTAGGGATTTATAGCCGTGAGTATATATGTATGTATGTATGTGTATACAAAAACATGAACAACCGTAAAGCTCAATGGGGTGCACCACCGCCTCTCATGCAGAGAGGCTTGGGTCCGAAACCTGGGTCGAGTCAACAACTTTGTGTCCTTTCTTAAATCATATGTGTGGTTAATTTATTACGGTTATTAACGGTAAAGGAAAACCTCGAGAAAAAACACCACATGGCTAGCTGTAGTATTTAGTTAACACAATCTCAAAGCAAAACATGGCTCCTCTGAAAACCAGACGAAATCACGTGATGCTCAGTAAGTATGCAACAAGAGCACAAGTAAAAGTAATCCATTCCATCACCAAATCATTTAGTTTACAAGCCTTTCGTCATTTTACGTCCAAAAGAGGCTGAAAATTTCTTATTCCGAAACTCTAGCTACCTCTTTTTGGGATTCATGGTCGTGATTATATGTATGTCCCTTCTTTATTCCTACTAGTGAATAGTAAACATAAACAAACGTGAAACCGAACCAACGGTATCTAAGTTGCAAGTCTGGTGCATAGATAATTACTGTCATCGGATGACGTGAAGTTACCAAACCAGTTGGGGACGCGAATAATTTCACATGTCATGGTAAGGTAATTATGGTTTTTGCGAACCGTTTTCATCACGACGATGGAGAGATGGGCTAGTTTTCTGCCCGATGTTGAAATGATTTTAAACCTTGTTTTGTGTTTTCTGCTTTCTTCAGGAATGTAAACCCTTGTTCTAACATACAGATTATGTTGTTTTCTACTAAATTCTAAGATATGTTTTTCAATCACTTTTAAGAAGAAACAAAAATGGAATCTTTTTTGTATGACAGATCTCAAACAGTATTTTAAGTGTTTTTGAATCAAATTGTTAAATTTTGAAACACACGCTTCTATCAGGATTTCAATTTGATATTACCTGAAAATCAAAAGATTCAGGTTGCTCTGCGCCACCGAGGGCTCGTATATCTATCGGTATCTACAATTACGATCTAGTTATCCAGCCTAGCTATACTGTACCAGCAAGTTGGACTAAACCCGTGAATTTTATTCATTGTAGGCCGATACAACATTTGAGCCGTGACGTGACGACGTAATGAGTTTAAAAAAGAAGAATCAGGAACCAAATGTGGACCAGTGGCATTCTAAGCCGATGCTGAACTTCAATCATTACTCCTTATATTTCCCTTGTGGATAGAATGTCTAACTATTTATGCATGTTAATCAAATTGAATAAGGTTAACAACTTAATTGATGATGTTGAAGTTTTATTGTGAAAAATCATTGAAAACACAAAATGAGAACTTGTATTTAAAACGGATACACATAATCTCATGAGAAACGTAACTGTAACCGAAATCTTAAACTCGTTTTGATATGATACCGAAATCGGAACCGATTAATCATTCAGTGGAGATGAAATTTTATTTTAGGGTACCGTAATTTCGAATGGTACGGTTATTTGTTCGTTTGTCAAACGTATATACATTTAGAATTATGTTTGAGTCTTGAGATTTGAATAAGTATTTTTTATTTTACGCAATATTAGTAAAAAATCTTCAAGTTAGTTAGCTATTTCGTTTAGTTATCTTTAAACTTTAACTTAAGTAACAATATTTTATAGTATTTTACACAAACTTACGAAGAAGTAATCGAAGTATTACTCGATCGACTCGAGATATTTTGTTTATTATTGATGTAAGTTATTATATTAATAATAATTATTCTGCGTACATTTTGTTATGGATTAAAGATTAATAAACAAATTAAAAATTGGATTGAATCAGGCGTTACTTTACTTTTTTTTACAGTTTATATAAACTCTTTCTAATAAACAGACTACGAGATACTAGATACTAGATAATTTCATACGGAACCCATCACTATTTTATAGCACTTTCTTATCGATTAAAAATGTTTAGTCATTGATATCGTCTCAGTCGGAATAATCACTTTAAACTCGAGACATATAAAAGTGGTCATTTTAGATGCATTGTGCTTAAACATGGCTCTTTTATGACTGTTACAGGATAAATGGTCGCGCCCACTGGCTTGTAAACAATTTTGTTGTGGACAAAACTGTACAATACAGTACATTTTGTGGGAACGGTATAGATTGGTTTGATTGATGAATGTACAATTGTGTCTTCGACTTGTTTATTAAAAACGTGTTAAGTTCATTTTTATAATATGTGTTGATGTACTAAGATGATTTGATGGTTTATTATAGTATTTATGGGGTAGATAAAAAAATATGATATTTATTAATTGGTACTACTATTGCAAGGTATTAATACTTCTAAGCATCACACGATATTTTGGTCAAGTGGCCGGTCAAAATACCTACTTGGACAGTAAGTTCACGTGATAGGCGGGGCAGGCATACTATGTTTGTTCTTTTCAACTGCAGTAATAGTTTTTAAATCGAAATCCATATCAATTCTTCTTTTAAAAGGTAAATTCTGAAAACATACAAAAGCATGCCGTTTTTGGCAGAAATTTTACTGATGGTTTTTCGTAAATTTCGAAATGCTCTCAAACTTATTTATAAATCTAGAAGAGCAATGGAAAACAAAGAGAATAGTTTTCTTATATTATTATCTAGTATTTAATCGTTGCAATATGATTACAATGCAATAACTTTAATAAAATAAATCCAATCAATTAGTAAAATAACTTTAAATCTTTATAGTATCTATAGCCATTCAATAAATTAGGTTAAATCAATTATTACCAATTTTCTTGAAACTCCGCAGTCATGAAATAAGATCAAAATAAAAGTTAAAAGCAACATATTTATTTTTTAAATTTAGAACACTTAAAAGAAAACTGTTGGACTCTGTGGACAAAGCAAAAAGGTTGTAGCTACTGCGTTACGTACTCCTTTCTCATGTTAATATTTTAGCCATTGTGTGCGATGATGGATTTGTTATTCTCTCTTTATGTAGGCGTTCGTAGCTTTTAGAAAACGTTTACCTCTTTAGTTTTTGACGATTGTTAATCATTGTCACCAGTAAGTAACGGTGTTTTAGTAAAACAAACAGATAGAAACAAAATGGTTTCAATTGAAACTTAGTGGTTGCTCAACTTTAACAGATTGTCAATTTTGTAACATGCATTTTACCATTACGAGAATGGATCTTTAAATATTGTTACGATTTTTATATCATAACAATATTTAAAGGCGATTTCTAAAATATAACATGCAACTTTTAAATAATAAAAGCGAAGGCCAAATTCAATATAATTTATTTAATTGAGTCTCATCAACGAAAAAGAATATTCAAAACTTAAATACCATGTAACTGACACTAAGTAACCAATTTACAAAAAAACAGAACCTTTATCAAAATAGATCTATACACATGAGGGGAATCCTCAATCTTGCTCCAGGCGATATACAACCTATACTTAAAACCTCAAACCTCGAAACAAGCGAAAGATTAAAAAGTATAACATTCAAATATCGAATGGAACGATTTAAGAAATTATGATCTATTAAATGTAATTGTTTAAGCATTATTATGAATAATTGACTACGTTACACCTTCATTATCCTATCTATTAAATAATTCATGTAACAATATCGTAAACTATTATTTGTATCAGAATTTATAGTCTTAAAACAATTATTGAATTGAAATCTTATCGTGTTGATAGGGTTTATATGATAGAAGAGATTTATCTACTGACTTTTGGAGTAACATAACTTTCAAATTAATTTCAATTGAAATTATCACCTGTCGTACTTTCTTTTAACAGCTAGCAATTGAATCAGTTTGAGTCGATATAATCATAGTCAGGTATAGATCCTATCACATAGACACACATCTATTAATATTGGTACGATTTGTTTATTTATTATTGATTTAAGGCTGGCTGCTTATTAATGATTGCTCACTGAAATCTAATTTCTTTTTGTTCTTTTAAGTGTTGAGTTATTTTCTTCTTAACTCCCAGTAGCACAGTTACAACGAGTGGTATAAGGTTAGGTAAACTAACTGTTTATGTCGGACTTAGTATGTAAGTTACAGGCGGTACCAGAAAACCAGCTCCCCACCAGTGTCCTGCGGATAATGTTGGGAACCTAGCTGAGGTACTTTGCCTTTTTGTTGCCATTTTTTCGTTTTAAATTGTAATGTTTGTGTATCGGTGATCGGTGATGCTTAGAAGTATTAATACCTTGCAATAGTAGAACCAATCGATAAATATCATACTTTTTAATCTACCCCATAAATACTATAATAAACCCTCAAATCATCTTAGTATCATCAACACAAATAAAAATAGACTTAACAAGTTTTTAATAAACAAGTCGAAGACACAATTGTACAAAACGGCGATAGGCCTGCCCCCTATCACGTGAGTACACTGTCTAAGCAAAACGTGGGTACCTTCTCTGGAAACTAGATGGCGCTTGCCATGTGAGTTCAGGAGTATTGGTTCCTCTGCCAACCCCTTCGGGGATAAACGGCGTGAACGTTTATGTTATGTTATGTTTGTGTATGTTGTTATTGTGTTTGGTAACAAATAAATATCTTTATCTTTTATCTTTTTTACATGTAAGGTCAATCACCGTACATTTTGTACGATCGGCAGTTTACGCCGAATTACAGCTATTTAGGTTAAATCAAGTTAGTTCGCATCTATCAGCTTCCGTGTGTACTCATAATCAATTGTGTTAAATCAGTAATTATATTAATTTTCTTAATATCATCAGACTCTATCATTTAAAGACAGTACATCCGATAAATTTCGCAATTTAAACTAAGAACTAAGAAGTCTAGGCTAGTTGATTTGAATCTGTTTGTAACTGCACATTGACCCATATGTAAGTACACAAATCAGTTTTTACCATACTACACTAGCATACATACATATACTCACGCCTTTAGTTCCCATTGGGTTAGGCAGAGACACTTTGCACGATACTGGCAAAACTCTCTAGCTACCTAGTCTTGCAGGCAGGGAAAAATAAATTTAAATTATCTGCAGATACATAATATTCCATCGTTAAATTGGTACCATGCAATAACTACTAACTAACTAAATAAACATAATGAAAAAAAGATAGCATTACCAATCAATCTATGGTACTGTAAATCAGACTACCTTTTTAAATTAATTGTAGGCGTTAATATTGTACGGCAAATTTAGGATAGACATTTTTACCCATTATAGTTCCATTATTATAATATTAGCCGTGTAGTGTCGGCTTAGAATAACACTATCCCGTTGCTACCCGTGGGTGATCGTAAGAGGCGACTAAGGGTATAGGGGCTTATTAAGTGATTTTTGGGCGATGTGGTTGGAGATCCGTCACCAAAAACATTTATTATTACCATCTTTTCCCCAATCAACTTCCAAAAGTGGCTGAGGAATTTTTCATTCCAAAGCTCTGGCTACCCCGTTAAGGGATTTATAGCCGTGAGTATGTGTATGTATGTATGTATTATAATATTGTTGTCATGGGTTCGGGAGAAGGCAGTGAAAACATTTGTGAATATGAGTGAATAGTCTCTGTCTACCCTTTGTTTTGAAACTGTTCTATTGATAAATAAATCGTACTAGCATAAAATATGGTGGCTATCAAACTGTAACCACAAGAATGAACACTTATTGTATGCAAATCTTAGAAACCACAATCTTGTATAATATTAGTTGTTTATTCTTAAATTATATTATGATGCATTCAACAAACCGAAGTTATCACTTTATTCATTGCAAAAAAAACACCTACTTGATAATTGTTTTAAGAAAACATGTCTTTAATGTTGTTCGGGTAAGCATTGTTCAAACTAAAACTCAAAAATTTACGCCGTATATCCCCGAAGGGGTTGGCAGAGGTACTAACACTTTTGAACATCACGTGACATTGTAACCTGGTGTGGTATCATTTCCGAACTTAAACGGATAGCTTGCTTACACTATCCCAAATCTTCCTATAGGCCCCATGTGAGGCAGCTAAGAGTTGTTGAGGTGATTATTCGGAGCTTTGGAAAAAATAAATACCATTATGAATATCATCAACAATCTCTTCAACAAATTGTTAAGCTTACAGATTTTTAAGCTCTGGCCTTTTAGATATATTAGTAAAGGAATGAAATGTCATACGTTATTAATTAACAAAAGAACATGTATAAAAAATAATGAGTGTCATAAAGCTTGAGAAGTTTGCCACAATCGTACAAACTGGCAAAAAATTGCCTCTACATATCCTAGTAGGAACTAATGGAGTTAGAATACATACGTAGGTAATGAAAAAGTCGTTTTAGACATCTTGTATGATTTTTCAGTTTTTTCCATTTATTTGGCGTCCAAACTTGATGAAGATGAGTGTCACTATGCCCACCCAATTTAGATTATTGTAATGAATTATAATAAAATATTAGTTTAGTTTAATGTAGTTTTTTTAATACGACGTCTTAGTGAATTTTCATTGTATTAAAAGAGGGCGTTCCAGGTATCATGGTCTCGACGGGATATTCTTAATGCAACAGCGCATAAATATGGCGCAATAGTCTCGACATTGTTACCTGCTTCGTCTGTAAATTTATCTTTAAATTGTATGTTATTTTTTTTATCACTTATTCGTTTTAGGGTATTGTAGAGAATGGGGCTTATTAATCGAATATCCGTAGTTTTACAATATTTTTCTGTCAATAATTTTATTTATTTTTTAAGGATTTGTAGATTTCGAAGCTCTACCCATCCTATTTAGCATTATATAAAAATCAATATTATGACATAGAAATAACAAACATGAGTGAATAAAAACGACGCTCCTTGAATTAGATATTATGTATGTTTAAATTATCTCATCATTATTCAAAAAACAGATAAAAAAATAAGAAGCATCCAAATACGAAATAATAATAAATACCCTCGATTTACATAAAATAACGCATCTACGAGTTAACGTGTAAACTTAAAGGTGTATAAATTTCGGTTAGTTTTTATAGGGAGTTATAAAAATCAAAAATAAGCATTTATGTCGTGATTTGTGACGAGAAGCGTCGAACCGAACTCGCGTAGGCGAGTAGTGCTACCGTGCTGAAGAGTAGTGATGGGAAACTTGGTTTAATTATTTAGCATTGCATATCGATACAGTAATGATTTCATTTTAAAACATACGCTTGTTTTTGTTTAATATTGTTATCAGAGGTCTGGTGTACTCATTGTATGTATCTGTCTTACTATCGATAGACACTAATTTTGGGAAAAATTTCAATAACGCCCTTTATAGGATATTTATATTTATCGTCGTAATGAGCAGTAAGTTTTAGATTACTTTAGCTATAGTAATAAATTTTAGTTTTAAATGAAGCTGTTAAATATTAATTACAGTTTGATAAATAGGCAAAAAATTAAATTTACTAATAAAATAATAATCTACATAAAAATGTGAAGAGTTTCATTTCTTTTATACTCTATGCAGTTATGAATTCTGAACCAAGCCAGAGCTTCTAATCTTCCTATTATATCATTATCACATTAAAAACAATTTTTAAGAAGCTTCTATCTGTAAAAATAAAAAATTATAGCTTTATTAAGACTTTGACATTAGCAGTATCAACTTCCGTCATTAAATTGCAAATCAGGTACGAAAGCAGCAATCAATATTTACGACTTCATTCAACGAAACAATCGATAATTGACGAGACGTCGAATCCCATCACTAGAGGACGCTGACCCAAAAAGGCTTGAAAAACCAAGATCTTTTTTTCGAGATACAAGTACTGTCCTATCGGGGCATAAATTAAAGGGTTTCTTTTTTTGTTCACGTGATACGAATGTGACCACTTGCCATGTGTAAAAGATGTTAAGATTAGGTGTAATTTGTATTGAATATTGATAAAAAGTCAGAACTGATAGACAAATCTTTATTTATATAAGTATATTATTTGTTGAATTTCAGATGATTTTCAATGTTTATATAAATGTAAATGCATATCTAAATTTATTTATCAGTCACATAACAAAATGTTGTTAATATGTTTTATATTTGTACTTAACATGACCTTCATTTTATACGTTTATTGTAACTTGTTGTATTGCGAAAGTTACTCTATTCTCGAGATATTGTCATTAATATGTCGTGTTGTCTGACACCATTCGCTGTGTAGTGTCGGCTTAGAATAACACTTCCCAATTTCTGCCAGTGGGTATACGTAAGAGGCGACTAACGGTATTGGGATTGGGGCTTTTAAGGGATTTTTGGGCTATTTGGTTTGAGACCCATCACCAACTGCCTTTATTTTACCATCTTTCCTCCACTCAAAGTTCCAAAAGTGGCAGAGGAATTTCTAGTTCCTTAGCTCTTGCTACCCCTTCTAGGGATTTATAGACGTGAGTATATGTATGTATGTATGTATGTCTTATACAATTTAAAATATTTTTTAAGATAAATTTTGAGTAATAACCTTAAGATATGTTTTTGATTGATTATTTTTTTGCTATCCGAGTAATTTTTAACCGAAGATAAACGGAGGAGTTTATCAATTCAAAGCGTATTTTTATACATTTTGATCCATACGCATAAATAAATAGGACTCTCTCTTAGAACATTAAAATAACCACTGTAAACTAAATACATATGGCTATATACACCGTAATTATACTAGATCAGCATATTTTTTAAGTAATTTTCTGTTTTTTTTAGGGAATATCTGAATCGGCTGGACCAAATTCGACAGATGATGTAGTAAGGAGTAAGTTAATTAGGTTAACCTCTTGTGAGTTTTATTTCTACCTAAGTCAATTTCTAAAACAAAAAATACACGAACGATCGAGCTGAAAAAGATCTAACAATAAATTTTCTAAATAATAATCAGAGTTTAGAGCCTTTAAACGCATTTTCATTTTTCTTGCTCTAATTTAAGAAACTACACGCCTTAAAATGCATAATACTGCGAGCTATAGCAACTCTCCAACTGCCACTGGATTTACGCAGCGCAGCCTCTTTGTCTCGACTTAAAACAACCTTGGGTACTAAATAAAAGCTCAATTCTATAACATACACCTTAAGGGTGGTTTTCCTTTGATTTTTATAACAGCAAAAGGTTTTATTTAGGAAATCATCAATCATTTTTTCCTACTGACGGTTAATGCACCTGTTGATTTTGAGGTCGTATTTATGTAAATTTTTTGTTGGATTTTATGACGGATTATTAAATATTATATGATTTTTGATTTTATTTTATCAATGATATTTCACTCCCTGAAACATTTTATATATTATTATATGAAAAATGAATATTTAAGACGCTCTGCTTTATGCTTTTCTGATATAATTTTACACCATGTGTGAAAGGAAAAACTACAGTACTGTTACGACAGCAAACATATAAATTCAAACTTAGAAAATTCATTAAAACAATAAGAATACCTAATGCAGGACCGAAATTAAATAGATTTTAAAGGTAGTTCATATTTAATAAGTAGTTATTATTTATCTATTACAAACAATGTAATATATATATTTAAGCAAGAAATCGCTTAAGAAAGTTATCTTATCAATAAATTTAACATTATTTTCGTTAAAAAATATGACAATTTGTAAATATGTAGGTTATTTAAGTGATTTATTTTCTTTAAAAGCATTTAAGTAAAAGGTTATTCATGGATCGGTTACTCAAATACATACGGATATGACAAAAAATTATATTAGTCAACAATGTCCAAGACTCAGAAACAGAAAATTATATTATCACTATCCACATTTAACCTCAGCGGGAAGTGAATAAGTAATCGGCCACGTATGGTCTATCTCATTTTCATCAATGCATTAAGAGAAGAATAAACCTATTGAAGGATTTTAAATCTTATCACTTTTATTTTCACTGTTTTATGATGGCACCTCAAAAGCCAATTAAACTTACTCTAAAATAAAGCTAAGAGCAAAAAGAGGTTCAAATAAAAAAGGTATACAAAAAGAAAAAAAAGAAAAAAACTGCCACTAGCATAGGCGCGGGCGAAGAAAAAAAAACATATTACACAAAGTTCAACGTTTATTTTGGTGCTATTCTTGTCTTACTCGTACTGTTACTATATATCTATCTCTGTCATTTAGTTCGAGCGCTGGACACCTGTGCTATAGTTTCCCCTGAGTACCAACGACCTCTCTTCAAATCAAGTCTGAAAGGATTTATAAATAAACGTATAATTTTGTATTTTAAACCTTAGAGCCTCAAGTTTAGAAGCAAAAATCGTTTGTTTAGTGATGGTTGTATGTCTTTCTGAAATCCAACGACAATCAGTTTTGTACAAAAGATTTGATTCGTAGTAAATTTGAAAGCTTACGATAATAGTGTTCTATAGTTAAGCAAATAGACGTGGATTATTTTCATTATGATACACAAACGTGGTTATTTGTACGCGTATATCAGAATATTTTATGTAAAAGGAACTAAAGAAACCAATTTTACTAATACAATCTTGGAAAATATTGTCTTTTAGTTTTAACTTAAAACAGTTTGTACCTGATTTCTTCCCGAATTTTATATAGAGACGACAAAAGAAAGAAGTTTAGGATCAGGCAATAATTTTACATAAAAACACAAATAAGCGAACCGATTCAATAGGGACAGTGTGAGGGGTAGGCCTATGGCCATATTTGTACGAATACACTGACACACACATGACTAAGTGCAACTTAGCTACGTGGGTTTCCATACTCATGATATTGAATGTTTACAGCTGATGGATGAGAGCAGCACAGGACCGGTCGGTGTGAAAACCTTAAGCCGAGGTCTAGGTTCGGCAGTGGACGTCCGTTGGCTGGTGATGAGATCAAGTAGCATAAGTAGTAAAAATTAAAAAAAAAACTCTGGCATAACATGAGAAATAATATAGCCAATATCTTCTAAGTCGATAATTCTGAAAAATTCACATAATAGCAATCTTCACCCTTGTAATACACTATCGACAGAAAAATAGAGTAAGTGGATATTTTTTTTGTTATAGCAAAAAAAAAGCACAAAAAGTAGGCCATTAGGGTTCTCAAAGGACGTTTTTTGCCCCAAAATTTGGGACACCTGTTCGTGATTTTAGTCACAACTGGGTTGGGGTGTATTTGGGATACTTGTTATATTATGTTATATTTTTCATTGATTGTTAGGGCTTATAAATATTTTATAAATATAACTTGTATAATGTTTTGACTTGCTTTGTTTCACATGCAAGTAAACAATTAGTACTGTTTGCTGGACGAAAGGCGAGCGAAGTATTATTTAGATGAAGTATTTATTTATGTCAAACTAGAGCGCGTTTTATTTTCACGTCAAAACAAATTCTCTCTAAAGCAAAGTTGTTTTTATTTATCATACTGAAACGACAAAAGACAAAACAGGTACTCCTTTAGAAAAATCTTACAGATGATGAAAAACCATGTTAGTTGAAGTTACCGTAAATTTTGGGTATCTAATTTTACATACAAAACAAATAAAATAGCCACAAAGTTGTACACTTCCAGTTAAACACGAAAAGTAATTGTTGTAATATACAGATTTCAACGTCATCTAAAGTTGTTAACGAAGAATCACTTAAAAGCTCGTGACAAACTTTTTGGAACTCAATCGTCAGTCCCGAAAATCCAGAATTGTATTGAACCAAAAAATAATATTTTTAAGTTGACTCACGTTTAAATTTGACGTTCATCAAAATGCAGTTTGCAGTTAATTAAGTTCCTCCATATATCATCATCATTGTTCTTGTCACTAGATGTCACTTAACACGTTGACCATTTTACTGACTAATGGGGAATCTGCTTATTGCAAACGATATAAATAGATTTTCTTGTAAAGGGGTAGATATTTGATTCATTTCTAAATTTATTTTACCCTAGGTAAAACATTGATAGAGAACTCAGCTTAATGAAATAGCTCACAAGTGTCAGTCATTTCAAAACAAAGCGGTGAAGAAGAACTATTGGAGAAAATAAAATTTGAGCAAATATTTTTTAAAAAATCAGATGGACACGATAAGTACATTTGGGTTCACTTCTGATTGTGTAATTGGTGAGATATCAAATTGAAATATCGGTACGATGATTGAAGTGATTTAGATTGATGATTCTGCATGCATTACCTGAAACAAATAAACAAAATTGTTAAAATCATGCACATTAAAAATCCTTTCTGGGATATATGGCCTTGAGTATATATGTATGTATGTTTATAATACATATATTAACTAAATCTGCTGTGTAGTGTCGGCTTAGAATAGCACTACCCCATTTCAGCCGGTGGGTGTACGTAAGAGGCGACTAACGGTATTGGGGCTTTTAAGGGATTTTTGGGCGATGCGGTTGGAGACCCATCACCAACAACCTTTATTGTACCATCTTTTCCCCACTCAACTTTCAAAAGTGCCTGAGGAATTTCTGATTCCTTAGCTCTGGCTACCCCTACTAGGGATTTATAGCCGTGAGTATATGTATGTATGTAACTAAATCTGTAGCAATGAATATTTTGGGTAGACTAAGCCTTGTTCATATTCCAAATTATTCTTAGACCAAAGATCCAAAATATATTTTATTTGCCAACACAAAACACAATGTTTTAATTATTTTACATACCAATATATGTCAAATACGTCCGGATATGTCTAATAAAAAAATATCAAAAATAACGTAGTATATATTTTGTGAGTGCTCAAATAAAAAAACTACATTTATCAACATACACTTTTGACGTTTAGCAGCGAAAATGATTTATGACTATGTTTACCCTTTGAGTAGAAAACAGATTGTTTCTCAAAGTTAAGTAATAAGTGCAGCGACATGCTATTTGTGTCAAAACGTTGCAGCGTTCGTTATTAATGTAAGTTTTCCTTTTTTACATGTTTTTGAGACGTAAATAACAACTGACGTTCTTGTTTCGTTAATGAAGAATATAGTTTCCAAACAAATCAGTAAATGTCACGAACAATTAGAGAGTTGTTCTTATTTTTACCTAATTTAAACAAAGGTAACTACATCGAAATCAATTTGAAGTGTAAGAAGGAAAAAGGGAGTAAAATAATGGATTGATGTTTATGGATTACCACAAATTCATCTTAGATAACTGATAATTTCCAAACATCCTGTAACCCTCTCATAATAACTTAGTAATGAAGAAACATCATTAAAGGATTGTTTATTCAGAAAAACTATGCAAATAACAGCTTTATGCAGCAGTCCAAGTTTTTTTTAACTATACAATTGAAATAATTATTAATCGTTCTAACAACTCATGTCCATTTAATTAATGATAACATAAAACTGGCCAATACAGTATTTTACAATACAGTATTTGTAAATGAATTCCGTAGTCTATCACAATAACATATTTGCTTTAAAGCTTTTAGGAGAACAAAAGTAGAACATCTTCGCAAATAAGTCCTTTCAACGTCAGTTAAGATAACCTGTTTAGCAACTCGTCCCCTTTGATGCTATATCTGAATTTAATTCGATAACGTATGAATGATAAATGATTCGTTTTTAATAAATTATTGTTGATGACACCGCAGTGTTAAGCTTTATTGATTATCTCAATTTTTATTGAAAAGATATTATGTAAATAAGATGTAAGGGTAAACGATAGGGTTGCTTATTTATGAATGAAGATAGGTTTACATTATAATTAGGGTAGTGTAAATTGATATTATGATAAGAGGGTTGGTGTAACGAAAGTGAACAATTATGGGAAGATTGAGAAATTTGAATTGATTTTTTTATACTTATCTTCAAAGGTATCACTAACAATGTCACCTGTGTTACATATTCAAAGTTTCACTTTCAAAAAATGAAAAAGATATAATATATAAAAATTTATATTTATATCTCAAAAAGGCAGGTGTCCGTAGTACGAAGAATAGAAGAGCATGTATGAAAAGATTGACGGATGTGAATGAAGCTAGAGAGGTTTGCCAGGATCGTACAAAGTGGCGATCGATAGTCTCTGCCTACCCCGATGGGAACTAACGGCGTGAGAATATGTATGTATGTATATAAAAAGTTTTGTCATATTCGGTGAGTAAAAAAGTTTTTTTGGTGTTATCAGAACTCATTTGTATGTTGTTTCACTCTTCACTTTTCATAAATACTTTCTTAGTTAGTTGAAATAGCATAAGTCATAGCAGAGTTGGTAAATCACGGTTGCCATTAATGGCAATGTTTTCACACTCTCCCCCATATGCTTTTATTTCTAAAGATTTACCTCCGATTGGAAAAAAATGTTCTTTTTCTCATTTCTTCGGGTCATTTTAAATATTTAGCCAATGTGTTATAGGTAAACGTTTCGTTCATGCATAATACTTACATATTATTAATATGCACATAGAAAGTGATTTGAATGTAATTGCTTTCAATTTTCAAAGATGTGATGGATCCTTAGGAGTGTGATAATCCCCTTACAATAACATTTTGTTTGCTATTTTAATGATATTTCTATGTGATGTTAAATCTCTGGTTAACCCTTCAAGTAATCTCAGTTGTTATGTATATCTTAACTAGCTCCTACCTAGTAAAGCTTCTGTTGATATGAAATACACACAACTAAAATAGATTTTGATTTTCAGCTCGGTGAATATTTTGTAAACATACGTCCTACAACTGAACTTCAAAGAGCAATTATTTTTCAAGTCTCAAAATACTTTTGTTGATGTTGAATCAAGTTCAAGTTAGGGTAGGTAATGTTTTTTATTGTTTCAATGTTTACTGTAAAAATACGGTAAACTTTGACGTGCTGTGTGCTTAAAATAGTACTAACCCATTTCTCTCCTGATTTTAAGAGTAAGAGGCGATTGAAGGTTTTGAATTTTTTATCTGATAGTTTGGCGAAGAGGTAGGAGATCCATCCAATCTCGTCCTTCATTTTACTATATTCTGACTCTCTTCCTATCCTTTTTAGAGATTATTAGCCGCAAACAATACTAAACCGCCATCCATTTGTTGTATTAAAAACTTATACTATTTTTTGTATGAAAATTTCCAACATTGATATTATAAAAGTAACATATACTATACATACATATACTCACGGCTATGGATCCCTAGAAGGGGTAGCCAGAGCTCAGGAATTAAAAATTCCTCAGCCACTTTTGAAAATTTCAGTGGGGAAAAGATGGTAATATAAAGGTTGTTGGCGATGGGTCTCCAACCGCATCGCCCAAAAATCCTTTAAAAGCCCCAATACCGTTAGTCTCCTCTTACTTACACCCACCGGAAGAAATGGGGTAGTGCTATTCTAAGCCGACACTACACGGCTAAGTAAGTAAAAGTAAGTTACTCCTAAAGACGTCTACAGAGTGACAAGTTTTAAAACAAACAGAGGAATGGTAAAACTAGAGAGTGCCAATGAGATGTTGCTAAAAAGTTAACATTAGGGCACTCAAGACCGCGGTCGCCTATTTATTTAACTGATTTTCAGTGCACGAACGCACTTAGCATTTTTACGTACACATTGTTTTTATATCGGTTATTGATCCCATGAATACTACTCGAGTGAAGTGTTTCAGAAAAATATCAAGAGTTAACACTAACGCTGTAAGTAAAATGATTTTAATACTAAATTTATGAGTATGAGTGAGCTTGCAATAAGAAAAAAGCTAACAATGATCTAAAAATATGAATTGATTTTTGAGTAAACATAATTATTCAATCAGTTAAATATAATTTTGGCAGACTCTCAACATTTTGTAACATTAATCTAAGTAAATAGTTGAGGAAAACGCAGTGATTTTCCAAACGAGCAGTGTTGCAAGACTTTGTTGCCAATTTGAGTTGATGTGACGTGAATAGCTGCATTTTTGTAAAATCTACACTTCTACAATATCCTGTAATCAAGCTTCACTTAAAACCTTGGTAGCTTTAAGATTTGTTTGCCCAAAGTTTGGTCTGAAAGTCATGAGATATGGAATTTAAATTCTTCATTCAGCCTTCTTGTCTGTGTTAAAAAAATATTTTGTAAATTAGTGAGTGTTGTAATAAATGTTCATAAAATATTAATGTGGAGAATATCAGAAATTAAGAAGATATTATTAATAACTATGGTGTTAGGGCAAGTAAACTCTGAATATTTACTATTCAGTAAATTGAATTCTTATATTGTTATTGCAAAACCAGTGATAGTTGAACTCAGAGCATGCAGCAGTATTTGGAGGTTTAGAGATCAATTTATGTTTTCAGTGGTGGGTACTTTACTTACATTATCTTAAAATTTGGTGTGAATATAACAATGAATGGCTCTCAAAATATAACCGTATCTTACAATATTTAGTTATACGTATAAATGGTGTTGTTTTAACTTTTTAATTAGATTGCAATAAAATTAACCTTGTTCGCCTTTATTATTCTTCAGATACCTAAACAACTTTAGTTGCTCACAAATTCACATAGATTTTTCACTTTTTTAAAGTTCTGTATGATGTAAAAGTTTAAATTATTTAAATATGATTAAATAAAACATGACCAAAACCACCATTAAGGACAAGTTTTTAAAAGAAACAAAAAGCAGAGGTTATACTTTTCAGTTCTTTTTCAAGAGTCCAATGTTGAAAGCCAGTGGTTGGTCAGTAACCGTATGAAGTCGTCGCCCATCGAAACGTGTCCGCGCATTATTATTAGATGATATTCAAATGAAAGAACTTAAATTATTCTATACGATTCAATCATATTTGTTAAGCTCAAAACATTGCTTGGTCATTTATGTACATACTTACTTACTAACGGCTATAAATCCCTAAAAGGGCTAGCCAGTGCTTCAAGATAATAATTCCTCAGCCATTTTTGCAAGTTTAGAAGGAAGAAGATTGTAAGATATGAAAAAGGTTTCCATCCGCATCGCCAAAAAATATAATATTAAAAATAAAACAGCCCCATAAATAAATGCATAACATAACATAACATAAAAGTTCACGCCGAATATCCCCGTAGGGGTTGGTAAAGGTACTAATACTTCTGAACATCACGTGACTTTGTCACCTGGTGTTCAGAGTACCCACGTTTTGCATGGACAGTGTACTCACGTGATAGGGGGCAGTCCTTTCGCCGTTTTGTATGAATACACTGTCACATGACTAAGTACAGCTCAGCCATGTGGGTTTCCTCACGATGTTTTCCCTCACCGTTTACAACCATGATAAATTAACCACACATATGTCTTTAGAAAAGACAAATTGGTGTAGGCCCGACCCAGAATTTGAACACTAGTCGTTTGTTTTATTGTTTTTTTGACATGAATTCCTCATGTGGGGATTATTACTCATAAATAAAAGATGTTATTAAAGGAAAGAAAAATTTTTTTTCTTTTTTTTTTTTCCGCCAGTGTCAAAATTTTTCTTTCCTTTAATAACATCTTTTACTAGTCGTTTGCACGATAACCGAGTGTTCTACCCACTGGGCAATCACGGTTGATAAATAAATGCATGATTTTATTGTATCTTTTCATAAGCTGTGTATTTGTATATTACAGTATTTTATAGCTTTCATTTATTTGTTCTCTTTTTGTATTTATTGGTGTGATGCTCACGATGTCACTTGCATCGGAACTGACTGAAAATCAGTATTGTGAACTCACAAAGGTCAAAATAATGTACTGCTGAGTCAGTACCGCTTTGCTGTGCAGACACGTTGTTATAAAAAACCTTTGTCAAATTTGTTAAAAACTATCTAGCGATTCTTATTTTAAAGGTAAACAAAACTTATACTACACAATCCTTTGTGTGTTTGAGGACACTGAGGGTAGCGCAAAATCTCCAAATATTTGGCATTTGTACAATCAATAGCTTAACATACATACATGCATATACTCACGGCTATAAATCCCTAGAAGGGGTAGCCAGAGCTAAGGAATTAGAAATTCCTCAGCCACTTTTGGAAAGTTGAGTGGGGAAAAGATGGTAAAATAAAGGTTGTTGGTGATGGGTCTCCAACCGCATCGCCCAAAAATCCCTTAATAGCCATAATACCGTGAGTCGCCTCTTACGTAAACCCACCGGAAAAAATGGGGTAGTGCTATTCTTAGCCGATACTACACAGCAATAGCTTAACTAAATGGTAAATAACTCAACGTACGAAAATACTAAAGATCTTAGACAACAAAGCTTTAGTATTTGTAATGTCAGTTCATATGGCACCAATCGAATAAGCAAAGATAATTTTAATCAAAACATACCTTTTTGGTCGCTAACTGTAAAAACCTGTTTATAAATTAAAAATAAAAGTGCGTCCGTCTGATTCCTTATTTGAAAACTCATCGAACCGCAATCGAATACAGCACTACATTAGGATTCATTCGGTGTTCTTTATTTAAATAAGTTTCTTTCATACTCATTGAATAATGTTTTGTATTTTCGTAGCGTTTAGTCTCAAGTTAGAATATTATAAACTGCAATTCGTTGTGTTTTGAATGAGACAAATAGGAACAGATGCGAACGAAATCGGTTATTTTGGAAAAGCATTTTTTACAATTATAAAAGTGTACACACGTATATTACTAAAAATTATTATATTTGCACCCACATACATTTCTAATTTCGGTTCTCGTCTATATATGTATAGTATTTGTACAAATTTTGACTTAATAAGGACTTCATAAATATTCTTCTGATTTTTTACTATCGTTTATTAAATAATTCATATTCTGTCACTTTAGGGTTTTTTGATGTTTTTTTACGCTTACTCTTTAATTTGAGCTTAATTATACTTATAAAAACTTACGTAATTATACATATAAAAAGAAAAGAAAAAAGCAAAGAAAGATAGTATTTATTCATTGCCTAAGGGCACATCTATAACAAAACATATCAAGGTTGAGTTAATTTATACTCTGAAAAAGGTAACAGATTAATAAGAAAAAATATCACTATATTAACAAAAATATATTATTAATGATTAAAAATAAAATTTCACAACCAAGACAAATATTGAATGTCAAGGAAACATACAAGTTTCCATATTGAGAGAAAATCTTTTCGATAGAACTTACTTTGTGAGCAAATCATTTAAACGTAGTAATATGCTAGGGCCTATCAATGTATTTTTAACTGTATGCAGATCTTGATAAGATATATAATTCTATGTAATTTGTAAATGCATCTACAAACGAAGGTCAGTGGTGTAGCATTTTATTCGCATGTACTCTACGTATTTATTATTCTCGAATAAGAAAATTTAACTTTATTCTTTTACTTTATATTTATGTATATTAATTATTTTATTTTGAATAAAACATACGAATTTTATACAAAACATGTGAATGTTTATAAATTTGTTCAAATTAAGGATTCCCTTTATTCTAAAATTTTTTTTGTGTTTTACAACTATGGAAGCCAATATTTTCAGATTTAAGACACAAATAAATATTTGTTACAGCAATATTTTATCAATCAACCAATAATTTCAGATTTTAGATTTATAGATTCCTGACTTTACAAAAGCACAGAATTTATGTAATTAGAGCCATTTTAACCTCTCAATAAAACTTCATTTAATCGACTAATTAACTAAAAGTTTCTTAATACGGTAAAGTGATGGGCTTCTCCCAACTTCTTATATGTAGATGTGTAGAGTCAGTCTAAAAAAGCACTAACACATTTCACACACATAACCCACGGCATGAACGTTTGAGTTGAGTAATTTTTATAATCTAAGATATAAAATCTACTCGTGATCTACAAGTAAAACAAGTCATGGCAATGGTTACCAATTATGGCTCAATTCGCAACGCCTGCGCCGCCATACTGTCTACTAATAACTAGGTTATTCTAAGTATTTGTTAGTTACAACTTGAAATAATATACCCATTTTAGAATCATGTTTACTATGATTTCCTTTTGTGAGCTGGTTTATGTGTTGAGGTTGTAAATGGTGTGTTGTGTAGAGATATTATTGTTATTGTTGACACATACTTAGCTATGCTAAAGCTTAGTGTGGATTTAAAGTTTTAAAAACTCCGGAAATAAAATCGTTCTTAAAACGAATTTGGTGCCAGATTTTAACAGAAACAAAAATGTATAAAAAATATAAAGCCAGTCATGAAAGAAAAGAAAACAGACAAAGGTCAAGATTTTTGGAATTCGGTGCTGGCTGACTAGTATTCCCTTTTTCTTGCATTTTAGGAAATAACATTAATATAGTTTTCTTCAGCCAGAGTTTAGTCCCATGACGATGAATGTAAAATAAACTACGTGATACGTGAGACTCTTGAGTCTCTGCTTAGTCCTATTATTTAAATACTGTGGGTAATACATATGATATGATGAATAGATGAAAATTTATAATATATTCAGATATTAGCCAGATATCTTAGCAATCATTATACCCTTTAACACTTTGATTCTAAGTTATGTACCAAGTCCTTGAAAGCCATAAAGCTCTATTAGGTCAAGACACGAATACTGTGAAAGCTAAATATGGGAATCTTGTTAAAAAGGAAAATTGTGTTAAATTGTTCTAGCATTGATCAGGTGGTGATTCATATAAATGCCTAATTTAATAAATAGGGTTAGTAACTGTCAGTCTCTAAAGTAAATAAGATAAACGTTTTGTGGCGAGTTCATTCATAACTTAAGTGATTACTTAATATGAAGTTTAAGCAGTTTTAGGATTAAAAACTTCTTTGGAAGGAAAAATACTGCGACTTCAGGCTTCTCTCTCCCTCTTCTCAGATAATTCTTTATTATGTGCCTCATATTTGCCGTGTAGTGCCGGCTTAGAAAGTCACTACCCCTTTCTACCCAGGAGTGTTGTAAGAGGCGACTAAGGGTATGGGGCTTCTTTAAGTGGTTTTTGGGCGATGCGGTTGGAGCCCATTACCAACGATACCAACGATACTTCATTTCTACCATCTTGCCCCCTATCAACTTCCAAATGTGGCTGAAGAGTTTCTAGCTCTTAAGTCCTGGCTACCCCTTTTTGGGATTTATAGCCGTGAGTATATGTATGTACATTTAAAGCTTGTTCGGATAAAATTTATTTAATGAACAAAAGCGGCGATCTTCAATTTGTAATTTCAAGCAATTAAATCATTTTAAAATTATACTGCTCTGTTATATACATCTCTTATTCAGAAAACATATAAATATTCATCTACACGAAAAACAAAAGTAACTTCCATTTACTTAACGTTTTTGGATACATTAATCATTCGCATTCTATTTTTACAACTGATTCATGAAACGTCACAAACTCCCTACATTTTTTGCCCACACACGGGCCAACAAAACGAATGAAGTTTTAACAAGAAATTCCTTCTAAAACTACATGTCATGTCAGTTTCTTACAAATTCCGCTCATTTCAAACGAAAACATAGTAAAATTGTTTCCTGAACTTGAAGTTCAACAAGGGGACGCGACGTCAATTAACTGAAAATTAAAATGTCGGGTATTGACGTGGTACTTTCTCATCTTGTCACGTTTTGTGGCTGTGACGTTCAGAGCATTTGTGGGCTATTTACATAAACAATCAAAAGTGGGGAAACAAATTGTTTTTATTTTTATTTGGACATGACAAGATGGTTTTGTTTTCATAGAAAATGCATAAAAGTAAGCTGTGTAATGACGGCTTAGAATAGCACTAACCTCTTTCTACAGTGGGTAAAAGAAGCCTTAGAGCATTCAAGTAGTTTTTGGGCGATGCGATTGGAGACTTCTCATCACCAACGACCTTTACTTTACAATATTTTCTCTACTCAAAATAATCAGTATTGTGAGGTTACACTCACAACAATACGCTGAGTTAGCAACCCTTTCGTTGCAAGACTTTTTAATTTTTATCTGGATTTACTGTACTTGTTATTTGTTTTTTTGTTTAAGTGTTGTAAGTTTGTATGCAACGAATAAATATTTTCTTTTCTTTTTTTTCTTTTTTACTCTGCTTCCAAACCTGGATAATGTGTTTCTAATTGTGATGCTCTGGCAACCCCTTTTTGGGATTTAAGGTCTTGAGTTTATGTTTGTGTGAGAGTAAAGTTATAAAAGAAATACGTACTGAGAATGTTTATGGTAATATTAGTGGAAGCCCACCAAAGAGGACATTTTGATATTAAAATAAAGAATGTGCTAAAAATACAGGCGGCTGGAAAGTAATCGTGAAAAACTCGGTGGCCAGTTATATTCATATCGGTTAAAAAAAATAGTAAATAATATATAAAAATTAGAACCCCAATATTGCGAAAAATATTTTTAATTAAGTGCTTGTAGATTTACTTACTATATTTTATTGCCTAAAAAACTAATATATTATACATGCAGATTACAGAGGCAGTGTTGGTTGAAGAATCGTAAGCTTATTTCTAAATAATCATTATCAATACCCTTCAACTAATCAAAATCGTTTAACCAACTAATTGCAAATAACAAATTACAAACAAAAAATTAAGAATCAACATTCAAAGAGCTATTTTCTAAACATAGTACAAAAGCATTAGAAAAAAGTAACCAAATGAATATTAATAAGTAGAAGAGAAAAGATTTCTCCCTAATTCCTTTAGGGTTCGAATAAGCCACCCTAAGTTGCCAGTCTCTTTAACTCGACACTTAGAATTGAAGATTAATGCTTGTTTTTTCAACTACTGTCTTTTTTTAAGTGGCGACAAAAGATTTCTTACAAGTCGGACTGAAAATAAATTTCACCGTAATTATAGTTCGCTACTTTGTCGTCGGTCGCTTCGTGTTAACACTGGTGTAGATTTATTGGTAAAATAATACTAAGCTAAGTTAATGTATTGCTGACTAATTTACTAAGTAACATCAAAGGTTTTTTTTAAGTAAGGTTTAAAGAATGGTTATATTGGTGAATACTTAATTGTTTAATAAGCCACAGATTATCTCTGAATATATCGTTGTAGAGGCATATTTTTATTTACTAAGTTAACTACAGTATATATAAAAATCTTTAACTAAGATTTTTTATTGGAGAATTTTTATTTTACAAAGTAAAGTAACTTTTAATTAATAATTAAAAACTCTGCAGTCACTTTCGAAAGTTGCTTGCTAAGACTGAAATAAAAGATGGTTGATGATTGGGATTCCAGCCACATCACCAAATAATTATTCAATATATTTAAAACTGCCGAAATCCACACTGGCCGCTGGGAAGGCCGCAGATACTTTTTTATGAAACTTCTAATTGCCAAATTACTTGTAAAAAATATTCAAAACAGGCGTTTACCCGTTATTGTTAAATATTATTAGGCCCGTAAACTGTGTTCTATATTAAATAATTACAAAAATAGACATGGTGGTAAATATAGATCCATATACCTTCTTTTACTTTTTACTCTCTATTCCAAGAAACCCTATAAAGTGCATAAAAACACAGAGTTTCCATAAAACGACGAAATTAGTATTCCCCGTACGAATCAGTTTAAAAACCATTCGATAATTAATGAAGTCGTAAAAGACTGAGCTTAGTCGTTGGCAGAGCCACTAAATGTATAAAAAGGGTAAGTTTACTCATATAGATGTCACTTTAGTTGAATGGTGTCGTAACGTTAAATATTATGAGGTTACTTTGAGCTGGGCTATTGAGCGGAACCTTCTGTTTTAGAACTATGGAAGCTTCGAGGTTTAAGAGCTATTGTATTTTGTGTGTAAGAAATGTTGATACTATGAGCTCATAAATGGTCATTGCATTATTTATGTTACAATGCAAACTAGTTGCTTTAATTAATGTAAAAAGATATAGTTTTATTGTATTTCATACTATCGTATTGTTAATTTGTAAATCATAAAATGTGTAATATAGTTGCATTAGGTGACACTGCCTGTAAAAACTATATTTCATTAAATAAATTAATTAATTAATGAGAAAGATGTTTTACCGACACATACAAAAGAATCTGTTGTAGATAAGAACAACATTATTACATGTTTATACCTCGCTTGTATAAAGATTGCAAAATATTATGTTGCAAAATATATGACATACTACATATACTCAAGGCTATAAATCCCAAAAAGGGGGAGCCAGAGCTTCTGAGCTAGAAATTCCTCAGCCACATTTGGAAGTGGAAAGGAGAGAAGATGGTAGAAATAAAGTATAGTTGGTGATGGGTCTCCAGCCGCATCTCTCCAAAAAATCCCTATACTCATAGTTACCTCTTACGACACCCGTGGGTAGAAAGGGGTAGTTAAAGAAAGAAGAGAAACGTTCTTAGCAGACACTACACTATGTTTTTGAGTGTTTATTAATAGTGACTGTGACAAAAGTATAAGGTAAGGTGACCTAAAATATTGGATTTTGTAAGTGATTTTGAGACAATACAATTTGTTCGAAGTCTTCACAGTTTACCTTTAATTTACCATGTTTTCCCACCCTATATCTATCTAATCTAGTAAAACTTGCTTAGGAATAGTATATTCTCAACTTTTGGCTACTCATTTTGAAATTGTTAGCATGAGTATAGGTAGTAAGACAATTTCAGATACGTCTGAAATTAAAACTCATTCCTTTCAAATATCGCACTCACCAACCAAGATTATGAAGCTTGAAGTTTGAAAATATAATTAAGGAGTTCACTTGCTCGAGTCTGAGACGCCAATGTATTTTCAGTAGCCCATTACAGTCTTGATATTTCGCTGACCGATAAGTTTGAAACACCTCGTTACTGGGGATTGTGTTTATGTTTAAACTTCATTAAGCTAAATAAGGGTATACGGTTTAGCTTCGTTTTACAGTTTACTTTCACGCGAAAAACTTTCCATAATAATTATATTTAATTATTTCAACTTATTCAACAGTAAAATTATTTATTTTTATTTAAGAAATACACTTAATATAATCATGAATAAGACTCAAGTAAACTGAATTCTTATTCAGCTTTTTGGGGTTGTAGTCTACCACGTTAGGCCAGCGCAGGTTGTTAGAGAATTTGTAAATGTGGTCGTCCTTCCAGAATTTTAACCTAGATCCTCTGGGTTTTTTGGAACTTGCATGCTCTAACCGTTAGTTCATCTGACAGTTCATGACACCCTAATCAAATCAACAAAATCTAAGCTATAGTTAAAAGTTTCAGTCATAAAAAAATATGTTCCTTTCAAAAACCAGTAGTTCCATTTCATTTAAAACAATAGCAGAAACAATCTAAAAATAACTAACTCGTAACTCTCGGTGGTTAGTAAAAAAGGTTATTTGACGTAATTATTATGGCTTTCTAAAGATTTACACTCGATCCCCTTAAATATTTTAAGACAAGCACACTGTAAAATAATGTAACGACTTTTAGAATAGCCCTCTTGTTAAAGATAGAATGGCAGGCGAGTAAATGACGTATTGTTATTAGGAAACATTAGATATTTAACTTTTCACCTTTGCGAAGCTAGTTTTGTTAGTTTTTAGCTTATTTCTATGGTTTCAATTTAATATTGTGACATTATAATTTATAAAAAAAAAAGTTGGATGTGGCACAAGAAGCATGAGAACAGCATTAATGAAGTATTAATGAGGTGAGGTCTTTTAGAAACAGATGAAAGTCAGGTTCTGCGATTGAATGAGAAGTAATGTAATTCATACATACATACACACATACATATACTCACGGCAATAAATCCCGAGCAGGGGTAGCCAGAGCTAAGGAATTAGAAATACCTCAGCCATTTTTGGAAATGTGAGTGGGGAAAAGATGGTAACAATAAAGGTTGTTGGTGATAGGTCTCCAACCGCATCGCCCAAAAATCTCTTAAAAGCCCCAATACCGTTAGTCGCCTCTTACGTACACCCACCGAAAGATAGGGGGTAGTGCTATTCTAAGCCGACGCTACGCAGCAATATATATAATGTAATTCATGATAGTAAAACACTGTGCAAGATGATACTGTGAAAAACGCCAATTAACTTTAATTTAATTCGAATTAACGTCGCCTTAAACCCTCTTTTTCATCTAATATTTTTACAAAGCTACAAGTTGCTCGTTGTTCGGATGCACCCGGACCGATGGGCCAAAAGAGCCACGCAATGGACTCCCGGTGTAATGAGAAAGCGTGACTGGCCAAGGAAAAGATGGAGTGACGAGTTAGGTCTCTGGGACAAGAAATGGTGGGAGACCGCTCAAAACCGTCTGGAGTGGAAGAAGGGGAGAAAGGCATTTGCCCAGCAGTGGGACATAAATGGCTAATAATAAAATAAGTGTAAGATGCTCTGTACATCACACACATTTTTTTTTATATAGATTGATTATATAGGTATTCCCGGCTTAAGAAAAGACGCTTAGAAATTAAATTATTTGTCTTCCGTATTTAACCGTAGCTTATCTAGTTCCCACTGAGCTATTTAGAATTATTCTTATAAAGCAATGTTGAATGTTTATAACCAAGTATTGCTACTACCCTTGGCTATTGTCCCAGCAATATGTCTATTTCCGGACACATGGGAAAGTGGTAACACTTGAACCGCGTTTAATTTCGAGTACCCAAATATTTTATTAGTAATAGATGAATAGACCATTATTTGTAGCTTTAACCTTTTAATAGCCCTTGAAACTGTGCGTTTAATTTCTACTTTTAATTTAATTTAAATATAGTAACGTGAGAATGTTTTTATTTGAGGTAAGCGAAGTTTTACTGTGTATATAGTCGCTTAAAATAAAATACTCTTTCAAGGTTCAGCTTTTTCTCGATTGGATTATTTTTTTTGAAGATATATCACTTACTTTATGATATGTATATGCACATAAAAAAAACATTCATATAGGTATGTTCTCTTCTTCTATTTCTTCCCAAAATATCTTGCTATCCTATTCCTAATATTTCGTAAGTGTTAATCGCCTGCACAAAAACACTCAAATAATTGTATCATTTATGACACAAGATAAACCACACTAGCCTGAGGTTCAAATTATAACACCAATTCCAGGAGACATTTAGTATGTGAGTCGAAAGTAAATTACAAAAATCTACATGTCTTACAAAAGCTCAACGCATATCCCATTACACTGTATGTTGAAATAATTGGTTAACAAGGCAGAAATGTGGACTATTATGGTAACAGATCAAGTTATAATTTGGTCACATGTATTACTGTAATTTGTTTATTTGCATCTAAATTGTTTTCATGCTGCGTTTTGTCATAGGCCTTTTTTATTTATTTGCATATTTTATTGTTTGTTTGGATTGTGCAACTAATTATAGAACGGTATTTGTTGTCTTTCAGAATTTTAAGTTTGATTAGACATCTTGAGGTCTATATTGTTGTGCATATACTTTTTATTTTTTATAGATTTTCGGCAACAGATTATTTTTTTGTACCTGCGGATTGTTTTGAAATGTATTAAAAAAGTGTATATACAATTCTGTTAACACATGTACTCTGATGTGCTTAAAGATGACTTCGTACTTGAATTTCGTAATAAGATTTAAATTCCTTACTTATGGTAACACAAACTTGAACCCATGTTCATGTTACCTTATCATTTTTTTTATCTATAACCAGGTATCCAGAGAAGATTTATAAAAGACCTTAGTTGCAACATAAATATACGATGTCACAGTTACATACATACAAACATATACTCACGGCTATAAATCCCTTAAAGGAGAAGCCAGAGCTAGGGAATTAGAAACTCCTCAGCCAATTTTGGAAGTTGCATGGGGAAAAGATGGTAAAATAAAGGTTGTTGGTGATGGGTCTCCAACCGCATCGCCCAAAGTTCCCTTAAAAGACCCAATACCGTTAGTCGCCTCTTACGTGCACCCACCAAAAAATGGGGCAGTGCTATTCTAAGCTGACACTACGCAGCATTTCACAACGTCACAGTTTCACATACTTATTCGTCATATTAAGCTCCTGAGTTACACAAGAAGTCTCTAAGGGCTAAATTTCAAGATACTGTACTATGCTTACCCACTCTTCGGCCCAGAGGCCATAATTTTCTACTCCTATCATAGTAATTGGTAACTCGGTGTGTTTTAGTACACGTTCGCCGATGACTATTCTATCGACTTTGGTGCGAGAGTTTTAGAGATGTGTTTTGGAGTATCGATATCGATGTGACAGTGATTTGGCGTGTTGTTTGAAGGTAAATTGTGAAATTAATTATTAATTTATCTAAGTTTTCATTTTAAGACATCTATATCTATTTACTTCCATGCTATTTTTAGAATAGAATAAAATAGAAAAATTTATTAGTTGACACAAGAAAATGGCGGTCTTATTATATCAAATAGTTCTTTCTAGATAAAGTTATAAAAGTAAAGTTATAAAATAATAATAGAAAATCTCTTATTTTATTTTTAATATTATGTTTAGTTTATTTTTTCATAACACTCACACACACATCAATCAGTATTGAATCTGTATTTATAAGCTCATATACAAATATGTTTTTATAAGTTTATATTTATTTTAGTTTAACTAAACTTTAGAATGTATGCCTTAAGTACAGACATAAGATAAATAAGTAAAGAAAGAAGCGGGTCATTCTCAACACAAGTATTTATAATTACTTCCTGGGAAGACTCCGGTGATGTATCATTTGTTATTCTGTACAAATAAATTTATTTTAATTTATTTTTTTATTGAAAAAAATACCACGATTATACTCAAAAATTAAGGACAAGGTTTAAAACCATTTTTGTAATTTGAAAAATACGTGCACCTTTTCCTGCTTTCACTTTTCGATCTTTATTTCAATAAGCTTATCTTTACATTATACTTTTTTATCTTCACACATCGCATGCCAACCCTTTAATCACACATTTTCTATTTGATCTCATGCATTACTTTTGTGTACGTTTTACATTACATCTTTTACGCCATTCCTTAAATATATCACACTATTTTTCACAGGATTGCAATTACTAGCATTACCAAAAAATATGGGTTCTCAGGCTTTTGGTATTTATTCTGCTTTAATGCTTTTTCCGCCGTTAATATGATATTTATATCGCTTAAATAAGAAATGTTTCAGATAATGAGAAAGATAAATTTTTTTTAGCTTATCTTAATAAATATGACTAATTTAAATGTAAAAGTGTCTTAAAACTTATAACACACCTTTATGTTTAGTCCAAACCACAATAGTTAGTTTTGGTCAAAGATATCACATATTTTATCGATACTGTTACCCATCCCTATCTCGATGCCAGGTTGTTCGTGATTTGTCATTACAATTCGACACACAGTGGCAGCAAGCAGGTGCCAAGTAAGTATAAGTATAAGTACTTACAGTAATTTGTTTTGTATTAGTATTTCTGTGCATTGAACGAACGTACTTCTCACATAAATTGTCTGTCGTATTGAAATGAATGGTAATGGTGCATCTGTAGGTACAAGTTCTAAAACGTATTTGTTTTGATTCAATCTTATGGGGATAAAATATCGGCTCCGAAGGTTCTAATTATTCTGAACATCACTTGACATTATGTCATCCATTTTTTCATTTACATACCCATGTTTAACCTAGATATAAAAGATATTCTATTTTCGCCATAGAGCTAAGTTTACAAAGTCTACGTACAGTTTAAGAGTCTATTTTTTTAAAATATTTTGCCTCACCGACACATAAA
Organism: Bedellia somnulentella; assembly: GCA_963576735.1. Lineage (NCBI taxonomy): Eukaryota > Metazoa > Arthropoda > Insecta > Lepidoptera > Bedelliidae > Bedellia > Bedellia somnulentella. The sequence continues at coordinate 2,602,913 of OY755191.1, forward strand.
TTAACTCTACCTTAAATTATGAACAGGATGGCTATAGTTTCATAATTGGTAGGAATGGGAAATTTATTGTAAAACATAGGTTGTCGGTGATGGGTCCCCACACATGCCACATCACCCCAAAAACACAAACAAAGTCAAAATTACATAAGACAGCTTTTACGACCCCCTGCAAAGAAATGGGTTAACACTACTATACTACTCTAGTTACTCTAAGCCGATAATACATTGTATCCCTTTCCAAAAACGACGTGATAGCTCAATGGGTAGAACACCGGTTAACGTGCAAGCGACTAGTGTTCAAATCCCGGGTCGGGCCTACACCAATTTGTCTTTTCTAAAGATGTCTTTAACCACACATATGTATGTGTGGTTAATTTATCATGGTTTTTAAACGTGAGGGAAAACATTGTGAGGAAACCCACATGACTGAGTTGTACTTAGTCACGTGACAGTGTATTCATACAAAACGGCGATAGGCCTGCCCCCTATCACGTGAGTACACTGTCCATGCAAAAAGTGGGTACTCTGAACACCAGGTGACAAAGTCACGTGATGTTCAGAAGTATTAGTACCTCTGCCAACCCCTTCGGGGATATTCGGCGTGAACGTTTATGTTATGTTATGTTTATCCCTTTCATATAAAAAAAAAACATTTTTTTATAATAAAAATATAAAATACCAATAAATTAAAATGCATATCAAACAGCCCACTGTACAGTGTTTCACAACATTCTAATTGCTATGACAAACGCAATGGGTTACGTCAATTGTGCCAATTTGAGTAATTAATTCTGTTCCTAGATCTTATGGGGTTCATTTCTTTTGTATAATTAACTTGTGAGGGATTCAATGAGGGAACTTTGGACTATTGAACCTGACACGCAACAAATTATAAAGTATTTACTTACTCGCAGCTGTGTATTAAGGCTAAGATAGTGTGTAAGTGATAGTAAGTAAGTGTCATAAAAGCCGATTCAGGCTTTTTGGGGCTTTTTGTGTAATTGTTGGGTGATGGTTGGAGACCCATCTTCAACTATCCTTTATTTTCTCACTCGACATCCGTACGTTTCTGAGTAATTTTCTTAATCTAAAGCTCTGGCTACCCCGCTTCGGTATTTATACACGTGAGTATAAGTAAAATTCAGCATCTTCTGTAATTCTGTCCATAGTTGCATGCAGCATGCAGAGTTCAAATCTAATATTAAGCGTAAATCGTTTCGTTTCTAGCTATGTATAGAATTCATAATTTCGATTTTTGTTTTTTATAAAAAACCTTTTTTGCTTTATAACAAGTACCTTTGCAATAGAAAATGCAACTGCGCACTTTCAACGCATCTGCAATCATATAAATTGTGACGTAGTAAATACATTAGTATAGTACGCCTTATAAAAGAACTAGATTATGTGGTCGTGCTTTTATCTCGAGAACACGTGCAAATCACTCCTTATATTATATCACAGTATCATAATGAATAGTACGCTGAGTTGTAAAAAAAAACTAGTAAATCACGACTTATGTTAAAGTTATCATACATTCATACATATACTCACGGCTATGTTTCTCTAGAAGGGGTAACCAGAGCTAAGGAATTATAAATTCTTCAGTCACTTTTGGAAGTTGAGTGGGGAAAAGATGGTAAAAATAAAGGTTTTTGGTGATGGGTCTCCAACCGCATAGCCCAAAAATCCAATAAAAAGCCCCAATACCCTTAGTCGCATCTTACGACACCCGTGGGTAGAAAGGGGTAGCGACATTCTAAGCCGGCACTACACGGCACACGGTCAAACATTCATACATACTCGTATACCTATTGTTATAATCCCTATATTGATACCCAGTGCTTATAAGAATGCACTTAGTCGAAATCACAATGAAGTTTCATACCGTGTAGTGCCGGCTTAGAATGTCGCTACCCCTTTCTACCCAAGAGGTGACTAATTGCTTATTCCAAGCTCACATTGCAAAATATATTATGATATCATAATTAAATGTACATCGGAAAACATTGTAAACTTGTTGAACACGATTTATTTAAAATACATCAAGGAATGTGATAAGATAATCCATATTCGGTCAAAATACATAAACCAGTACAAAACCTGCGGATTTATCCATATTTATGTACTGTTTCAACTTACTATATAATATGTGTTGCTGTTGATGATCCTTGTATAATAAATAAATAAATAAAAAATGAAGTAAGATAAATAACTGCTATGGAAAACAGATACAATACTCACGGCCATAGATCCCAAAAAGGGATAGTCAGAGTTTTAGAGCTAGAAACTCCTCAGCCACATTTGGAAGTTCATAGGGGATGAAATGTTTGAGAAGTATCGTTGGTGTTGGGTCTCGAACCGCATCGAACAAAAACCACTTCAATAAGCCCCATAACCTTAGTCGCCTATAACAAAACCCGTGGGTAGAAAGGGGTAGCGAAATTCTAAGCCGGCACTACACAGCAATACCATATGTATGAAACATGAAACCAACTTATTCTATCTCAAATACTCGTACCACTGTTTACTATGATAAGTTAAATTTTCTTTATTATTACATAAACGTTCACGCCGAATATTCCCGCAGGGGTTGGCATAGGTACTAGTACTTCTGAACATCACGTGACTTTGTCACCTGGTGTTGGAAGTATCCACGTTTTGCACGGACAGTGTATTCACGTGATAGGGGGCAGGCCTATCGCCGTTTTGTACGAATACACTGTCACATGATCACATGACTTCGTACAACTCAGCTATGTGGGTTTCCTCACGATGATTTCCCTCACCGTTATATCATTATTATTCTTGCAGAATAATTGAAACCCTGGTACCAGTAATGACTTCTAATGTATGTTTAAATGACGAGCCATAGTAATAGAAGTTTGATGGCAGTTGGCACAAGATAGACCATCAAATCGATATAGGTCACAGAAAGCCGATAGAAACGTGAGTCCAATAGTCGAAGAATAAGATAAATATACTCAAGCCGTTAGTCACCATTAGAGTAGGCAGAGACTATCAATAGCCACTTTGTGCAATCCTGATAAATCACTCTAGCTTCATTCACATCCATAAAATTTTTCATACATGCTCTTTTATTCTTCATACTTCGGACGCCTGCCTTTTTGAGCACACTCTCAATTTGGTCGAAATGTGTCCTCCGTGGTCGTCTTCTACTAACATTACCTTCCACATTGGCTCTATATATCTCTTTCACTAATTTACCATCATCTAACTTCCGCATAAGATGACTTTCAAAACCATCAGTATCTGTCAATAGTTATAAACGTATCTGTTAATAGATTGCAGAACGATTCGACTGTGCTTACATCAACCACTGCTCCATGCTACATGCGCCAGTCAGTGGGTGGTGTAGGCATAGTTAGGTTAGGCATTTTGTAAATTTGTAGTTTTTGTAAATAGTATTATTTTTAAGTTACTAACAATAGTCGCCAAGTTGCTTCTTAAATAAACATATTATTATTATTTTAGGAACACTTTTAGTTTCTCGCCTCTCCCATGGCCGAAACAGAAAATTAGAATTTTAAATGGGAGAGGCGGTACTCCCCGACAAGAGCACAGTCGGTCGGGGTCAGGGAGTCAGGTTCAAGAACCGACGGACGATCCGAGCCGTATCGAGCAGCACCGCTTTCTGCATCTGTGCTGGAACCGACACGCCACAGAAATCCAACCGCCTCAAGTTGGTCGCGAGGCTGGTTGGAATTAACCCGTTCGCGGTCAAAACAATTGGGATTATTTCTGTCGAAGTCACACCCCACATGTCGGTGATCTCGTGAGCCAGATCGAGATATTTCCGACTTACTTATTATTATTATGATTATTATAAAGACTAAGTAAGTATTGTCAGTCAGTATTGAGTAAATCCAGAAGTGGCAGAACCCTCGCACAATTCTCGCTATATAATACTAGAACCAGTCTGACGGCTATTTAAACTGGTTCCGTTCTATCTTCTGTAATATATCTTGGCACAGACGGATAGGTTGTTCTTGTTTGATTGATTTAGAAAATATTTAATTTAGAAAATGGTTGGTTACAATATTTATTTCTCTTTAAGTAATAGTTTGTGCTTTATCACAGCCGTGATAGCTCAGGGAGTAGAACAGCGCTTATTGTGCAAATTGTGTGGGTTCAAATCCCGGGTTGGGCCTACACAAATTTTCTTTTTTAAAGACATCTTAACTTATCGTGGTTACACAACGTTAACAGTGAGGGAAAACTTCGTGAGGAAACCCACATGGCTTAGTTGTACTTTTAAAGCATTAAATTATAAAGTTGTTTGGTGGATCCTAAAAAATATAATAATTATTAATCAAGCAATAGTTACCTCTTTTTGATCAAAATAGAATAAATTTTCTATCATATTTAGTTCAATTAAAGCTATACCAAAAATATTGACTTCAAATTATATGCACGTACATAAATTCATATACATATACCGCACATTAATTCCCCACGCCGATAATTCCCCATTGGGATAGGCGGAGACTATCGATCGCAACTTCGTACGATCCTGACAAACCTCTCTTGCTTCGTCTACATCCATGAATCTTTTCATACATGCTCTTTTATTTTCCATACTTTGTTGTTTGTATGAACATCATATATATGCATGTATATACATATTTATTTACCAAAGTTTTAAATACTTTAAATTTCAAACGACTAGTGTTCAAATCCTGGGTCGGGCCTACACCAATGTGTCTTTTCTAAAGACATATGTGTGGTTAATTTATCATTTGTCATAGTTCTTAACGGTGAGGGAAAACATAGCTGAAACCCACATGGCTGAGTCTTACTTAGTCACGTGACAGTGTATTCGTACAAAACGGCGATAGGCTTGCCCCCTATCACGTGAGTACACTGTCCATGCAAAAACGTGTGTACTCTGACCACCAGGTGACAAAGTCACGTGATGTACAGAAGTAATAGTACCTCTGCCAACCCCTTCGGGGATATACGGCGTGAACGTTTATGTTTATTTATGTTTATGTTTAATTTTCAAATAAGAGAAACATCATTTAAGAATAAACCTAATCGTGCGGTACATATAGTACGAGAACGTATTATATAGCCTCTTATACGCATCGTAATCTTGTCCTTTGCTTTACTTAGTAAAATTACTATTTCTTTGTTTACACATAAGTTTACTTATTTCATACAAAGATTCAGTGCCAAGGCTAAATAAGAAGTTGTGAATGTTATTAACGAATGTGAAATCATTTTACATATAAGGATAATACAAAAATATATCCTTAACTTTTTTATTTGTTACAATAAAACAGAAAATAAACCAATTATTTTATAATACAAGTAAATCTTTGTAATTGTCTTAACTTTACTACTTTAAATACTCTCAATTTATCTCAAACTAAGCAAAGAGAATGCTTTCAATGTATGTGAGTATGTGTATAACATATTATGTATTTTAAAAAAACAAAATACCTATTTTCCCAACAATATTTAATATAATAATATCCCTAGGAATACAAAAATATCTGTGGAGAAATTTTTAACTGATTGTGAAAAATATGGCTGCAGAACCATCGACCTGATTTCTTATTTCAATATATTATAATTATTTCCTTGCCCAAATTTTCAAGTATAATTTATTCTGTAGCTCTAGCAACCCCATTAGAATTATAGTCGTGAGAGTAGGTTCGTAGGTGAGCGAGAAAATGATAAAACCGTTAAACTATTACTGCGTGTTATATATATTGAAAACAGCGCTAAAGTATAGCTTTTCTTAATGACCAGATTCTGAGTATGACCATCAAGAAAAGTGGTAATATCACAGTAAATATGTTTTTCATAATAATTGTTACAATAATATAGCAAAATGCAGTTTAAAAAGATATTAACATAACGAGGACTTCAATGCAAGTGTGCAATTGAAAAAAAGAGCTGAGTGATATGTTCGACTCGAGTGAACTATCTATCGTATGAGTTTCTCTATGGTAAGTCTATGGAAAAGTTTTTGACAATTCCTTCTAGATGTTAGAAAAAGTTCAATTTTTACTAAAACCTGTAGGTACTTTGTGGCTATCAGCCTGTGAAATTTGGTTAAGATTTGTCAAGCGGTTCCGGAGGAGTAACGTTCCATGGAAACGGCTAACCCGCGTATATGAGTAATAACTAAAGTGAGTTAATGTTTCTATTCCTTCTTGTTTAACAACGTAACATTTTCCAAAAAGTAAGAAGAAATTTAAAATACTACAACCAGAAACAAAAGGTTTTGTATAAAATATCGAAGAACGTTCCTATTTTTTGTAGCCGTGTGGTGCTGGCTTAGAATGGCACTACCCCTTTCTACTCACGGGTGTCGTAAGAGGCGACCAAGGGTATGGGGCTTTTTTAAGATGTTTTTTGGCGATAAGGTTGGAGAACCATCACCAACGATACTTTATTTCTATCATCTTGTCCCCTATCAACTTTCAAATGTGGCTGAGGAGTTTCTAGCTCTGAAGCTCTGGTTACCTTTTATTGGGATTTATGGCCGTAAGCATATGTATGAGCTGTGTAGTGTCGGCTTAGAATAGCACTACCCCATTTCTTCCGTTGGGTGTACGTAAGAGGGGACTAACGGTATTGGGGCTTTTTAAGGGATTTTTGGGCGATGCGGTTGGAGACCCATCACCAACAAACTTTATTCTACCATCTTTTTCCCACTCAACTTTCAAAAGTGGCTCAAAAATTTCTAATTTCTCAGCTCTGGCTACCCCTTTTAGGGATTTATAGCCGTGAGTATATGTATGTATGTAAGCATATGTAAATGTATCTATTTTTACCTATAAATAGTCGATCAGAAACCTCAACTTACTTAACCACTTTTCCTAGCAACTATCCCAGGCTGTATTAGTGTCCTTTACGAAATCTCTACACCTGCTCGCAGCCTATTGATGGATCGCCCACCGTTAGCCTAATAACTCACTATTACGCGAATTACACTCGACGTGTTTACGAAACTGAATTTTAATTGTAATCGACTAGGAAATTAGTTTTCATTTTGAAGTTGGACATGTTTTTATGTGTATTTGCTTAGTTTGATTATTAAGGGCAGACTATTGCTTTTCAGCAGTTTACCTTTTATAATTTTTTATACGCAAGTTTTAATAAAGTTTTGCTGTGTAGGCTTAGAATATGACTACCCCATTTCTTCCCGTGGGTGATTTCAAGGTACAACAAAGGGAAGGCTATTTAAATGGTAGTGGTAGGAGACCCATCACCAACAACATTTTCTATGGCATAATCATGGCGACCTCTTTTACGGATTTATCACCGTGAATATATTTACCTTCATGAGTGTGTTTTATTAAAATTAATAAATGGATCTGATTCGAAATGAATATTGGTATTTTTGTATCATTGGTGCACATATTTATATGGTTTACGGTATGATCCTGAAATAGTGGCTCTTCTAGGTACAGTTTTTTCGGACTTTACGTGACATAAAACGATTTTGCTTTGAGTACCTACGTTCAGGCCCCTATTTCACCACTCTGACAACTCAGACAATTGTCATGAAAAACTATAACTGAACCGATTTCATTTATTAAACATTCGATACTTGTTTTGCGTATCCGAAATTTTTCCTTAAACGCAAATTCAGTTATGTCGAAGGAGAAATTTATTCGTTCTCTATACATTCTCGTATATCCAAATTCATCTAAATCATCATCACTGCTACTAGTACTGCTTTCGCGGAGCGCCATTTCGTAACTAAAAAATACGACAATTGTAACGCTAGCCTGACACAGCCTCGATCTCATGTCAATAATTTCCGACAAATCTACAAATATGTCGATTTGGAAAATTATTCTCGTTTCACAACATAATTGTCATTTGATTAAGTTATTGACAATTGTAACATAATGCCTGTCATGTTTAGAAGTATTTCTATACGAAATAATTTTTAAACTTATCAGTTGTCATATGTCACTGACAATTGTCATGTTGGTGAAATAGGGGCCTGGTTGTTGAGTCCCAACATACATATAATTCCAGTGTAACCTCAAAACTTACCAACCCATACATAATTTCGCTGCAACTATTAAACTGTTCCTTGACACCTGATTTATCTAGTTAAATAATTATCTTATTAAAATCTCAAGTGATTTAGGTATGAAGTTTGAACTATAGTTACCACTTTTGAAAGATCAACCCACGTATCATCAGTGTTTTGAATAAATTAGCCAAATCGTAGGCGTCTCACGTTTAGTAATCGCATAAAATATCAGATTGTAAATTAGGCTGGTTCGCAATACCCTTCTTGGTTATAAATTTACTGAATTTCATTTGGTAAGTGTAATTTAACTGGAGGACGTCTTGTGATCAAAATTCGACCATAACTGCAGTAGGACTATATACTATAGATGCTAGAGACAAACAATATTGACGGGGAATAATAATAATTTTATTGTCAAATTGACCCATAACCTAACTTATCTCACGCCTATTATTCCCATTGGGGTAGGCAGAGACTATCCATCGCCACTTAGTACGATCTTGACAAAACTCTCTTGCTTCCCTTACATTTATTATTCTTCTCATACGTGCTCTTTTATTCTTCTCACTTCGGACCCCCGCCTTTATCAGAACGTTTTCTATATAGTCAAGAAACGTTTTATGAGGCCGTCCTCTACTAACAATCCCATCCATATTGGCTCTATATATCTCTTTCGCTACTTTATTTTCATCCATCCTCTCTATGAACCAACAAATAACAATTCATAAAATACTACACGTGCATGACTATCAACTATAAATTATTTGTAGTGTAATTTTTAACTAATGTATACTTGAAGATTGAATGATGAAGAGGCGAATAACGGTATTGGGGCCTTAAAGGGATTTTTGGGCGATGCGGTTGGAGACCCATCACCAACAACCTTTACTTTACCATCTTTTCCCCACGCAACTTTCAAAAAGTGGCTGAGGAATTTCTAATTCCTTAGCTCTGGCTACCCCTTTTAGGGATTTACAGCTGTGAGTATATGTATGTATGTAAGTAATCTAAACTTCTTGCACATTATAAAAATAATCATATCCTTCTTTTTTGTAGAAACTATAAGTGTGCTAAGTTTAATAGTCCTCGTACAGCTCTTTTTTGATGATTCCTATGTTTTTGTTTCACGTATTATTGTATGAAAAATGTGCAATAATATAATGATAATAGTGTAAAGTTAAAAACGCAAAGGTCTGGCTACTCTTCTAGGGATCAAAGCCGTGAGTGTAAAGGTGAGTCTATTTTTTTCTAAATAAAACTTTCGTGTTATTTAACTCTACTATTCGTTTGTATAAAAATGAATCACACAATCCGCGGTACGCAAACACAGTCTGACCTAGTTATGCATTGCGTGATACGAACTAGGAAATGGTACGTGAGGTCTAGTGCAGATTGCTATCATTTTTAATAATTAATCATGTATATTCTTGTTGTTTAAGTTTAATGTGTAAGGATATTGAGAATTTGAAGGAATTTAAAATAATGCAGAGTGGTATAAATTTCTTAGTCTTGAAATGCGATTTATATTGGAAAATCAATATAATATTTTTTTCATGCGACTTCCAGAACTATAAATACATATATTCACGACTATAAATCCCCAAAAGGTTTAGCCAGACCTATAGATTTTAAATTCCTCAGCCTCATGTGGAAGTAAAGCTTTAATATTTTGGCTCTATTCTGCTATAAAAATGCGTGTATGAAAATATTAATAAATAAGAGGGAATCGATAGAGACTTTTCATCGAGAATGCGGTAAAGAAGTTATCAATAGTCTCTGCCTACCTCAATGGTAATTAGTTAAGTAATTAGTATGTAAATAGGTATTGGCAGTGCTATACCACCGCGTGACAATCATATCACGATGCTATAACGGTATCAATTGTAATTCTAGCCTAGATCCTAGAAAACATAGCTTTCATACGTGATTTGTTAACTAATTACATTGCGTAGAGGTACTAATACTTTTAAATATTACAGTATTTATTAACGCTATTTTTCACTGCACGTATTTATATATAGACAGATGAAACTGCTTGGTTTCATCAAGGCTCCATTTGAGATTATTTTAGGCATAACAAAAAAAAATAGCTGAATGGTTATCAATTTTATAAATTGTGTAATATAAAATTATAGTCGTGTAAAAGAGCATGTATGAAAAGATTGATGGATGTAAACGAAGCCAGAGAGGTTTGCCAGGATCGTACAAAGTGGCGATCGATAGTCTCTGCCTACCCCAATGGGAACTAACGGCGTGAGAATATGTATGTATGTATGTATAGTCGTGTAGTGTTGGCTTATGTGAGTGTTCGTAAAAGGTGGCTAACAGACATGACATGAGGCTGTTGAAGTGATTTTTGGGCGATACGGTTGGATACTCATCACCAAAAACCTTTGCTATACAGACTTTTCTACCAGACAGCCGAGAAATTTCTTATTTCGAAGCTCTGGCTACCCCTTCTAGCCGTGAGTATTTTAATTTAATGTTTTTTGACATGAATTCCTCATGTGGGGATTATTACTCATAAATAAAAGATGTTATTAAAGGAAAGAAAAATTTCGACACTGGCGGGGTTTGAACCCCGGGCGACGGGGGCGTATACCCGAAGGTCGCGGGTTCAAACCCCGCCAGTGTCGAAATTTTTCTTTCCTTTAATAACATCTTTTATTTATGAGTATTTTTATTGCCTATAACAATTAAAACTTGCTTGTATTTAATATTACGCTCCATCGCACTTCTAGATTGCTAAACTGAAATCTTTGTTTGTTTAGAAATATCAGTTTTGTTTATTCAATTTGCATTTTGTTTGCACTGTGCAATTGATAGGGTATCAATGTGAATTGCATTGTAAACATTGGCTGTGGGAAGCTCGTGTGTACCAACGATAGCTTTTGATGTTGCACCCACATAGTGTACATAATAAGTTAAAGCTGTTTATTAACTTGAAGTTATATTTTCATTTTCAAATTCTGCAGGTTAGATACCTAGAAATAGAACTTATCTGAAGAAACCTATCGGGTTGAATTGTACAATTTAATAATAAGTGCCTTCGTACATACATATACTTAAAGTAAAGAAATCTCCTAAAATAGGGTAGCCAGAGCTTCTAACTAGAAAACATCTCAGCCACTTTTGGAAGTTAGGGAAGTAAAAGATTGCATAATAAAGTATGGTAGGTTATAAGTTACTAGCCACGTCGCTCAAATAAGGCCCCAAAATCGTTATATACAATCATATGAACCAAAGAAAGTATCCACTTAAAATAAAAAATACAGCTAAAGACAAAACAACCACAAACAAAACAAACTATAAAGAAAGTACAAATCAAATTACATTTTATATACAACATTGAGACCACTAAAATTACTACCGATCTTACGGCTACTGTCTATTACGTCACACAATGATCTTAGAAACAACACCTTTAGATCGTTACACTAACCCGTCTCTTTCTTACACTGAGAAAATAATATAATAGAACGAGATAGCTATAAGAAACCAAATCCCGGTATAGTATAATCGGTCGTAGTGTATATGAACCCCAAGGTACAGTAGGAGCTGTTTTAAAAACCGGTTTTTGAAGTGCACGATGGCTTAAGAACAGAGAAAAGAGTAGAGTCGATAGAAGGCTGTTTATTGATGTTACACAAAAAATAGTAATTTTTAGGGTTCCGTACGTCTGAATACAAAAACGGAACCCTTATAGGATCAATCGTGTGTCTGTCTGTCCGTCGCTTACAGTCAATTATCTCCGAATCTATTAGACCGATTTAGTTGAAATTTGGTACATATATCAATTACAGTGACCCAGACACAGAGATGTGACGTGAGCAGATGAAATCTGTATATGGGGGGTCATTTTTGGAGGGGAAGGGAAAAAAATTCTGAAAACTGCATCGTGTGGCATATCAAATGAAAGGTCTTGTTGAGAAGATCTTAAATGTATTTTTATGTAATTTTAAAATAAATAGTTTCCAAGTTATTCAAGAAAATAGACGAAAATTGACCATTCCCCCCCCCCCCCCCCCCTTATCTCCAGGCACTTGGTGTAAAGTGTTTGAGAGGAAAATCTTAACAACGCTTAGTTCTTATACTTATAACTACATATAAATTCAGATGTGGTTTACTTAAAGATTCGTATTTGATAACCATAATATTATGAATCCACACACTTGGCTTTACAAAAACATCAGAGGTGCACCTCATTTAAGATTGTCGTCTGCATTTAAAGTTGAGCTCTTTCCCATTAAGCCACAAAATCATTTTGGTAACATCTTCTCTAAGTCAAAAAAGCAACTAGCGTTTCTACAGCTTTTCCTGTTCGTGGTTAGATTTCGCCAAGAAGCGTCTTTATTACATCCTGTCCCCAACTATCCAACTATATATTGTTTGCATCTAACGCCAGCATTTCCCAGCAGTTTCCTAAATCAGGTTTAACTTGAGGTTTTTAGTTACAAGGAGCTTTTGTACCGTTATTTGTAAACACGCTTTATCAAACAACTGTAAACTAATAACCTGATAGCCAAAAAGCGCTTAATGCTGCACGTGGAACTGATAAGATTGTGTACATCTGATGCTTTTATCGCTAGTATGCTAGTTCTAAGAAATTTAAGACTTTACGCTTACTATAGCTGTTTTTGTTTTGATTTTTGTAAGTTTGATAGAATGAACTCATTATGATAGAATATCGCTCTAACTCTACTCATTTCAACGATCATGCCGTACGATTCTAAAGGGTTAGCACAGATATTAATATTACTAAACATCACTTGACAATGTCCCTTGGTCTTGATAGTTCGCACGATTTGGCCTATAAAAGCTTTCTTCGAATAAACTGACACATGATTCTGTATTACTCAACTCAGCCTATGGTTTTTTTAACTAAAGTTTCTCTCACCATTTACAACATTGATATATAAACCATATCACACATATGACTCTGTTGATGAAAAACTCAGTATGTGAAGCCACACCATATTTCTTGCTGTGTAGTGACGGCTAAGAATAGCACTACCCCATTTCTTCCGGTGGGTGTACGTAAGAGGCGACTAACGGAATTGGGGCTTTTAAGGGAATTTTGGCCGATGCGGTTGGAGACCCATCACCAACAACCTTTACTTTTACTTTCTTTTCCCCACTCATATTTCCAAAAGTGGCTGAGGAATTTCTGATTCCTTAGCTCTGGCTACCCCTTTTAGGGATTTACAGCCGTGACTATATGTATGTACCATATCTCTATTAATGAAAAATAAATAATTTACTGTAGTATATTAGTTATTATCTTAGTTACTCAACTGCCACAAAAAATAAACTCATATTCCAAATTACAACACAATTTTCTATCTTAGTTTAAGTTTCCTTAATCTCTGATATTTCTGTAATTGTTTCAATATTCGTATAATTGCCTGAATAAATGAACTTGATAAGTGCACGAATGCGGAAGGTAGGAAGGAACAAGTTAAAAACTAGTAAAGGTTTTATTAGTTTCTGTTGGGAGGGAAATTATTGTAAGCAAGCTGTCATGATATCAGTTATTGTATATAATTTCCTATTCCATTTTTATAATTAGATGTGTAGTTTTGTATAACAATACTATTATCCCCATTTCTTTCTGTGGGTGTTTATAGCAGGCGACACATTTCAGCTTAAATCGCCTCGTACTACACCCATAGGGAGACATGCATACATATACTCACGGCTATAAATCCCTAAAAGAGGTAGCCAGAGTTAAGGAATTAAAAATTCCTCAGCCACATTTGGAAAGTTGAGTGGGGAAATGATGGTAAAATAAAGGTTGTTGGTGATGGGTGTCCAACCGCATCGCCCAAAAATCCCTTGAAATTCTCAATGCCGTTAGTCGCCTCTTACTTACACCCACCGGAAGAAATGGGGTAGTGCTATTCTAAGCCGACACTACACAGCAGAATAAATTAATTCTGTTCTAACTTATTTATTTAAGTTTGTGTTTTGTCTCCTTGGCTGGAGTTCAAGAGCATTCTTATCCTAACGCCATTATTTCCAACTAGAGTAGGCAGATACTATCAATCGCCACATTCTATGATCCTGGTAAACCTCTCGAGCTTCATTGACTTTCATCAATCTGAAGGGCAAGCACGAGCACTATTTTATCGACATGATAACGATTAGAATTCGATGGCAGTATACGATATTAAGTAAGTGCGTAAGAGATGGCTGCTTTATCCCACACGATAACTAGTTTAAACACGGCTCGTGCTTGCCCTTCTGTTCATACATACCCTTTCATTCTTCATACTGCAAAAGAAACCTTTTGAGCAGATTCTCTACTAGTACCGAAACAGTAAATATAAAATAATTTGAAACTAATAAATCAGTTTCCAAAATTAAACATTTAAAACTCATATTCATATTTGTAAACCTTTGAAATTGTGAAAGTGTTGGCATATCACGAAGATGTCATATATTTTGTGTTGCGCCATTACGCTTTGTAAATATACAGTGTAATGTAAATACTTGTTAAGAAATAATCGGTCCCTTAAGCGAATACTGTAAGTTGTCTAAAATTACTTTGTTCTCTGTTTTATGATTAAATAAATATATTTTTAACATTCATGTAAGTACTGCCTTCATTTATATTTATGCCATTTATATCAATCGGGTTTGGCAGAGATTATCGATCAACATTTTGCATGATCTTGACAACCCCGCATTATAAATCTTTTATAAATCTTAACACCACTTTATTGAAAGCGATGAGTTTCGTGTAGTGCCGGCTTAGAATGTCACTACACCTTTCTACCCTCGGGTGTCGTAAGAGGCGACTAAGGGTATGGGGCTTTTGACGGGGTTTTCGTGCGATGCGGTTGGAGACCCATCACCAACGATACTTAATTTCTACCATCTTGTCCTCTATCAACTTGCAAATGTGGCTGAAGAATTTCTAGCTCTGAAGGTCTGGCTTGGCTACCCTCTTTTGGGATTTACAGCCATGTATGTGTATGTATGAACACGGTAAGAAAAACAAACATGGCCCAGGTATGATTTAAACACTTATCATCTTTTTGGACCATAAATAACTTACGCTTCAAACTTATCAAGCTATTTAAAGCTCACATCACAACATTGTAATACTGAACATACGCCAGTCAACCAGATGCAACCAAATTTCAAATTTTTATGTTCACGACAACACGTGCCGTGCCCTTTCTCGACTTTTCGTAAATAAATAAATAAAAGGTTCAATATCGGGTGAAGACATGTGGAATGTGAATACCCTAACAGTTTTTTATATTTTTGAATTTGGAACTTTTGGTGTGGTCTTGCCTCTTTGATGTGTCGATGTTTGGGTTCTAAAGAGGCGGCATATCTTACACAAGGAGGATCGTTTGAAAGTATGTAGTTTATTATAAACGCATAACAAGGTTACTTATACTTACGACTATTAAACTCAAAGGGGGTAATCAAAGATACAGATATAATTATAAGACACTTTAGAAAGGTGATTGGAATAAACTCGATTAATTGATATTGTTTAGTCATCACTAACCATACTTACATACCATTGGTTTCCAACCTTATCTCCTAATAATTACTTAAATACCCCCAAAACCTTCAGTCGCCTATTACGACACTCTAAGTAGAAAATGGGTTAGATGCATTCTATGCCAATATTAACATTTATAAAGTAACCTTGTATGAAAATCGGGTTCAAATTTATTAATTGTTAGTACATATGCATAAGTACAATAAACTTTACAATTACAGTAGTTCTAAGAAATAATAACTTATCATACTGTAATCATACGTTTAACGAATCAATGATACTGATCGTGCGCATACGCATGACAGAATCATACAAAAAACGTCCTCTTCAATTTGGTCTCAACCAATACTTATGCATAAGCTGTTATTGAATCCTTGACATGTATGAGACCTTAGATCCCAATAATTGCATTTTGCACACCTGCATCGCTCCAAGACGATATGCCAGGCAAATATAGGCTTTGTTGTTGAAGAAACAATATGATTTTATCGCTTTAATTGTAGACAATCGTAAAATGTACATGCAAATTACTTTATTAAACGCTTCGGAGATTTGCGATTTGCTATGAAGTTGTGGCTAGTATTATTTTTGTTTGTTTTCATCAACTTGGTAGTAAGTTAAATTGTTAGGCTATCGTTTTATTTATAGTGTCACTACTACTTCTGACTTCGGTCGTTTGTGAAACAAATACGTCATTTTTCTTTATTTTGTAGTAATATGTAAGCGTCGGTGATCTAATAGACGTTATTTCTAGATCTTTGAAAACGTAGGAAAAAACATAATGTGCAATTTCCATATGTCCCAACCGAGGGTTCAAGAACCTACTCTCAATTGTTCATAGTCCAGCACTCGGGGTTTAGCTGGTAACGAAATCTTTATCCATCTAGAATACGATATCATAATTTCTTTGGGATTATCAGGTGAAAGCCTGACTTTCAAATTTAATTTGTGAGTTCACACCTCCAGAAACTAAATCTGAGGCTCTGGACTAAGACCAAAACGCTCTACCGCTATACCTAGAAAAGTTTGAATATGATTTTGTATTTTCTTAGCTAACATCGTACTATAAACAATATCAAAGGTGGTCAAAACAACTGAAAATAATCGCCCTGTATAATATACAGTATGTTACAAAACTATCGTGTTACATATCAAACAAAGTGCTCTGTTCCGAGGCCATGTTTGACTTGACTTTGAACACGTTCAATTAATTAGTAATTAAAACTGAGGTTTCAGGTTTACTCTGTACACGTTCACTGTTCGTGAGTGATGTTATCAATCAGATTGAAGAAAGGCTTAGAAATGGATACCGTCTTTCTTTTACATACATTTTTTTTTTATTTTGTTGTTTTTGATGAATTTATTAGAATAACTAGCAGCCCGTCCCGGCTTCGCTCGGGCATTAATTATCATTAACATTTTGTTTTTTATTTTATTACATGTATTATTATTTTAATTATTATTTTTTTAAGTTTCAAGCTATGTTATATTTTTTTGCTGTGTAGTGTCGGCTTAGAATAGCACTACCCCATTTCTTCAGGTGGGTGTACGTAAGAGGCGACTAACGGTTTTGGGGCTTTTGAGGGATTTTTGGGCGATGCGGTTGGAGACCCATCACCAACAACCTTTATTTCACCATCTTTTCCCCACACAACTTCCAAAAGTGGCTGAGGAATTTCTGATTCCTTAGCTCTGGCTACCCCTTCTAGGGATTTATAGCCGTGAGTATATGTATGTATGTATGTTATATTTTTTTTATTTATATTTAGATTATTTTTTTTATTTTTTTTATTTTTCATAATGAGTAATTACATCAAAAGCTATTCAATTTATAGAGTTAGAGCTTCCCTGTAAACAATATTTGACGTTGTTGTATTTTGGGGCAGCAAAATAAATTGATGTTCAGGAGCTCCCACCCGCGACAGGCCAACGTACAGTTGACCGTGAGTAAAACAATTCTTTCGCAGTTCAATCCCTACTAATTTGAAGGTTTGGCCTTGGGACTTATTAATTGTTAAAGCAAAAGATGTTTTAACCGGAAATTGTAGCCGTTTAAATGGAAATGGCAGATCAGTTGGGATCATCGGTATCCTCGGTATATGAGCTAATTGACCGGTTGCTGGGCCAGTGATAATAGTCGCTACAATTAAATTTTGCTTTAACTCTTTAATAAGCAGCCTCCCGTACCCCTTCGTGACGCCTGCAACAACTTACTATGCATAGCTAATCGAGCGGAGTTTTATCTATTTTTTTAATTCGAGATAACTTTCGAATGGAATGTTTGAATCGAATAATTCAAAAAGTAATATAAGGGTATTGAAGTAGTCTGAAATAATATATACGTTTTTTTATAAGGATTAGATAGGTACAAATAAAGAGCCTTTTCTAAAGCAGGATTTTAATTTAATTTTTAAATAATTTTATATAATGACGCTTGTTGTGAGATAACTATAATAGTTAGAGACATGCTGTCGCGGCATTTTTTTTAGATAATGATGTGTTCTATAAAATTGTAATTAAAATAAAATTATAATTTTATTCTATTGTCAATAGTTTTCGCAGCGCACGCGATGTAAGGTTTTTTTTGGTATTTCTTTAACACCTTGGGTTACATTTTTGAAGTTTACGTAAGGATCCCTAATTTTTTTGAAAATAAAATATAGCCTATGTCACTCGGGAATAGTGTAGCATCAAAACAGTGAAAGAATTTTTCAAATCCGTTCAGTAGTTTTGGAGCAAACAAAAAATCAAACCTTTCCTCTTTATAATATTGGTATAGATTAGATAGGTATGTATGTGGAAAACATTTATTTGGCAAAGTAAACGTGATAAAATAAAAAAAACACGTATTGCAGAAATAAAAAAAAAATATTAATAGTAGCATGAGACTTTAAGTATTATTACATTTGAAATGGGCAAAAGATAAATTTTTCAGTAAAAAGGGAAGAAATCGATGTTTTATTTTCCTCTTGATGTAATTACTCATTATCTATTGATATATTTTCTAAATTGCTATAAGTAATACTGATACGAACATATTATACACAGATTTAAGAATAAAAACCTTTATAGCTCAGTGGGTAGAACACGGCTTATCGAGCAGACGATGAGAGTTAAAATCCCGGGTCGGGCCTTTGCTTGTACACAAATTTGTGAATGCAGCACACGATTTATATGTACGAGTAGCTTTTTTTGAATATCTGTCTTCCTAAAGCTTTTATAATAATTCATAAAGAACTAATTAAATTAATTCTGTCAATAGGATACCAAAATTACTTATTAATCGAGCAAAATTATAAATAAGCACTATAGTGCATGTTTTGCAATTGTTAAATTGAAATAGTTACTATTTTATTTATCTCATACTTCAGAGCTAACACGTTTTTTGTTGTTCATCATACCATGCATCAAGTATTACAAAAACCATATATCACAATTCGTCATTATCACAAAATCAGGTTACACAAAAAACACAATTAAAACCCACAAACAAAGAAAAATGGCGGAAACCATATATGCACATCCAATCAATGCTGGCATAAAAAAACACAATCCAGAGGTGATGTTAAGGGCACATATGAATTTGGATTACAAAAACTATCCATAAAGTATTAAAAACAGATAATATCGTGATCGGGGTCTAGAACGAGCGCCAGTTTATCATCGCGATATCGGTTAGAATGAGATAACAGCATACGATACTAAGTAAGTGCGAAAGAGATGGCTGTTTTATACCACGCGATATCTAGTTAAAAGGTCGCTCGTACTAAATGCAGGTATTGTTAGAAGTGAAGGAAAAAAACTGGGTAACAAATCAGAGATTTCAAGGATAGTCTATGAGACGTAGCTGCTTAAATTGCTAATAGTCGCGGCAAAGCAGTTACTCGATAAATGATACGAACTCAAGGTCTCAGCTTTATGTTCTTTACTGCGCCAGTTGTATAAATATACAGGATGGAGTGACAAATTAAAATAATTTAAACAATAAAGCGATATTAAAGGAAGTGGATATAAATAAAATTATCTACAACATACATACAATATACATTTTATAACACAGGCTTTAAGCTTAAAAGAAGACCCCAACCAATTGTTTCTAAATACTTGTTTTTTTTAAATAAAGGAATTTTGTATTTTTGAATTTTTTGAATACTGGGTAGCCAGAGCTTCAGAATACGAAATTTCTCAGACACTTTTGGAAGTTGAGTGAAGAAAATGGTAAAATAACGGTATTAACTATGTTTGACTTTATTTATAAATACTGGAAATCATAGTTGTATACTTGTCCTTGTAATACGTACGTCAGGGGATTTCAAATTTTTAAATTTCTTTGTTGTGGTTGGAAATTAAGAAATTAAGGATATCACTTCAAAACGCGTGTATTTAGTTATAATCGACAAAAATAATAATTTCTTGTGCAATGTTTTTCTGGTAGAAAACTATTATGCTGTAAAACTTATTAATTTCTGTTGTTTAGAGGAAACTATACTAATGATTTAATCCGTTCGTACTGATTGCCAATTAAGCGTTTTACTTAAGTCATTGGGTATGTACATGTACAGACCAGTCGAAATAATGCGATGATATTAATAAATTATAATTAATAATTAAATGCAATTAAGCGGGATTGAGCGAATAAACTTTAACTAATATTACGTGTAGTATAAATATCGGCGATAGGCCTGCCCCCTATCCCGTGAGTACACTGTCCATGCAAAACGTGGGTACTCTGAACACCAGGTGACAAAGTCACGTGATGTTAGTACCTCTGCCAACCCCTTCAGTGATATTCGGCGTGAACGTTTATGTTTATGTTATGTTATAAATATCATGTGATTTCTACTACACATTATAATAGTTCTTCAAGAACTTCAGAACAACTCAATGAGTAAAACAAAACGAACCTACACTAACAAGCCAACAAATAGATGTTCCAATAGTATTTATATAAAAAAACCTACATCACCATGTATACAACCAATCATGCTAGTGATGACGATTTTATTACTGTCATTATAAAGCCGAGTTACTCGGATACACCAAGTCTAACTGCACTTGATTTAGATTTTACAATTTAAATTATTGCGCCGCTGTACTTAAATTGCAATTAATTTGCTTCCATCACTGCGTTTATCATAATCATCATAGCATTGGCTGTAAAATTTGCGGAATTAGATGATGAGTGGTTTTAAGTTCTTTAAATTAGACAAATGCCTCGTAGTGGCGGCTTAAAATATCACTATCCCTTTCTACCTGCGGGTTTCATAAGAGGCAACACTGGGTATGGGGCTTTTAAGTGGTTGTTGGGCAATACCATCTTGTCCCCTATCATCTTCCAAATGTAGCTTCCAATTCCTTTCCGCTCTCATTCCTTAGCTCTGGCTAGCTTCTAGGGATTTCTAGCCATGAGTATATATATATTTATATATATGTATGTAATATAATCTGATTCAATTCACACAAATGGTAATGACAGTAGACAACGAGAACAAATGGCACATTTAAATAGACCGATGCTAATTTGTTATACATAACATAACATAAACGTTCACGCCGTTTATCTCCGAAGGGGTTGGCAGAGGTACCAATACTTCTGAACTCACATGGCAGCGCCATCTAGTGTCCAGAGACGGTACCCTAAATAACTATAAAGTCATCCGAATAACATTAATTGAAGTAACTATACATCTAAGTCAGTTATAAGCTTTGCTTAGTTTAACTCTCCTCCTCCTTCCCGACAGTGCTTAAGACGGACTTCGGAAGGTTTCAAGAGTTCCGCTATCGATTTCCTCACAACCATCAAAATTTGCTTTACTTGATGTTTCTGAAATTCTTATCAAATCTAATTGCAAACATAACCGTAAGTTTAGATGTATGGGATAGCTTCAGTGTTAAGATACCTTAATCCTTTTGGGAGCTTAATGGGAAAAAAAATGGGAAAAATAGGATGGCTGGCGATGGGTATATAATGCCAGCCACTTTTCCATTAATCTTTTAGCAATTCCCAAAACCTCACCTATTATTTAGAAATAGGCAAGTGTTGTTCTAAGCTAACGCAACCCAGCCTCTAGATATAGGCAATGAAGTCATAGAAATAAAAATTGAATAGTGTAACCGTGACTTTATCTGAGATCGGTGCATCGTATATCTTGTTCGTGACTCGCTCTCGCAGTGGTCGCTGGCTTCTGTGCTACTGCTGAGTAGGGTTGCATAACATTAACTATCACTTTTTACATTTAAAATATTGGAAAAATTTATTGAAACTCCATTTTTATGGTACAATAATGTAGAACTTCGACTTCAGTTTAGATTAGGAGATATAAATAAAAAAAAAAGGACTTTGTATTTTACGAGAAAATAATTATATTCATAATAAATAACGTAGTAAGTAATATAACCTATATTCTCCTAATTTTGTATAGTATTTTACGAAATATCATCAAATCGAATATGCCGCGAAGAAGAGCCGGCAAACTGACTATAGATTTATTATTATTTTTATTTAGCCTTGCGTTATCGTCAAATAGTGCAAAAACATGAAAGGGGTAAAAGGAAACCGAATGTTCTGTAGAATCATAATTTTGGAATCTTCTTTGTTTGCCCAGACTATATAACGCTTTACAAATGATTCCTGATCAGTATCTTACTTAAAGTAAGACTTTAGTGTTGGTCTATGCGTTCAGAATTTTGGATTGATATTTTTTAAATATTCTTACATCAATGTTTTCTTTGGATATTTTCTATTTATTTAATTTTATTATCTTTAGGGGGCCTCCAGCTAAATTTACAATATAAAATTATTACATAGGCAGAAATAGGCCAATAACAAGCTCCCACATATGCATTCTATTAATTAAATAACGATAACACTTTTGTAATATTGTTGAATAGGTATAATTTTAAGCTTTTATGTAAGGTAAGTATAATTTATATTCATCTATATGGTATGGTAACCCTATTGGAATCAAGACAGGCCTTAACACTTTTTGCTTCCAACAGTTAATGACAAAGCTATCATTAACTAATCATAGTCGTCGAGCTTTTTACAACTAGCTCCGATAAAGAATAATTATACTACGAGTAATACCGAATATTACCTATCGTTGTTGTTTGAATTACATAAACATAGTTTCATGGCGTACATCCTCAAAATAGTTGCAGAGATAATTAATTTTGTGGAATGATCCCGGAGCTAATTATAACAGTGTATTCGTACAAAACGGCGATGAAATCTTTATTAGTGGCTGAGGAGTTTCTAGCTCTTAAACTCTGGCTACCCCCTTTTTGGGATTTATGGCCGTGAGTATACGTATGTATGTATTTTAACATATATTTTTTTACTTTTGTTACAGTAAAGTTTTCAATGTTTCTTTGTTAGTTTAATTATTTGCGATATCTAACTGACCACAGAACCGTTTGCTTGACGAAGTGATAAAGTCAGAAAAATAGTGATGTGATATTGTGTAGAGTACATTTCTCATTTATTGTTTATTTTTAATATGTATATTGGTTTTCCCATGATTGAATTTCATAGTATATTAAGTATTTTATTTAATTAAAATATTGGGTTTTAAAATCATCTCATAAATTCAGTCCAAGTTTTACTATAAAAAATATACAGCAAGTATTATTATTAATAAGTTATATAATTAAGTTATAAATATTTTTTTGCCGTGTAGTGTCGTCTTAGAATAACACTACCCCATTTCTACCCGTGGGTGATCGTAAGAGGCGACCAAGGGTATAGGGACTTTTAAAGTGATTTTTGGGCGATGTGGTTGGAGACCCGTCACCAAAAACATTTATTATTACCATCTTTTCCCCAATCAACTTCCAAAAGTGGCTGAGGAATTTCTCATTCCAAAGCTCTGGCTACCCCGTTAAGGGATTAATAGCCGTGAGTATATGTATGTATGTATGTTATAAATATTTAGTTTTTGTATAAAATTATAAGTCTTTTGCTGTGTTGTGTTGTATATCACTACACTTTACTATTTTTATCCGTTCGTGCCGTACAAAGAGACAAGGGCACAAAGGTCATTGAGGCTTTTTAAGTTGTTGTTGACCAATAGAGAACTAATATAACTTCCTGTCCACACATACTCTTTTTTTACATACATACATACATATACTCACGGCTGTAAATCCCTAGCAGGGGTAGCCAGAGCTAAGGAATTAAAAATTCCTCAGCCACTTTTGGAAAGTTGAATGGGGAGAAGATGGTAAAATTAAGGTTGTTGGTGATGGGTCTGCAACCGCATCGCCCAAAAATCCCTTAAAAGCTCCAATACCGTTAGTCGCCTCTTACGTACACCGACCGGAAGAAATGGGGTAGTGCTATTCTATGCCGACACTACACAGCATTTACTCTTTTTTTATACGAAGATAATATAGCTATAACCTTGATAGCTCACTAAGAAGACCTCTACGTAACCTATCACGTGAAGGTACTGTCCAGGAAAAACACGGTTAGTCCATCACCCTTAGGAAAAAATTATGTTTTCAAAGAATTACTACCTCTGTCATTCCTTCGAATATAAATAAAGAGAGAAAAATTGAGTTTAAGTATTAAGGTAGAGTTTTAGAATCAGCATCTTTTCAGCGACTCAAAAGTTCAGGTATTGGTAAATTAAACAAAAGGTAAGGCGATCGCATTACAATCCCAATTCATACCAATAGTTAATCAAGTCTTGTAACCTTCATCGCTGCAACACCTACTAAAATAATGGAATAGTGCATTTTTTATCGAAACCTCCGTTTAAGTTATTTAAATTACATACATACATACATATACTCACGGCTAAAAATCCCTAGAAGGGGTAGTCAGAGCTAAGAAATTAAAAATTCCTCAGCCACTTTTGGAAGTTGCATGGGGAAAAGATGGTATAATAAAGGTTGTTGGTGATGGGTCTCCAAACGGATCGCCCAAAAATCCCTTAAAAAGCCCCAATACCGTTAGTCACCTCTTACGTACACCCACCAGAAGAAATGGGGTAGTGCTTTTCTAAGCCGACACTACACAGCTATTATTTAAATTACTACTTATTTATTTAAAAGTTTATCGATACAAGTCCCATCTCTATTTCCTATCTAATATTGCATTACACTACCGCACGTGCTAGTCGGTTGTAATGTAATTCTTAGTAATTTGTGGTGTTATAATTGTAATATTGTGTTGACTGTGCAGAGGTTAAGTTACGGTAGCTAATACTCCATAATCTCTCGCTACTAAAGTGGACAGCAATTGTACTAACCCTTTTTAGTTAGAGTAAATGCCGCTTCTTCAATATTTTTTCATTATTGATGCCATAAATACATACTTATATTTCATCAGCTATAATTACTTCAAAAAAGGGTAAGCAGAGCTGCAGAATTTTAAATTCCTAGTTACTTTCGAAAACTGAGTCAGCAAAAAACATTGTTAAGGGCATCTTTTTTTTGCTTGGACAGTGCAATCACGCAGGCTTATCGTAAATTTTGTACGAACACATTTTAACCATGTGGGTTTCCTTAGAATATTTTCTCTTACCATAAACAACTATGATAAATTAACCACACATACCTACGTTCTAGAAAATACACCTTATCTGAGATATACCTAATCATGATGCGCATGAGAAGTAATGTTAGTCGCCATTAGCGAGTTAACTTTATTTTTTTGGGTGATTTTTCTGTTTTTATGATTGTTAACCTAGTTCTAAGTTGTCTTTTTTGCAGCAGCGAATAAAAAATTTCTTTTCTTTTTTTTATCCATTGCTTTGCTGTAGGTTCAACTCAGGATTCGAACCAACGCCTTTCTGCATAAGAATCCGGCGCTCCACCCTGAACTATCACGGTTGTCTTTTAATGCCAGTCCCTAAATAAATCACTGAACAATTTTACTCGTGATACGCAGAAAGCTAATAAACCAAACTTTAACATATAGCTTTATTCGTGTTTGCAGTCAAAAGCACGTTTTGCTACCACTTAAGACTCTTTGTGAATTGTTACCTTAGTTTATGAGCGGTATTAAGATAGCCGGACCAACTTGACAAAGTAAAACAGCGGTTTATGGTTGGTCTAACTTCACCTACTATGGCTCTTTAAAGGAATTTACTTCAAGGCGCAGATTTAGAATCCGCTATAAAGTTTGTAGTCCTTTGTTTTGGAATGCTGAATATGTAATTTTAGGATATTTGTGGGTGGGTTAGTGTTGTTTTATTTGCGGAATAGGTGTTGGTATCATAAAAATATGGAAGCAATGGCAGAAATGTATTTTTTTTGAAGCTGTTCCTGCCCAAGCTATAGCCACTTGGGAGTGCTGCTTCTAATAGATTTCCATATCTCTATTGTGGTCGAGTTAGTTCTTCACAAACGCACCTATCAATAAAATATATATTTATACATTTCTACCTGTGGTTGCTGTAGGAGAGCCCTTGTTGGTAACATGGCTGAAGAATAGACACGAAATCGTTTTTGGTTTTAATTTTACTGCCCGACTCAACTTTCAACAGTTGTTAAAAAAATCGTTCTAAAGCTTTACATAACACTTTTCTAAATTTATAGGATATAGTACCTGCCTACCCCAATGGGAAATAATTACGTGAGTATAGAAAGTATAGTATTAGAAAGAAATAGAAAGAATGCAAGAAAATATTTATTAATTGACTTCTATATGTTACCTAAATAAACGAACAAAGACGCTAATTTCGTAAACCAAATAACAGTATTCTAAAACACAAACGACTATCCCTATACAATGCCAATGCCAACAGACTTGATACGAATGACTAATAAAGTCTTATCAATATTCTCATTAGCAATTAACAGTCCAAAAAACATATTTTGTGCATTTCAAAAGTGCTTTCAAAATTATCTCTCATTGTCAACTCTGTAATTATCAGTAATGCGCAAGAGCATTGCTTCATAGATCACGACCTACTCAGTATATACATCAGTAGTTTAAAATATCGTCCATTAAATGAATATAAAAATTATTTCTTGTTTTCTAATCACCGGCCATTGCTGTCCGCCATTACGGGTCGCTGTCACGGTGACGATGCGCAGGCGCATACACACTTCCTAAACGATTCAAATATATTATTTTTGAAATTTTGTAACGCATCGTTATTGGCGAACATTTAAATAATAATTTTAATTACACGGACCAAATATTTTTCTTTAATTATTCTATTGAAAATTTTTAGTACTTATCCCTTATATTTAACAAAGTAATGAAATACATTTTTTTATTTTCTCACTAGGAAGCTATACTCACAAATTACATAAAAAATCGGTTAAGATAGTAACTGGATTAACTAATTATTAAAACAATTTTGTATTAGGAATATTTTTTCCGAAAACGAACATTCAAACCAAAAAGACTATTTATTTGATTGAAAAAAAAATCTGAATCGTTTAAGAAGTATCTGTCAAAAGAGGAGTCACGTGTGGTTTTCTTTCGAATTTGGAACGTCATTTTCAAGTGTCAAAGTCTGGGCACGTTCTGTTTTACGAGTGCTGAGGCGCGTTCGTTTATTACTTAAATTGATTATGATAGTATGTACTTTTTGACTATTTGTTAAGTGGGGTTAAGATTTTATTGGTTTTTTAATAAATATCCTGACAGACCTAAAATTATTGTGCCAATTTATACTAGCCTAAAATTTTTTGATTAATTTCCTGCGATGGGGTTTACATGAGATAGCTATAATTGGCAACCTATTACTAAAAATATGAATATCAACTCAATGCATTGTTTTTTGTCATTACGTCTGTTGCAAAAAAACATAGGTACATGAGTAAAAAAGTACATAAACATTCGAAAATAAATATCCGGCATAAATATATAATAAATATAAAATATATTAAATAAATGGGAATGTGGACCATTAATTATTTATTACTTTTTCTTAGTCTCCAGCATTAGAGCCAACTTCTGTACTTCTAAAAGACCAAACTTGTCAACTGTTAATCTTTTCTTTAACAGTTAAAACATTTCATCCAATACATCACTGCTATAAATAAATCTACTTGTAAGTAATTATGCTAAACTAATGGACGAGACATTAGTGGTGTCACGAGACACTTGAGATTTGAGTGGCATTATATCGATGTATGACAAAATAGCTGATGATATCTGGTTTCCGTGCACGACTTTGCCATTTGCCTAGTGATATTTCAATCGTAGGGTTTTAGTAGTCAAACTGTCATCGTTTAGTTTGATAAGGATTTTCTGTAATATTGAACCTAGCCTTCAAACCACAGATATCTGAAGAAGTGACATAATAGTGATGAAAGAGATTCAGGCTTTTAAGGTATTTAACGGTGGCCAAATCACCCTGTCACAGGGTAGGCTCGAGTCCCTTGGTGAGGTCATATATGGGCTGTAAGAAAGGTATTTAATGAAAAGTACCTTTATTTTTGATGCCTTTACACTGCCCGTGTAGTGTCGGCTTAGAATAGCACTTCCTCGTTTCTACCGATGGGTGTACGTACGAGGCGACTAACGGTATTAGGGCTTTTAAAGGTTTTTTGGAAAAACCTTTACTTTACCATCTTTTCCCCACTCAATTTTCCAAAAGTGGCTGAGGTATTTCTAATTCCTTAGCTCTGGTTACCCCTTCTAGGGATTTATATCCGTGAGTATGTGTATGTATGTATGTTACCACTTACTTAGTCTTTTACTCTCTTAAGAACCCCCGAGAATAAATAGTGTGGTGCTATTCTAAACAAACACTTCAAAGCATTAAACTAGTTTCATAAGTCAAACCTTCTAACTTATAACGCCAGGTTGCTATGCTAAGACCACTTAAAGGGCTAGCAAATCTAATTAGACTTAGCACAACAGCTACGAACAAAGTCGTGGTCATCATCCAAAAACAGAGATGACCTTATCACGGCATTACAAATATCGTCTATTAAAAACTTGACACGAAACCCAACCTGTCCTAGGTCATTGACCGTAACACAACATGTGACGTCACAAGATGATCGATCAAACACACGTTCGAAAGTCAGATTAATTTTCGAACTGTTTTTTATTTATAGATTTAGTTACACTAATATCGGATGACATTGATGTGTTGGGATGATTGTGTAATGTCTTATTATTAAATGAATTGGTAGATATTTTAGATAAATGAAAAATTAGTTTACTTTTGATAGTGAAATTGATGATGGGTAGGAAATCTGCCATTTCATCTGATTTTGAGTTTTATAGTTACAAAAAACTGCAATAATCGTAATAAATGAATTTTTGATGGCATTGAATTGAGTTTAATAAAATACTCATATAGTTACATTAAAAGAGGTTCAGTTAGGATACGATGATCTATTATCACCACACCATAACTTAAGAGGTGTTTTACCTTCTCAAAGTAGGCGGTTTCTTTTTGGTTATACTTAATTTACTATAAATGAAACAGGAAAAGTAAATCATAACTTAGTAATTTTGGTTAGTTTAGCATAGTTTACTAAGACTTGAACTTACCCAAACAAACCAATAGTTGCAATAGCTGCAGATATAAAACTCTGTGATACGTACCTGAAAAAAACATAAATATTTTTTTAAAAGAATTTATTTAACTATTTATGGTGTCGTCTTAGAATAGCACTACCCCAGTTCTTCCCATGGCTGATCGTAAGAGGTGACTAAGGGTATCGGGGATTTTTAAGTGAATTTTCGGCGATGCGGTTGCAGACTCACCACCAAAAACATTTCTTTTACAATCTTTTCCCTATGTAACTTCCTAAAGTCGCTGAAGAATATTGCGAAACTGAAGCTCTGGCTACCCCTTTAAGGGATTTATTAACGTGAGTATATTTATATGTATGTATTTTACGGACCATGTGATATCACTTCTTTCCATTTTATGAGTTTTATAAGGTAGAGTTGTAATAATTGATTGATATTGAAATGGTGAGTGTATAAATAATTGAATCATACTGCTTTAGAAATGTGTGCAATGTTAGCAAAATAAAATAAAATATACCCCTTTTCATGAAATTTTGAACTTAAAACGTATAAATATTTTATAATATTATTTTTTTAAAAACGGGAGCGTTTCTATTTTATACGAATTACATATATTTTTTAAATTTCATACCGTAAAGTTAAACTTTATTATTAAATAATTAGCTAAGCTAAATGAGGAATTAGTATTAAACTTGTCTAAACCAGTTCGGTGTAAACTTAATAAGCATGAACTTTTTGCAACAAAATCTCTAAAAGTAACGAAGCGTAGAAAGATAAAAGTTAGCCTTCTCTGCACGCAAGTTCAACTCATCTATTCGCGTTAATTTTATCGATATATCATTATTTTACGTGCCTTTTATAAATTTTATGCTGTGTTGTGTCGGCTTAGAATAGCACCACCCCATTTCTTCCGGTGGGTGAACGTAAGAGGCGACTAACGGACTTGGGGCTTTTTAAGGGATTTTTGGGCGATGCGGTTGGAGACCCATCACCAACAACCTTTATTCTACCATCTTTTCCCCACTGAACTTCCAAA
Organism: Bedellia somnulentella; assembly: GCA_963576735.1. Classification (NCBI taxonomy): domain Eukaryota; kingdom Metazoa; phylum Arthropoda; class Insecta; order Lepidoptera; family Bedelliidae; genus Bedellia; species Bedellia somnulentella. The sequence goes on from OY755191.1 coordinate 2,632,950, forward strand.
AGTGGCTGAAGAATTTCTAATTTCTCAGCTCTGGCTACCCCTTTAAGGGATTTATAGCCGTGAGTATATGTATGTATGTATGTTGTATAAAAAATGTAATTTTAAGATGGTTTGAGAACATAGAGAGGATGGATGATAGCAAATTGGTGAAAGAGATTTATAGAGCTAATGTGGATAGTAATATTAGTAGAGGGCGACCTCAGTGGACACATTTGGACCAAATAGAGAGTGTGCTCAAAAAGACAGGCCTTCGTATGAAGAATAAAACAGTATGTATAAGAAGATTGATTTATAACTGGTAATATAAAAAATAAAATGGCAATTATAGCAAAATTTACACATGGTTCAAAACACTTAATTTTAAAATAACATACTCGTAGTCCAGACATACATATCGCTGCATTCGACAAAGTATCGAACAAAACACAGCGAAGCCGAATACGGTAAATCAGCAGAACAGTACAATCACGCTGAAAATTTTCACACGTTTTTGTTGCAAAAAAACCGATTGTTTTCTCGACAAGTATGCGAATTGCGAATACGGACCCGGTAGTCTTATAAATTGATGTGGTGTACCGTTAAAAAGGTTTACGGTTCGCTTAGTTTATGTTGCATAGAAAACATTTTACTATGAGTCATCAAACGCATAAAAAGAGTGAATAAATCGTTAAAAGTGATGCAGACGTTGCCTATATGTGCGATGACCGTGTACAAATAACATTTTGACCGACAACCAAAAAGGAGTCACATAAAACTAACCTAATATATACTCACGGCTACAAATCCCAGAAAGGGGTAACCAGAGCTCTAGAATTAAAATTTCGGAAGTTAAGTATGAAAAAAAAATAAAAATAGAGTACGGTTCTTCATGCGCTTTCAGTTGCATCCCTAACATTAACCTTAAAACTCCCTTTGCCCTCAGTCAACTCATATGCCTCTCACAGCTAAAATAAACTTAAGTTACTTTATAATATCAGCAATCATTCACTCAACTCTTACGGATGCATATCTTATTTATAATTGTTTTCCTTGCATTATTGCAATCACTATGCGGTGTTATTAAAATATAAATGACATTGTAATTACTATGAATAACTGAACATTTATGACAAATAAGTATAAATTCGATTCACCGTAAAAGACTATTTGTCCTTCAACTTCCTTTTTTCAATTTACTTAATTGAATCCCAAATTTCCACAAACCTATTTACTACCCATCTAATCAATACAGATCCCAATGTAAAAATTAAATGGCTGATGAATTTCTAATTCCTTAGCTCTGGCTACCCCTTCTAGGGATTTATAGCCGTGAGTATATGTCATGTTATGTTATCCCAATGGAATACACCATAAAATTCAACAGCCTAGTCCCTTAAGACACACAAAAACAATAGCTCGCTATTAATTCAAGTTAGATTCTCATAAAAGCACAATTCGAAGTGGCACAGCACAGTTAGCGGTACATTATCTAATCAAGCTCTAGGGTCGTACTTATCAATCAGTTCAACAATTTGTTGCGACAGTCATTTTCGTGGGTTGCTCCTAAGGTATCTAAAGTTTTATTTATTTATCATTATAATTTATTGAAAATTATTAAATTAATAAAAACACAGTAAAATTTTAGCACATAAATATTATGCCATTAATTATACATATGCTGTGTAGTCTCGGCTTAGAATACCACTACCCCATTTCTACCCACGGGTGTCGTAAGAGGCAACTAAGGGTACAGGGCTTTTTAAGTGGTTTCTGGGCGATCCAGTTGGATACAATTAATCAACGATACTTTATTTCTACCACTTGAATTTCCTGCTCTGAAGTTCCGGCTACCCCTATTTGGGATCTATGGCCGTATGTACAATTCCATAGGGCAACTCTTGGGAAATAACTTTTTGGACAGCATGACATAAATATGTTTTAAAATGGCTTGCTAGATCTTCGGAAGTAACAATTCTTTAGCCACTTTTGGAAGTTAATTAGGTAGAATAAATTAAAAATTAAGTATCGTTGGTGATGGGTCCCCAGTCACATAGCCTAAAAACTACTTGAAAATCCCCATATATTTAGTTCCTTCTTACGATATCTATTTGAAAAATTAATTAGTATTCTAATCCGATAAGAAATAGCTTTCTCAATTTTATTTAGAATATCATACCTCCATCAAAACGGTAGGTGTCCGAAGTATGAAGAATAAAAGAGCATGTGGGAGTCATGTTAGAGCGCACACTACTGCGGACTCAAACGCATATAGCAGCGTCTCACTCATATTCCTACATCGCGGAGTGTAAATGTTTTTCGAGTTAAGCATAGATACAAATTATAAGTTGGTACACAGCAGGGTGTACTGGCCAGTATATCTTTGCTGTTTCCACAAGCACATAAGAAAATCTATAGAAGTAATGCTAGCAGAGGACGACCTCGGAGAACACGTTTGGATCAAATAGAAAATGTGCTCAAAAAGGCAGGTGTCCGAAGTATGAAGAATAAAAGAGCATGCATGAAAAGATTGGATGGATGTGAACGAAGCTAGAAAGGTTTATCAGGATCGCACAAAATCTCTGCCTACCTCAATGGGAAACGGAGTGAGTATATGTAGGTATGTATGTATATCTCCAAGATAAATATTGAAATATAATAAAAAAAAAATGCTCTGGCTACCCCTTCTAGGGATTTATAGTCGTGAGTATATGTATGTATGTAATAAATAAAAAAGACCAATTATAAAAAAAATATTTTTGCAACAGAAAAAAAACACATTTCAAAGTACGCACTAACGTAAAATATAAACGTTTTTATTTAACTTAGTTAGCATCAACGATGAATAACCTATTAACGCCAATGCAGTTTGCAAGTCGTGATGTGTCCATGGCCATAACAACATTTATTGTTTTGTTTATAAAATACTGTGTAATTATTTAATTTTTAGGTTTACTGTACTTTAATATCACGCCAATATCTTTGAATAGGTATAGTGATGTCATCATTGAACATGTTGAAGACTAGTGGTCCGCTACAGTTTCGCTCAAGTAGTTTTTATTTGTCAAAAATGCAATACTTTGAGTATTTAATAACAACAGACATTTAATTAACTATATACAAGACATACTGAATTGGTGCAAACCCCTTTAGATTTTAACTTGAATTTTTTGTTTCTTCTGATTAATGAAAATATGGATGGAAAAAAAAGGTAATAGATTTATGCATAGCCAACATGAATAATGGTGAAGGTAAATGTTAGTACAGAATGACCAAGGAGGACATATTAAGATCAAATAGAGTTTGTTATAAAATAAGCTGTCTTGCGAAGTATGAAAAACAAAAGTTCATGTATGAAAAGATTGATGAATTTAAATTAATCCTGGGAGGTTGACAAATCATACAAAGTGGTGTTCCATAGTCTCTGCGTATACCAATGAAAACTAATAGCGTGTTACAAATGTATTTCATAGGAAATTTGTAGGTTTTTATTAGTGAAAGAACTTTGTAAATTGGTTGATTATAGGCAACAAACAAAAACTGACAAATCGTTTCTTTTTATTAGACCAATATATTATTGCGTGAATCAAAAACTTTGTGATTGTGACGTATTTTTACAAAAATTGCAGAAATGTAGAAGTATGAAATTATACATACTTATAGTTAGTACACAAAACTATTAGATTGAGACGTTTTTTATATAATAAGTTAAGCTAAGAAAGAAAATGAACTCAATCAGAACTGCATTACACACACTTTTTATGTACGTAGTGGAAACAAAACTTGTCAAGTCAATTTACAAACGAGTGAAATGTGAATAAAGAAACATAAAAATAAGCTCACAGCGACGTTTAAATTTTAATAGGTTTAAAACTTGATAGCTCGTCTATTTAGTAATAAAAACACGTGTCAATTGTTATACAAGTCTTTTACTTGCCCAGACATGATTCCCATCATTGTTTTGTATGCAACAAAGAGTATGTTATGGACTCAAAATAGGTTATACCATTTTGATAGTAAAAAAGTATTGATTTTACTTGACAAGGCCAAAAGTCTTATCATTGACAAAAGCTTATTTTAATCATTTTCTTTTCTATTTTCATGATTTAATGATGAATACTTTTGTTTTCTAAGATGTTGTTCTTTGTTTATTTGTAAGTTGATATTATATCACGCTTTAGTGAAATTGATCATTTGTACAGTTTTCAATGATGCCGATACATTGAGGCATTAAGTGGACGAAGGTTTTTATAAAAGCTTCAATTGATTGTGTAGTATAAAATCATAATTGTATGATATATTTAATATTATTTTTACATACTTAAAATCTATAATATTCTTACATAGGGTTTTCGTACGCAATGACGAAATATTTATTACAAATCGGTCTAAGCTTAAAATATGTCTCCTCTAAAATTCTTAATCTTTGTTTCGGATCAATGCAACACAACACAATAGCTTGCGATGATTTATCAGTGAGTTAATGTAACATTAACATTGTTTTCTCATGTAATAATTGTAATTAGATGCGTCGAATCAAAATCGATTTTTGATTTAATTTTGAACGTGGGATCGTTTTCACGGTTGACTAGATGAGAACTTATAATATTTTTATTGGTATAATTTTTGTGTAAGATCTCAAGCATTCATAAACTTGGGCTTTCGATTTCCAAACAGTGCTTAATGCAAGACCTTTACACCTCTAAGGGAGCGGCAGTACATACAATGTTTGCTGAGTCAATGACTTTTCGCAGTTAAAAGGCGCAAAATTTATTGATTTTTATTGTTATTTTTAAATTTTTTAGTAATCGATAATGTTTATGTTTGTAATTTTTATGATGTGTACTTATAAACTTTATTTTCTACTTCTATTTAATGTTTTTTGTTTATTTTATTTTACAGTCTTATTGTATTTTTATGACTTGTTAACTTTTTTTCCACTTATCGTCGAGAGGCATTTTGCGATCTGGGATATATAATACTTGTTATTCGCCATGAAATCGTAATATACAAATTTACTCAGCATATTATAGTGGTCAGCTTCGAAAACTAAAAAGATGATTTGCGCAATTCTAACGCAAAGATTCCAACCAGAAAAGTATATTTTTTGAAGCCAGAGCGTCTTTATCAATAACTTTAATTACTTAGCATAATAGAAATTACAATCAAATAAAGATTAGCTAGAAATTTTATTCATAACTCATACGTATATATTTCCAAGGATGTTCTAAGAGATGTATTAGGAGTTAAGGGGTTTCTAAATGATTTATGGGCAATGTGCCTAAAGACATATTTACTAGATAATCTAAAAAGGCCTAGAACTTTTAGAGGTATATGCTAAAGACGTCTGAGACTGAATCCCTCTCTGACTAAACTTTAAACGTTACGATTTATGAATGTTTTCCTTATTTTCGTCAATTTTGATTTTAAATCTTCAAAGGTTTCCAAGAACAGTTGAAATTCGTATTCAGAACGAGATATACAAAAAAGGAAAAAGGTCGGTTAATTTTTATGGCCTGACCCAGTCAAGAAACCCGTTTAAAAAAACCGATCAGTGAGCACTAATAAAAGGTTTGATTTTGATTTGGGAACTTGCCTCAACAATAATGAAGAATCATGTCACGATTTCAAAAATTAAGTTTTAAATTTAGAATTAATCTTCCTTGTTTCTGAAAATTTGTTAGTTTGATACATAGATATAATCACGGCTAAAAATCCCTAGAAGGGGTAGCCAAAGCTAAAGCCAGTAAAGAAATACCTCAGCCACTTTTGGAACTTGATTAGGGAAAAATTGTAAGCTAAAGGTTTTTGGTGATGGGACTTCACCAACAACGCCCAAAAACTTCTTTAGAAATCCCAAAACCCTTAGTCGCCTCTTACAAACACCCACAGGTAGACATGGGGTAGTCCTATTCTAAGCTGGCACTACACAGAAACTAGTACTAGTTTGATACAAGTAATATAAATGGTTTTATATTTTTTTTGTATAAATATAAATGTACTGTGAAATGGCAAGAAAAATATAAGCCTAGTTCAGAATAAAATAATCTCTCAAAGAAACGAAAAGGTTTGTCAGGAACGTACAAAATGGCGATCAATAGTCTCTGCCTACCCCAATGGGAACTAACGGCGTGGATATATGTATGTATGTATACCAAACTATTATTTGTGTATATACTCGTATATATGTAATCAAATATATTCTAAGTACAAACATTGTAAATGTAAAGTGATTAGTCTTCAACTGATGCTGTCTTAAATGTCAAGGTGGAAGGCTGAGGGACCTTAGTGACCTTAGGACACAGCTCACACACATTCACGAAACATTTGTTCAGAAGCTCTCAGAGTGTCTTGAGATAGTCTCAGATAGTCTTTCTATATTATTTCTTTGATGATATTGCAAAAAAGAAATGTTGAGTTGGTTTGGGCACATAGAGAGGATGGATGATAGTAAATTGGTAAAAGTTAGTAGAGGATGACCTCGGAAGACAAAAAGGCAGGCGTCCGAAGTATGAAGAATAAAAGAGCATGTATGAGAAGATCGATGTATTAAAACGAAGCTAGAGAGGTCAGTCACGGTCAGAATTGCACAAAGTAGCGTGCGATAGTCTCTGCCTATCCCAATGGAAACTAGCGGCGTGAGTATACGTTATTTTATGTTGTTCAGAAGCTCACAGAGTATCTTAATTTACTCTTTCTATATTATTTTATTATATTATATTATTCTTATTTTATTTCCGTTCGGGGTTGACAGATTGTCTGTTGTAATTTTTTTTAATTTATTAATCTAGCAAATCTCTTTAAGCAAATTTAAAAAATTAAAAAATAATTAATGTCTTGACAACACAACACTCTCAAAACTCAAACGTAAACGCTGAAGGGGTTGGTAACAGTACTAATAACTTCTGAACATCACGCGACATTGTCACCTGGTGTTCAGAGTTACCACGTTTTGCTTGGACAGTATACTCATGTGATAGTGGACAGGCCTATCGCCGGTTTGTACGAATACACCGTCGATTGACTATGTGCAACATTGCCATGTGGGTTTCCATACGATGTTTTCTCTCACTGTTAACAACCATGATTAATAAACAACACATATGACTATAGAAAAGACACATTGGTGTGGGCCCGACTCGGGATTTGAACCGACGACGCCTGCCTGCATAACAGACGGGAATTCTTATCCATTGAGGTATCACGGTTTTAACACTATAACATACATACATACATACATATACTCACGGCTATAAATCCATAAAAGGGGTAGCCAGAGCTGAAGAAATTAGAAATTTCTCTGCCACTTTTGGAAGTTGAGTGGGGAAAAGATCGCCCGCTAACCGCATCGCCCAAAAATCCCTTAAAAAGCCCCAATACCGTTAGTCACCCCTTACGTACATCCACCGGAAGAAATGGGGTAGTGTTATTCTAAGCCGACACTACACAGCTATAACAGTATTTGCAATAATTAATTTGATCACTAATATTATCAATATGGTAGTCACTAGTTACCCATAGTTTTTCAGATTTATGACTTACAGGCGAAACTAAATCACAACTTAAATATTCAAAAAGGAACCTTACCCCGTCTTAATAAAAGCTAAATCATAAACCAGTTTGATGGGTATATGCTATTGACAGCCAATTTATGTGACACAAGATATTATGAGGTGATTGATATTCTAATTGGGTTTGTTTCTTATAGGAATTAATCGCGTAATGCCTTAATATTAATATTCATATGAAAGTCTATGATTAACTAGGGATGTGTAAAATTTGAAATCCTTGATCACTTTGGTTTTTCGTTATTATTATTATTTATACTCACGGCTATAAAACCCTAAAAGGGGCAGCCAGAGCTTCAGAACACGAAATTCCTCAGCCACTTTTGGAAGTTAAGTGGGGAAAAGATTGTAAAATAAAGGTTCTTGGTGATGGTTCTCCAACCGCATCGCCCAAAATCACTTAAAAAGCCCAATGCCCTAAGTTGCTTCTTACTAACACCCGTGGGCAGTAATGGGGTAGTGCTTTTCTAAGCTGACACTACACAGCTATATATTTTTCGTTTTTTATGTTCATTTTTTTGTTTATCAACAACATTGATAGCTCTGAATTTAAATCTTTTTGTTCATGAAAACCGCAGGAAACCGTAGGAAACGCAAACACTACTTAAACGTGTAAAAGAAATAAAGGATAGAAGAATTTCGCACTGGCAGCCAATTGACACGGTGGCTCAGTTGGCAGAGCGTCGGGGCGTATACCCGAGGTCGCGGGTTCGATTCCCGCCTGTGTCGAAATTTTTCTTTACTTATTATTGATAGCTCTGCCCAAAGAGCAACTCTTCTAATGCGAAAGACCTGAGGATAAATCCTGAATCGCGCCTACACCGATGCGGTGTTTCAAGCCACATGTAAACGTAAAAACATAACATAAACGTTCACGCCGTTTATCCCCGAAGGGGTTGGCAGAGGTACCAATACTTCTGAACTCACATGGCAAGCGCCGTCTAGTTTCCAGAGAAGGTACCCACGTTTTGCTTAGACAGTGTACTCACGTGATAGGGGACAGGCCTATCGCCGTTGTACGAATACACTATCACATGACTAAGTACAACTCAGCCATGTAGGTTTCCTCACGATGTTTTCCCTCACCGTTAACAACCATGATAAATTAACCACACATATGACTTTAGAAAAGACAAATTGGTGTAGGCCCGTCCCAGGATTGGAACTCACGCCCTTCTGTTTTCGGGCGGGTGTTCTACCCACTGGACTATCATGCCAATGTTATCATCAAGCCACATGTGATGTGTTAAATATTGTACATTCGAACAAAACGTTAGAAAACAAAGTCAAATTCTCCCTTTATTATAATTGGATTTTGACTAAATGTTCCATGAAAAGAAATACTCAACTATTTATGGTAAACATTATTCATAACCGTTTTCAAATGATATAACAATTAAAACCACAATTAATACACACGTTGTAATACACCTGTATAATACAGATATTAATATGTCAACGCATATCTCCCTAGCAGATTAATAATTTTAATGTTTCTGCTAACAGGTTACAAAGTATCTGTTAAAAAGTTTATGTACCGTAAAATTTTGTGGCACATTACAAAGTGGTTGCACCATTTCGTTAATGCGCTATGCATATATTAAACCCAAATTGTATAAATGTGTTAACTAAAAATGACAAACTTTATTAACACATCTGATATCAGCTTAAAAATATCAGGTATATCATTTACGTAGTATTTAAATAAATGTATTATTACTTACTGGAAGGATCTGACGACTGTGATACAGGTTCGACCTAGTGCAGTCTCAGTGTTTTAAAAATGATCATGTCTTATATGTTTTTTTCTATGTATTAGCATAAGTCTTATTGTATCTTTACTGAATAAACTATATTTGATTTGATTTCATTAGAAATTTCATTAGTAATGACTAATGATTTATTTTTGAAGACTTTAATCAACCAAGTACATCCTAGTTTGTCTACATATACATACTATGTGCCGTTTTTATCCACTGGTTGCTCTAAAATCCACTATTATCTACTATTAACGATAATACCCTGACCACGATGAGTGTAATTTAATAATAATTATTGTAACAATATCCCTACTAGTCTATTTTTGCCCAAAGCTTTAGTCCCGAAAGGGAGTTGTTTTGGGCAAACTGATTATAGTGAATCGAGCATAAAGTACTGTTCCCAGTTCCCATCTTCAAAGCCTAACAATTTAAAATAACTGGTTATTAGTCTTAGTCGCCTCATTCGATGCCGTTGTAAAGAAGTAGGGTAAATATATTCTAAGACGACTATATACACCATACCACTAAATAGTCAAATGTTTTGTAAATGTACCACAATAATGGGTAACTCACAGAGCCCAAATGAAAAAAAAAAACATTCGAAGTACCAAACTTAAAATTTCAAAGCCCATCGCAATAAATCGGCTACAGCTCCAAATTTAAATTTAATAAAAAAAAGGTTAGGAAGAAATCAAAAATAGAAGGCACCCAACCTCTATAGAACATGTCCGGACTCGTTCGCGGGATAAAGTAACAAAAAAAAACAAAAAAAAAGCGAGCACACAAGACTTGAAGGCACCTGTTCAGGGGAGCACCTGTGGCATAATGCATTTATTCAGTTAGGATACGGCGGAGAGAGGTGAGGTGAATTTTTGTCGTGTATTTAATATTTTTGCTCTTATATTGAAGGTTCAAATACTTCTTCTTTTGAGAACAGAAATGAATTTGGTAATATAATCAATTAGGTCTAGATCTAGAAAAATACTCACGGCTATGAATCCCAAAAAAGAGTAGCTAGATTTTAGGAATAAAAAAATCTCGGTTACTTTTGAAAGTTGAATAGGATAAAGTTTGTAAACTAGGATGGTTGGAGATGCGTCTGTTGCAACTACGGCAAACTTTCACTTAAAAAGCCCAAAAATCAAAACAAGCTCATTACGAGATCCGCGGAAATAAATAGATCGGTGCTATTCCAAGCCGACTGCTTTTTGAAAGCGGTTTAATTTGATTATGATGTGTGATCTTTTTCTTTATATTTAGTTGTCAATCCACCACAATCCCGTCGCCCACTGATAACTTAGATAGCCTCAGTACCCTTAGTCGCTTTTTATGACAATTTTCTACTTGAAGTTATGTTTAACCTACGCACAATCAATTTAAATTAAATCTTTTAAAGTTCTTTATGTTCTATGTCTATTAATAAGCAATTAATTTAGTGTACGGAAAATCATGAAATGAAGACGTCAGTTCATTTTATGGCATCAAATTTCAATATTCAAAAGCATCTCCGTACAAGGCATGCAAATACACTTATTAAAATGTAAACCGCAAATAATAAGACCTGTATCAAAACGTTACACAACAACTTGTTAGTATAATGCATAAATAAATAGAATTTGCATAGTGGACAATCCGTGTTGTGAAGCTGGACAAAATTCGAATTTATCGCTCGGAAAATTACCTTTGTATACATTTTGTCCTTGATTTTATGTGAATTGGTCGTGACTTTAGCTTTTAGCTGGAGGGTTTGATCAATGTAGGATAATTGTTCTACTGAGCTTTATTTCTTGGCTAGCATTATAAAAAACACTTCATGTATTTGACTGCATACATTTAAAACCTTGATTTTATGAAAAGAGCTAAGACGCATATATGAGTGTGTTTTCTCAGAAGTCATGTGAGTGGCCAATTTACTACTTTCGTCAACTTTTAGAGAAGATATTTTGAGAAAAACACATGATTAAACTTTGTTGTCTAAGAGTGTGGAGAAAGGTCTTCCCGATCACGTTATTACACTGTCGAAAAATGGTACAGGAAATCTACCCGGGAACCCCCAAGTAAAAACCTATCTCAGAATGACATACATACATATACTCACGGCTATAAATCTCTAGAAGGGGTAGCCAAAACTAAGGAATTAGAAATTCCTCAGCCACTGTTGGAAATGTGAGTGGGGATAAGATGGTAAAAATAAAGGCTGTTGGTGATGGGTCTCCAACCGCATCGCCCAAAAATCCCTTAAAAGCCCCAATACCGTTAGTCGCCTTTCACCACCGGAAGAAATGGGGTAGTGCTATTCTAAGCCGACACTACACAGCAATCTCAGAATGAATTGAATAATCAGCGCCTCTTCTACCGCTTGGAATTGGACGAAGATAAATTAATAAAGGATTACATAAGGTGAAAAAGATACTTTGGGTTTTATGGTATCAAAATAAAAATAAGCAAATGTTGTTTTCTCAAAATAGTAGCGGAAGTATTTAATAATTCTTCTGAACAAGCAAAAAATCCGTGATTGACAATAGCTTAAAAGATATATTCAGACAAAAACAAATTTAAGATTTATCATTGAGAAATGTCTCTTAGTTTCTGAGTTTGTACTTTTCATACTAATATACCAGCAGTTCAAGCACCCTAGACTTTTTTTACATCTTTTTTTGTTATTAATAACTGTGTATAAATTTCATCAGAATAAAATTAGGCTAGTAAAGAATTCTTTAATTTAAAATGGTGTAGTTGTTTTAGCTTATTTTATTCAAGTATTTGTTAAACTTTAGAATCATATATATCAACTGTAAACTGTAAATGCAAGAAATAAATAATGGGCACCATTCACCAAAAAGGGGAGCCAAGAAAATAATACGTTTAAAGGACATACTATATGTCATATATACATTTAATTCCGCTATAATTCCTATTGAGCTAGTTAGGATACCTGGCAATCTAACTACTCAACTTATATGTTGTATGTAACAACATATTTGTTACATACATACATATACTCACGGCTATAATTCCCTAGAAGGGGTAGCCAGAGCCAAGGAATTATAAATTCCTCAGCCACTTCCGGAATTTGAGTGGGGAAAAGATGGTAAAATAAAGGTTTTTGGTGATGCGTCTCTAACCGCATCGCCCAAAAATCCAATAAAAAGCCCAAATACCCTTAGTCGCTTCTTACGACACCCGTGGGTAGAAAGGGGTAGCGACATTCTAAGCCGGCACTACACGGCAAACAGAACACATTGGCAGACGTTACAGATTGTAATTAATATTATTTCTAGCTTATCACAGTTTTATTTCCAAGGTCACATAGGTGCTCGGTTGTACGGGTATACATGCTTTATACAGAAGCACTAATGCTTATGCCGGCTTAGAATGTCACTACCCCTTTCTCCCCACGGGTGTCGTAAGAGGCGAGTAAGGTTATGGAGCTTTTTTAAGTGGTTTTTGGATGAAGCGGTTGGAGACCTATCACCAACGATACTTTATTTCTACCATCTTGTCCCCTATCAACTTCCAAATGTGGCTAAGGAGTTTCTAGCTCTGAAGCTCTGGCTGCCCCTTTTTGGCATTTATTGCCGTGAGTATAAGTATGAATATATGTACATAGCGCACGAAGTATTACAGAGAACCAATATAATATAAATTTCTGTCCCAATAAGATACTTACCACAATGAAACAGTTCAACAGTGACAATAAAATCAGAAATCATGATCCAAATAAACCGAGATGCACTTACCATTGTAATCACTGGAGCGTACGATGTCTTTTTTCAACCGCTGCTGGACATAAACGATTAGCCGTGACTTACTGTGGCTTCACAATTAAAAGGCCACACAGGAAATATTTATTATTTAAAAAAGGAGCGAAGTTTGACAACGCGCTGAGTTTGGATTCTTTAATCTGATTTGGTTCTCATGGCATTTTATCTATATTTTTATAAGTCGTTTACGTTAACGAAATAACACGTTTCGGCTAGTTTATTCCAATTTACAAGAAAATAAATCTTTAATTTATAACAAATAAATATTTATTTAAATCTTTTTGTTCATGAAAACCTCATGTGGGGATTATTACTAACAAATAAAGAATAAATAAAGGAAAGAAAAACCGCCTGTGTCGAGATTTTTCTTTCATAATATTTGTATCAAATGGGTTCTTTTTTCTAATTGGAATATGTTTTTTGACATGTTTTTTTTATTATAAAAATTAGAACGGTCTCGTTGTTATTCCTACAGAAGTTATATTTTTCATATAATCGCAATTGAATACTTCTTTCAAGTATCAAGAAGGACATCAATCAAGTATCTCAATCGAATATTGAAACGTAAACGAAAATGTATCGAAACGTGAACGTGAACTAGATCCGAGTACAGTCACGAACAACATTGGCATTGGACTCGAAGCGAGTGCGGAAAGGGAAATCCGAGAGCATCGTGAATCGAGAGAATAAATTCGAATGCGAAACATGAAATTGAATCTTGTTGGAATCCCAACTCTTTTTGCTGATTTGAAAATTATAACCAACTATAGTGTTTTTTGGGATTGTATTATTTTATGTTATTTACCGAATATTGAAACATAAGTAGAAACGTTACTTCAATATTATTAATTGAGAATATTTAATAGTAGCAATGATTTGCATATCGTTTTTTTATAATTTAATTTTGATCCAATCAGAGAAGAAACAAAGCATTTCAACAGTCATTTTAAGATTTATATTTGGTAATTTTCCTTCTCTAATCTTCTAATGGTGGTTGAAGAATTGCTAATTCTAAATCTTTTTATGGATTTATATGCTGTGTAGTGCCGGCTTAGAATGTCACTACCCCTTTCTACCCACGGGTCTCGTAAGAGATGATGGGGCATTTTTAAAGTGGTTTTGAGTGGTGAGAGACCCATCACCAACGATACTATATTTCTATTATGTTGTTCCCTACCAATTTCCAAATGTGGCTGAGGAGTTTCTAGCTCTGGCTACCAATTCTTACGTATGTATGCCTGTATTTTATAATTGTTGGTATGGTTCTATTAAAAACTGCATATCTACTCAAAATTAACCCTCTATTTTAGTGAAATTTTGAAGTGCAATGAAGATATATTTTTGATCCAATTAGTTTAATATTTATAAATAATACTTTTCAAGGCTTTCATAATTCAACGAGGGAGTAAGAGCTTGTTAGTAATATTTACACAAATCTGGTATCTAGAAGAATCAATTTAATAATCTACTTTTGATCTTACTATTATTTTTAATCGAAAATCTAATATTTCGTTACTTAGTGATTCCATGTTTTCCAGTGCCTTAAACAACAAGCATTATGCATTATTTTTATTTCAAATTTCCTTTTTTAATGGAACGTGACGTAGTAAATTAAAATGCGTTTTTTTATAAAATAATGTTTATTTGATATTCCCTTTATACTGTTGGGATTTTCTTGTATGAAACACAATCATGGTTATTCATATTTGGAATTAACAGCACTTAGCTATTTAGTTATTGAGAAAATAATATTAATTAAACCTTTGAACTAAGTATGTTTCAGACATGATAATTTACATGTCTTAGATTGGACATCTTTCTTTACTTATGTACAATATTGTAAAAAATTATAATTATAAAACTGCGTTTCAATTATATAAATTTACAGTTTAAAATTTTCATACATAATTTACAAGGCAAACAGAACAATATTAAAACAAAAGTATTTTATATCATCGAATATTTCATTCTTGAAATTAAAAATATAGTTATTTACAGTTATTCTTATACAATTAATATGATACAAATAATTGAACAATAAGGGCCACATTTTGCGTCCGTTTCATTATCATATTATCATTTTCTTTATAGTTTTGCAAATTTTTATAAAATTAACTAATATTTGGTGTCTAATGAAATCAGAATTTAAATTAAATCCGTGAAAAAGGATTTTGACTATCCAGCTTTTGGAACTTAAATAAATTTGAGATCCGTTTATTAAAAATAATATTCTGCTAAATGCTACAAATTACCAAGGGAATATTTATATGAGAAAAAGAACTAAAATTAAACTAAAATTCATATCTGTTTTAAAATTCATAAAACAAAATAAGAGATCAAATGAAATGTCACTAAAAATGAAACTTAACAAATGCTTAGCTAACGTAATAATTAAATCTATGGATTTGTATTGAGATGTACAGAACATATAAATACAGATAAAATGCAGAATTTGTAAAATTAAATGAGAAAGTAAAGTAATAATGTCACTCGAATAAATGCACTGATTATATTATTTGTTCCTGTATTTTAGTATTAATTCCTAGAGGCGTTTTGTCGAACTTCACTCAAAGATTGCAAAATTTTGAAAAGCGTTAATTGTGATTAAGCATAAGTGTTGTTAGCGAGACCGAAATCATTTTTATAGAATCCGGCCATGAACCACCATTTACAATTTAAGTGCAGTTTGACACAACATCCCTTACAAGCTTAATGCAATTTTGAATTTACAAACATAATAGCGGATGGACTTAAAAATACATAACAATAGTCCCGATCTGCTTTGCAGTATCACCGTCAACAAATACTTATCTAATAAAGTTTTGAGTCCACATTTTTATCTTATTGTGTTGAAGATTGAAGACGCGAGGGACACTTTTATGATGGCCACTACCATAACGAGGTTCACGATGTAGGTCGAATTGCATCTTAAGTGGTAAGGTGGCGTGGTGTTAGTCTCCAAGGGGCACTCACCTCGCCGTGTTTGCTCCGGGCTCTCGGAGCTGGGCTGCCTTGCAACTAATATATGGCACAGAACCTCATATAATTCACTCAACAGTCGATTTAGCCGTGAAAAGTTCTCTTCTGTCGCCTCTCGCTCACTAGGTATATTGAATGCTATAGCCATGTTTTTATGCTCTGTCTTTCAAAGCGCCTTTTTCTACGGAAGAAACGCGGGCAGATGGCCGGTGTTTGTTTTGTATGCATAAATGCTGTGCTGCCTCTCTGGCTTCGTAGATTTTTTGCTGGAGCTTACTGACAGTTTTTTTTCCATTAAAATATTGTTCCTTTCAAATTAGAAAAATTTAGTCTTTTTTGTTTTCATTAATTTCTTCAAGCAATTTCACTTTAGAAGTCAAAAAATTTAGGACCCGGTTTTGACTAAATCCAAAATATTTTTCCAAAATATCGTCGAAAATACAGTCTTTCAAAATTCACTTTTCCTATTCTATCTACTGAATGGCACGTCAGTTTTTATCACACAGCGTAACACTACAAAATTTAGCTCGAAAGAGATCACCAGAACATGTCCGACAAATTGATAAAAAATCACAAGTCCACAAAAATGTTTATGTCACTTCAAAAAAGTCCAAGAAGTGTTTGACATTGTCCGCAATTCACTTTACGCGCTAAAACTTCGTTGCGAAAACATTGGCCGCGTGAACTTTCGGTAAAACTCGATGCTTAAAGTTCGATGTAAACAAACAGAGTCCAATTCGCGCGACAAAACCACTCGGCACAAAAGAGGTCGGAGACAAACTAATGCACGTGCAGCTGCCACGGAAGCGAGTCGTGTAATAAGGGATAATACGTCGTGCACATCATTGCCTCGACGCGGACCCGCTGCATGTGCTGGTGCGGTGCATCGCGTGCATACAAACGCACACAATCAAAATGTATTTGATTATAAATAGTACAACGCACGGTAGCACGTTCCCTTCACACTCGACCACTACAATCAGCGTCACACGCCACCTACCTATCTCTTTTCAACACGAACCACCCTGTATATTGCATTCTCTTTTCAATTAGATTACATCATGTAACAACAGCGCTTGACATTATTTTGCTCTCTCGCTTTTCCGTAGCTATTAAAGTTCAACTCGAGGGAGAAAGCTATACGACAAAGCTTTTTAGATTCAAAGCAAGAAAGCGCGCGAAACAAAATTGGCCAATAGTAGAGTTTTGTTGATGTGGGGTGAGGTGACGTCACGAGGGTTAGCAGGGTTGAAGAGAGTTCACTCGGCAATCGGTCGACTACCGGTGTTCATAAAACGTTTGTCGTAAAACCAAATAATATTGCAGTTAGTGTTAGCATTTTTCCTTTTAAATTTTAAAAGTAACGATATAGGGCACAAATGTATAAAAATTTGAATTGCTTTTCTGGATAAAAATTTGCTTTGTTATTGCAAAAGTCGTTTCTGTAACGAGTTCGTCATAAACCGGATAGTGTTGGTTTAGTATCGCCTATATTGTAGGAGCTAGATCAGGAATCGTTTTTATTTGTAGTAATATCGGTTATTTTGGTGGTTTTCTTATAAATATTTTACAGTGCAACGTGGTAAATTTATGGCGCTATATTTGGTGTAACCATGTGTTTTTTTAGGTTTATTATCGTTTAATAGCGAGTGTAAGCATTAGTAGAATAAAAATAAAAATGTTGGTGTTCACTTTAGATGTTTTGCTATAAAACTTAAAAGTGTTACGTTTACGACTGTTATTTAGTGATTTTTTTATGTTTTAACTGAATGTTCGCGTGAAATTAAAATATTAACTGTTGTATTATTTTTTTTACATTTATTTGTTAAGCTATCACAATTCTGTGAAAACAAACTGTGCATATTAAATGCATGTTCCGAACCACCTTATATCATTCAAATTATAAATTGTTCTTATTTTTCTAACTCAATCATGCGACTGAATATCAACACCATTTTTTTAAATGACAATAAGTAAAAACTTACATAATTTTTTTTCAATCTCCACTTGTGTTTTTTACTAATTTTAAATGTCAATTTTTATTTATTTATAATAATTCATTTAAAATTACTCAAAAAAAACCAACAATTATAATAGATTAATTTATTAGAATGACCAACACCGCGACCGATAGCCGAGCGACATGTCACAACATGTTTTATGTATGATTTCAGGTTCGATGTATGAAAAAATAGTAAGTATGCAAAATAAGACAAAATCAAAATACACTTCCTGTCACTTTTCTGACAATACACAAACACAAATGCAGTTATAAAAGTTGTGCAAAATATTTATTGAAAAACAAAAAAGAAATTATAGACAATATCGCTATAAATAGCGTAAAGTACTGACCATTTTTCACGATTTTCCATATTTGATTTGACACACAATTATATAGACACAGGTGCTTATTTTAAAATCTCATACACAACTAATTCGGCAATGAACCTTTCTGCGATACCATCGTCTGATCCAATCTTGGATTAGTCATCATCCCGCAACATTAAAAATTCTAGTTGGCTCCAAATATATTCATATAAATGTTAAGCAATAGGTCATAAGCTAATTGGATCCCTTTAAAAATGTAGAAAACTCAATTTGACATCAATGAGGTCTGTACAAAGTAATAGTCTAATGAGAAATAAAAATAACATATGATATTCATCATTGTGACATTTTATTGTTAACAATTCATCAACCACTTTTGGAAATGAAGGGAAAAGATGATGAAATAAAGAACATTGATTGTATACGTTCCTTACTATCATTAATAAATCTCTATGATTCCAAGACATCAGCGAAATATATTATTTGAAATAATACAAAGAGATGTTAGACCTGCCTGCACCCTGAACATGAATACACACTGTCCAAGCAAAACGTAAATACGCTCAACAACCTGATGTCTCTATAAGTGTGACTGAAAGAGGCATTTCAATATTGAAAAAGGATAAAATTAGAATGTAATTACTAAGCTGTTCTTAAAGTCATGAGTTTATCTAACATATGGGTATTCAGTGAAATTTAAACAGTTCATAAATAAGATAAAAGATACTTCCTTTTAATCAATCAAATTAAAATCAAATCTAAACTAAAAAGTATTATATTTTACAAAAAGCTCGAAGTATCAATTTTCTTTGTTACCTCACATGATAAGAATATCAATATCTGGTCAATATTGCATCAGTTCAATCTTTCCGTGCGCTGAATTAAAATAAGGCTATCTCAAAGAGGCGGTAACTTTTGTAGAGTGACCATAATGAAACCTCTTGCGGATAGGGGAGAAAGATATAATGTTATTTAACATTGCTAACGTGGAGTACAAAATATGATAAATATTCAAGCTTAAAAAAAATGTTTGTCCCTGCCAAGTTTAGAGCTAATGCAGGATTTTAATAAATTATCTATCACGAATAAAAAGACAAAATTTTAACCTGCAATTGCAAATTAATTAAAAACAAATAGTTTTAATCGACACCTATAGTTTATCTTACTCCATTTGCACAAAAATCTTTCACAGTAATTGTAACTGCCGAAAGAGAAACAAAATATCTGAAAGGCATTTTTACTTTTTGGCCTACAATCAAAAAATCAAGAAAACTTTCATTCGGTTGTTTCTTTTATACAGACACACTTAATGATCAAGTTTCGTACAATGCCATATTCCATGCACTAATGCTATAAGTTAGTTGTTTTTTTCATTTAACTATAATGATATTGCTATCCTACACTCAGGCTTCAATATTAAATTCAAGTTCAGACATGTTTCGCAAGAAGTTGGATGAGTTAGCCTGCAGAAAGTGGGTCAACGTAGTAGTGACTAAGCATTTGGGAGATGACAAAAAAACATGCGTGTATCAGTTTCATATGCATGTTTATGAAGGAATAAATTACCATTGAAATATTAATACATTTTGTAATTTTAAATAAATTTTGATTTAATATGACATCGAAAGTTACTTTTGTTAACACATCAAAATGTTATTGGTTCATTTTAAAGTGTTTTTTGGCTTTCGATTTCGTAAATTTATAAACCGTCACTAGGTACATTATTTGTATTTTAGTTCTAATAAAATATAATTGAGCTTCTCAATTATCGCACACACCTTTTCAACCTCGTAATTTCTATTAAATAGAAGCTCACGAATTTGACCATTTTTTCTGTCACCCAAGTTAATATTATAATAAAATATTATTCATTAAAATCACAAATATACTTTCTCTCATAAGCCAAAGTTTCCAATTCCCCACGTTTAGATGGCGCTACACGTTGTTTAGTTGCGAATCGTAGTGCCATCGAGGCGTCCCCTCCTGACATGCTGCTTTAACCCCTCGCCTCGTGAGGGTCGGGTCGTGGACAAATGGATAGATATATTAATGTGCCAGGTTTGTTGTATTCTATTGATAAAATTGGTTAAAATAGAAACGTTTGATTACTTACTTGGTTTTAATTTAGATATTAAGAAAAGTCTAATTATTATAATTTTACTTATATTTAATTTAGTGTTATAACAATATTCTCATAAATATTATTTGTCCGTCTTTATTTTATTTTGAATATTAGGTAATGCCCAGACCATTTGCTTTAACTATATATAAATTAAAAAAATATTTATAAAAACGCTAACATAATAAAATAAATTTAATAAGATGAATGATTAAAAAGTAGACTTATCACCTCCTCACAGCCCCTATATGTTCCCACTGAGTGGGCTCGAACCTACCCTTTAAAAATTAAAATTTTGATAAGCAATTTATTTATTTAAAATAAGTATAGCGTTTTTTCACCAAAGCAGCATATAGTCGCCAAATAAATTCAATTAATGAAATATAGGTGGATAGACAAAAATATATACATGAAATACAAACTTAACCAACTTCATAAAAGAAACTGTTACTCAAATACGGCGCGCAAGCTTTTCTACGAAACAGAATAGCCACACAAAAGACTCTTCAGAGCTTTCCTCGAAGAAAACAATGTATAGAGAGAAGCTTTTTTACTCGTCGACTTTAATTCACCGTAGCGGCTACTGCATTTTGATTTCACGGACTGGATTGCCTCTCTGTCATTACTTTTTATGTTTACCATGCTTCAAGTCAAAGGATAAATAAAAAAGCTGTGCGATGATGAATCATTTGTCAAAGCTCTTATTTATGGAGCTTATGGATGGTGATAGTGAATGGATGTGGACATTTATGTTTTGTGTAAATTTGCATGGATGTAAGTTTGTGTAGGAAATGAATTTGAATAGATCATAGAAGAAAGTAATATAATGATGATAGGTGCAAAAGAAAATTTGTTACTAGATTAATAGACAGTGATTCATAAAACAAATGCTGACTTAAGTACACGAAACGATAGGTACCAGCAAAAATGTAAGAGGCAAAATTATTCAACACATATAAATTAATAATAAGTTTGATTGTTTAAAAAATACAAATATAGGAAACATACATACATACTTAGCTTATACATACATAGCTTTGGAATGTGAAATATCCTCAGCCCACTTTTGGAAGTTGATGGAGAAAAGATGGTAATAATAAATGTTTTTGGTGACTGGTCTCCAACCATATCGCCCAAAAATCACTTAAAAAGCCCCTATACTCTTAGTCGCCTCTTGCGATCACCCACGGGTAGAAATGGGGTAGTATTAATCTAAGCCGACACTACACGGCAATAAATATAAGAAACCTATATTCAAAACAAATCAATAAAGGTTTTTGTTGCGGTAGAAGTAAAATTTCAAATAAAGGATATAATACTGAACAGTTTCTATAACTAATGTTTATAACTTAGCTGTTCTGACCACTCTTTTGTGGGAATGGTCCTTTAACTAAGCTTAAATCCATTATAAGGTGTACCGCTTGGATAAGTTATATTTTAATTATAAACAATATTTTCTAAAGTTATGATCTAAAACCGTCATGTAACTTACTTCTAAGATATCAATTTATTAGTGTTGATTATTGTTGATCTGTATTTATTTGCTGCAGTTGTTATTAACGAAGGCATACTAAGGATTTATCTTTATTTATTTTCAAAGCTTGAATCAGTATTATATTATTTCACGCTTTTTAAGAGCAAAGCTGCCAACAGCGTTCTTTGCGATTCCTTTGTTATAGTCAGTCCCTCTGTTCCCGTTAGGGTAGATAGGGGCTATGGATCACCACTTTTCACGATCCTGACAGATCTTTCTTTTATTCCCATTCAGACTTCATCACTTTTGAAACAAATGTTTTTACAGACAAGTCATCAAATTAAATAAACATAAAAATAATTTTTTATTATGTTTTTGAACTGAGCTATATATACCACTCAGAATTCTTTTTTGAATTTAGTTGTGAATTACTAGATGACCCGGCCAACCTTATTTGCGATATAATATTATCCGGAGTAAATAGATGCCAATATTATAGTAACAAGAAACTTCCAAATAAATCAATTATTTATTTGACTGAGTTAATATTAATATATTCATAATCTTACAAACAAAGAAAGAAATTTACCATATTACACAGAAATATAATACAAAAAAATAATATTAAAAGTAACAAGACAAAATTAGGCAACAACTGAGTTAATTAGGTTCCACTATCATTTGAGTTTTATTAATCCCATTCGTTGGTTTCAATCGAAGTGCTTTTTGCTATTACTATAGTTTATGAGATGCATAACATCAAGTTTCATTAACTTACGTTTTCATAGGTATTGTCAACCGTTTGGTTCAGAATAGCAGTACTCCAAGTAATCGTGGTTATTATTACAATTTTTCTTACAAATTTATACATACATACATATACTGACGGCTATAAATCCCTAGATAGGGTAGCCAGAGCTAAGGAATTAGAAATTCCTCAGCCACATTTGAAAAGTTAAGAGGGGAAAAGATGGTAAAATAAAGGTGGTTGGTGATAGGTCTCCAACCTCATCCCCCAAAAATACTTTAAAAGCCCTAATACCGTTAGTCGCCTCTTACGTTCTCTTACGTAGCCACCGGAAGAAATGGGGTATTGCTATTCTAAGCCGACACTACAAAGCATTATACAAATTTATACGTGGCATTAAAACCCATTGGTGTAAGCAGAGACTATTCGTCACCTAGTAGAACCTGGCAAACTACTCTTATTCGATTCACCATCCTATTTACTATATAAATACTTATAAATAGAATAGAATAGAAAAACACTTCATTGCCCATCAAACAAAAATTATTTACAAAAATTTAGTGAAGTACAATTGGCGGTCTTATCGCTAAAAGCGATCTCTTTGATTATATATAGTATATTAAGAAAACCTCTTTTCCTTATTAAACTAAAACACGTCCATCTTATCAGTTCTATAACAACTATGATTTGTAGGTAGCACACTTTTAAGAATCTTATTTTATTCATGAACCACTAACGAACCAGTAATCAATTGATTATCAAAACGCCAGTCGATATTCTCATTATCTAGATAATTAGAACCTTCAATTATCCAGATGCATTAACCAGTTGGACCTCAGGTGTCCAATTTGAGTGAGTTACATCCAATCGACAGGCGTGTTGGAATTAAAATTAATGGTTGTCCTGTACGAGGTCTATTTAAACTGTTTCATTGTTGCCTATCATTAAATTTGTTTGGCTATATATACATTTACGACTATATCTTTGAAGATTTAGGTAGAGTATTTGTATAACATACATAGTTACATACATACATATACTCACGGCTATAAATCCCTAGTAGTTGGCTCCCTAGTAGCTCTAGAATAAGAAAATTTTCAGCCACTTTTGAAAGATGTGTAAGGAAAATTTTGTTTTTTTTTTTGTTTCTTTGTCTGGGCTTTCTTTGGGTCGTAGTTTTGCAAGCAGGAATATTACTTGTCAACCAAATCGTTTCAAAAGTAATGAAAGCATTTTTGTTGGTTCTTATGCAACAATATTTGCGACATCTTCTTAAGTAGATAAAGATTGTACCTATTCTAATCGGTAAATATTTGAGACATTTTCACATTTAGAAAAAGGTTGGACAAAATAGGATGGTCGGTAAGGTTTAACTTACATACTTAATGGTTCCCCAGCCACATCACCTGACTTTTACTTAAAATTATAAAGGCTCAAAAGCCTTAATTGCCCCATATGACACTTAGCATGGGAAGAAACGAAAACATTATGTTGTAAACCGACACTACAGCACTCTTATTAAAATCTGTCATTTTTCAATAAAATCATTTATCTGTACACTAGCTTTATTACTGGATTATATTCAAATTTCAAAGTTATCGATACACGGCAAACGTAATTACCGGTATATAAACAAAACAACAATAAAACAGGGCAAACAAAAAGAAGCTTTTAACTGAAACTTCAGTAAGCTTTCACGCAAATAAACCTGAAATGATCGAAGCTGTAATTAATGACCCCTTTAGGCTTCCCATTCGTGGTCGGCTTAAAAAACTATTAAAATGCCCGATACAAACTATAATGGGGGAAACTGATGAAAAAGCTGCAGGGGCAATGCAATCAATCCTGACTTTTACATATTGAATGCACTATATTTGAATAGAGCTTATTTGAGTAGAGTATCATTGAGTAGTATTGCTGTGTAGTGTCAGCTTAGAATAGCACTACCCCATTTCTTCCGGTGCGTGTACTTAAGAGGCGACTAACGGTATCGGGGCTTTTAAGGGATTTTTGGGCGATGCAGTTGGAGAACCATCACCAACAACCTTTATTTTACCATCTTTTCCCCGCTCAACTTTCCAAACATGGCTGAGGAATTTCGAATTCCTTAGCTCTGGCTACCCCTTCTAGGGATTTATAGCCGTGAGTATATGTATGTATGTATATATGTATCATGATTACGAACACAAAATTATATAATACTTTTCAAAATTTGACTATACAATTGTCACATATAATTAGTTTTTTTTTTTATTTGAAACTATTTATTTTAAAGGTTTTTCACATTGATAATTATAATACAGAGGGGTATTAATCTATACTTATAAACTTGATTGTGGCCCCTGGGGAGTCTAATATAAGATTCTAAAATATTTACTGGACTATAATGTAATAAATTAATCAACAAAACTAAAAAATATAAAAATAAACTATGTATGTTTAGCATAGACATACAAGGACAGAAAAAATAGTTACACCGTTGGTTTTTTATAAACTGAGGTTTCTGCTAGTCATGTGAGAGACAACGCTCAATATGGATGGACACTTTGTGTTTCGTGAAACTAAGGGTCGCCCTTAAATGGATAGAGAGAGTAAAGAACATAAACATATACTGACGGCTATGAATCCCTTGAAGGGGTAACCAGAGCTAGGGAATCAGAAATTCCTCAGCCACTTTTGGAAGTTGCGTGGGGAAAAGATGGTGAAATAAAGGTTTTTGGTGATGGGTCTCCAACCGCATCGCCCAAAATTCCTTAAAAGCCCCAATACCGTTAGTCGCCTCTTACGTACACCCACCGGAAGAAATAGGGTAGTGTTATTCTAAGCCGACACTACACGGCAATAATAAACGGACTATAATGTAATAAATTAATCAACAAAAATAAAAAATAAAAAAATAAATTCTATTGTATGTTTAGCACAGACATACAAGGACAGAATAAATAGTTACACCGTTGGTTTTTTATAAACTAAGGTTTCTGCTAGTCATGTGAGAGACAACGCTCCATATGGACACTTTGTGTTCCGGGAAACTAAGGGTCGCCCTTAAATGGATAGAGGGAGTAAAGAAGTCAAACCAATACCCTAGTAGTAGGAGTTGCATTTGATCTAGCCTATCTATCTATATTGATAGCTATCATCAGTGTCTAGAGTGGAATGATCAGCTAAGAACTCTTTGAAGTTAATGAAAACTTAACTTAAACTTGTGTTGTGGACGACGTGATAGCTCAATGGGTAGAACACCGGTTAACGTGCAAGCGACTAGTGTTCAAATCCCGGGTCGGGCCTACACCAATTTGTCTTTTCTAAAGATCTATGTGTGGTTAATTTCTCATGGTTGTTAACGGTGAGGGAAAACATCGTGAGGAAACCCACATGACTGAGTTGTACTTAGTCATGTGACAGTGTATTCGTACAAAAACGGCGATAGGCCTGCCCCCTATCACGTGAGTATACTGTCCATGCCAAACGTGGGTACTCTGAACACCAGGTGACAAAGTCACGTGATGTTCAGAAGTATTAGTACCTCTGCCAACCCCTTCGGGGATGTTCGCCGTGAACGTTTATGTTATGAAAACTTATTTTATTGAGACATTGTCAAGACAACTCTTTGCCAGAGCGTTATGGGATAAGGCCTGATCACTCTTTTCTTGGTGGTAATAAGCTCGTGTTGATAAAGATAATATTATAACATAACACCATAAGAAGTAGATGTACAATACTATAATAATCAGAACTGAAATGGTACAAAGGTTCTAGTTGGCCAAAGCTATAGGTAGAGCGTCGTATAAATAATTATTTTCAATCCTTTGTTCGTCTCGCCAGCCACTACCTATAATTTTTCATAAATTTTATACAAAAACTTTAGTTATATTACTTATTTTGTGACTAAGTTTGCATAAAAATCCAACTAGCCAGTCCGTATGTCGTCTCTAATAAATTGTAGTTTGTCCGATGCGCAGATTAGCACCGCTTGCAAAGTTCATTACTCCTTCACGCTCCCTGATTGCCGTGCCTGCGTTTCGTTTGTGGTACGTTTTGAGAAACGCTAAAGTTTATTACAATATTACACTAGTGTTTTTAATTTTTTATATCATTTAAAATTTTAATTTCATAAGAATTAGCTGTGTAGTGTCGGCTTAGAATAACACTACCCCATTTCTGCCGGTGGGTGTACGTAAAAGGCGACTAACGGTATTGGGACTTTTAAAGGATTTTTGGGCGATGCGGTTGGAGACCCATCACCAAAAACCTTTATTTTACCATCTTTTCCCCATTCAACTTAAAAAGTGTCTGAGGAATTTCTAATTCCTTAGCTCTGGCTACCACCTATAGGGATTTACCAATGTGAATATATGTATATATTGTACTTTGGTGTTTTAAAGTGGAGCTTTTAGCAAAGAAGCAATAGCCACAAAAACATTATGCATATAACATACATACTTACATATACTCACGGCTTTAAATCCCTAGAAGGGATAGCCAGAGCTAAGGAATTAGATATTCCTCTGCCACTTTTGGAAGTTTAGTGGGGTAAGGATGGTAAAATAAAGGTTGTTCAATTTTTGGTAAAGGGTCTCCAACCGCATTGCCCGAAAGGCCCTTATAAGGCCCCAGTACCCTTAGTCACCTTTTACTAACACCCACGGGAAGAAATGAATAGTGCTATTATTAACCGACAATACGTAGCAATATGAATATAAGTGATAGATATTGTGACTTCTAGAACTCGTTTTGCTTTAGAGTTGATAAGATTTGTCCCATTTGTATATCTTTAACTAGAATCAATTCACAAAGAATTAAATTCTTTTTGGCCTATTTAACCTTACCTTACTTATACCTTCAAGAAAGTATAAATAATATCAAACATTTTCATTATGCTTCATTTTGTTTTTTTTATAAGAATTCGTAAAAATAAGTTTTGACACAATTGTATATAATTTATACATACATTATCCGATTACAATGGGCAGTCAGTTCAAAATAGTGTTCTGTTTTATTATTTATTACATATTTATTCAGTTTATTACATTACCTTTAATAAGGCTTTCCTATTAGAAGGACAGGTAATATGGTTGTAAACCATCATTTTCATCATAAGCCCATGGTTATCTACTGCTGGATATAGACCACAGTGCAGGAGCAGTCGAAACCTTGACCACCACTCCAGAACCTTCAAGTTCTAACAACCGTTGGTCGTGCAAGTAATGTGCCCTGACCGCGACCATTGGGACTTCAGTTTTATCAACATGTAACGCAGTTGCTGTGTAGTGTCGGCTTAGAATAGCACTACCCCTTTTCTTCCGGTGGGTGTACGTAAGAGGCGACTAACGGTATTGGGGCTTTTTAAGGGATTTTTGGGCGATGCGGTTGGAGACCCATCACCAACAACCTTTATTTTACCATCTTTTCCCCACGCAACTTCCAAAAGTGTCTGAGGAATTTCTAATTCGTTAGCTCTGGCTACCCCTTCTAGGGATTTATAGCCGTGAGTATATGTATATATGTATGTGTATAACCCAGTTCTTCTGCGGGTCTTCTTCTAAGAAGTTCAATTGAATAGTGAAACTTTTAATAGAAACTTCTTCATTTCCCATTTTATTATTTGAACCTTCTTATAAAGCACGTTTTAAAAGGCTTTGTCTTCAAGTGTATGAGGAAAAAGTCTGTTTTAGGACATTAACCGACACTAAAAGGGTAGGTGACTTAACCAGCTAAATGGTATATCATAGTCTTTCCCATACTTTCATTTCGTCACACTATGTAAAGACGAAAGGGAGAGCAGCTTAATAAAACAGTACTGGATGTTTCGTGGACAAATTACATGCATTTGCAAATAACAGGTGCGGTGTGATACTATCTACGTCATAACTCTACTGGAATTTGTTGAGGAATTATTTTGGACGGATGCTCATAACTGCTTTGTATGAATTTATGCTCGAATCGAGAATGTCGTTCCTATTTTTGTACGTAGTTTATTAAGAAGTAAATTAAACAATTTAAATGTAGTTTCTATACGAGAGGCATGCCAAAAGAAGTTACATACTCTTTTCTCATTTAATTGACACTGGCAAGCTATGCACCATCTAAAAGGCTGGTTTTTTATTGACATATTTGAATATAGAACACACTTCTTTTATTTATTTTTATTTGAATGAGCATCTTTTTTTCGAGAATCTGGCGGGAATTCACTTGCAACAATGGAGCTCAGTCGACATGATTTTTGCACTATTATTCATTATGACTTTAAAAAAAGGTTTAAAGCCTCAGGAAAGTTTTGAATTTTTGGCTTCTACTTTTGGTGAGTCTGCTTGTTTCCGAGCGACAATATTCAATTGGTTTGCTAAATTCAAAAGAGCACGGGCATGTCTCAAAGATGAAGCGAAGACAGGACGGCCGCCAACCGCGATCACGCAAGAAAACGTTCGTGCAGTCGATAAACTTATTCGCGAAAACCGACGAATCACATATGTAGAGCTAAAACGAGAACTAGGAATTAGATCAGCAGCAATGCAAACCATAATCCACGACCACCTTTATCTCCATAAACGTTGTTCGAGATGGGTGCCGCACAAACTTACCGATGAGCAGAAAGACCGTCGGGTGGATTGGTACCTATTCAGGATAGATAAATTCAACAAGGGCGAGAAAAAAAACGTATATGATATACTGACTGGTAACGAAACATGGCTATATAACTATGATCCCGAATAAAAGCGACAGTCGACTGTATGGTGCATTGAAGACGAGCCAACTCAAACAAAATGTCGCCGTGCACGAAGCACACAGAAACAAATGGTCGCCTACTTTTTCTGCAAAACAGGTCATATTGTTACTGTTGCGCTAGAGAATGAAAAAATGGTGAACTCCGAATGGTATGTGACAGTAGTAGTAGTTTATGCTCCAACAGTAATATCAGCTTGGTGTGACATGCAACCGTAGCCAGGAATCCGGCACCTTCTCTGGCACCACGACAATGCGGCGCCGCACACGTCTGCCAGAACACTAGACTTTTTCAACTCGAAAAATGTGTCAATTCTCCCTCACCCGCCATATTCCCCTGACCTAGCGCCTAGCTTTTACTTTTTTCTAAAAATGAAAAAAAACTAAAGGGGAAGAGGTTTGAAAGCAAAGAAGATGCGCTGGTTCAGACGTATGGAAAAGTGTATACGAGCTCAGGGTGATTACTTAGAAAAGATCGATACTTGTAATAAAGAATATTTTCTATAATTTTTGAGTATCTAGTTCCTTTTGGCATGCCCCTTGTAGTTAATAGTAGTTGGTAGTTGGCAAGCTTCTGGGTCTCAGGTTTGAATGCCGCTGTGGGCAAGATTCAAATGATGTGTGTTAAATGATTCTGTCAGTCTAGTATAATGTACAATATGGTATGATTAAAAAGGTGTAGAGACTTACTTACTTACTTACTTATACGCACAGCTATAAATCCCTAGAAGGGGTAGCCAGAGCTAAGGCATTAGAAATTCCTCAGCCACTTTTGGAAATGTGAGTAGGGAAAAGATGGTAAAAATAGAGGTTGTTGGTGATGGGTCTCCAAAACCACATCGCCCAAAAATCCCTTAAAAACCACAAAACCGTTAGGCGCCTCTTACGTACACCCACCGGAAGAAATGGGGTAGTGCTATTCTAAGCCGACACTACACAGTGTAGAGACTATACGCCTATATACACATAAGTTTCAAAAGAAACATGAAGGTTTTTGGTTTTAACAAAGAATTTATTTCTCACATCCTTGCAATTTTACGTTATCAATATCATATTTTCACGCCGTTATTTCCCATTGGAGTAGGCAGATACTATCGATCTTGGCAAATCTCCTAGCTTCGTTCTCATCCATAAATCTTTTCATAAATGCTCTTTTATGCTTCATACTTCGGACACCTGCCTTTTTGAGCACACTCTCTATTCACTCCTTATTGTGATCAATCGCATCCAAAAATAGCCTTTTTACTCATAAAAAAATCAAGGAGCTTACAAAATAAACTATAAAGCTTTTTATTAGTATCTCAAATATCGCTTACAGTACCATAGATAATTAAAACCATTGTCTTTGCCTTACAAAAATTACGATCACCATAAATTTTAGAAGCAAACTCATTTCTGTCTCCATGTATAAATAAGTAAGGAGGAACTTTTGAACATCCATTTTACTATGATCTGTTAACCTGTGCTTTTAGTTTTTGAGTTAGGGTTCGATTAAATTGGTTTGACTGTTAAAAAACATCAGACATCAATAATCGGGCTACTCGTTGGATCTTCACGGTGTTAAATATTTTATTGGTAGTTAAACTTGGTTTATTATGAAACCATTTTGAGATTAAGGTAATGGGGCGGAATGATTGGTAATGTGTTTCTTTTGTCGCTGAAAGAATATTTCATCTGGAAAATCTCTTGTTATAGTTAAGTTTTTATCATAAAAATAAAGTTATATTCCACCTAGTAGGACGAAGTGAAGGTTTTTCAATAAATGAAATGATTAAATACTCATATATATATTCCGTGTATTACCGGCTTCGAACCGCACGGGTGTCGTCTTAAGAGGCGACTAAGGGTCAGGGGCTTTTTCATGCGGTTTTGGTGTGATGAATTTGGAAACCCATCATCGATAACGAAACTTTATTTTTACCATCTTGTCCCAACCAATGAACTTTCAAATGTGGCCGATGAGTTTCCAGCTCTGAAGCTCTGGCTACCCTTTGTTGGGATAAATGGCCGTCAGTTTTTTTATTTTTTATTTTATAGAGTATGTGGTTGGCACTTGTGTAGGACACTCTGTTTTATTGTGGTGAGGGTAAATATTATATACAACATATCACTCATGGAAAATCTTTTTTTTTTATTTTTTAGTTCAAGTTTTTGATAAACTTACAGTGACATAGTTTTGTTTATAATAATAGAATAAAAAGGTGCTGAAAGAAAACGCGTCTTTATAGTTGCATTTTTTTTACTTTTACACAACCCATTTGGGTTTACTTAGACTTAGTAAATGTTTTGAAAATAAAACCTAGTTCTTCTATGTTTCTCATTACAAAACCGGATTAGATTGACTCCTGCTTGGATAATAATAAAACATTGACTAATATCCTTTTTATTTAGTTTTTAAACATGTATTGATTTACATGAGTCAATCTGTTGTAGTAGTAGTATAGCACAGTATTATAGTTGATTGTTTTAGGCATAATCCGTTTCAAAAAGCTGATAACAGCATCACTTTACACTACAATCTACTCAAATTTCACGTGACAAAAACGAAGTACCATCCCCAATAAAAACTGAGTTTGAACCGAAACTTTATCTACACAAAAGCGTGTCCAAACGTGCTCCACAAAAAAAAAAATTTGTTTACAATTTTTTGTTGCGCCGGAGGGGTTAGAGTTTTTGTTATAGAAAATTTTTACCGAAGTATCTCTAGACATTTTACAAATAGGCTGAAGAACCGCAATAGATATCAACAAGTCCATATAAATATTAGTCAGGCTACTCTCACATCACAACTGCGTAGTAAGGTAGGTTAAAAAAAAGAAGGTTTTGCGATAATAACGTATACTATTGCTTTTAAGGACAAGTCCAGCGATAAGAGAAACGATTTATCATGATAATTGTTTTGTTATTGGCTATGAGGTTGTCAAAGGTCTTTTTGTAATACATATCTCTAAAAAACTAGGCTAGGCTCGAAAACCCATTTTGAATTAAGCTTTGGAGCGTTGTTCTACGCAATTTGGACCCAAAACTCACTGAGAAAATGTCTAATAAAGTTAAAACAGTTAAAATGAACATATAATATTTAAAAAAAGCCGTGTAGTGTCGGCTTAGAATATTACTACTCCTTTCTACCTGCGATTGTCACAAGAGGAAAATAAGGGCATGGGGCTTTTTTTAAGTGGTTTTTGGGTGATGTGGTTGGAGACCCATCACCAACAATACTTTAATTCTATTATCTTGCCCCCTATCAACTTTTAAACGAGGCTGAGGAGTTTCTAGCTCTGAAGCTCTGCCTACTCTTTTTTGGGATTAGTGAGTATGTATATATGTATGTATGTAATAAAAACCGTGATAGCTCAATGGGTAGAACACCGGTTGTCGTGCAAACGACTATTGTTCAAATCCCGGTTCGAGCCTACACCAGTTTGTCTTTTCTAAAGATATATGTGTGGTTAATTTTTCATGGTTGTTAACGGTGAGGGAAAGCAACGTGAGGAAACCATGGCTGAGTTATACTTAGTCATGTGACAGTGTATTTTTACAAAACGGCGATAGGCCTGCCCTTATCACGTGAGTATACTGACCATGTAAAACGTTGGTACTCTGAATACCAGGTGACAAAGTCACATGATGTTTACAATTATAAGTCCCTCTGCCAACCCCTTAGGGAATACTCGGCGTCAACGTTTATGTTATGTTATGTATGTTATATCATAAAAAAACTCCAAACGTTTCATGAAAATCCTCTTTATTTATATACTGATTTATTCCATGGAGTCCAATTATTTTTTTAGTTTTTTCTGTTATTAATTAATGTTTATAAAAAAAACCAACTAAATGTTTATAATATTTTTTTTATTCAACTTGCTTGTGTGACATATTTTTGTAGACTCATTCATTAGTCTTTAAAAAGAGTCGAAGCACTGAAATAAATGTTTGACTGAGAATCATCCTTGCATATCATAATCCTACTCGTATGATACATACGTGATACCACAGACAGTTGACTAAATCACTTAATCTCCAACTAAAAAGACAACACTTCCTATTTTTAGTCATCGCTGCAAAAACACACCCAAACCATAACATCTAAATAAAGAAGAGCATACACTATACGTCAAGATAATGCTTTCCCGCCCATAACCTTTGAAGAATCTGTTTAATTGTCAGAGATTTAAACCTCATAAAGACGGCTCAAACGTGAGTGATTGGGGGGCATGTTTTATTGGATCTAATAAACTGTTGTGTGCGTTCGACTTATTTGTTATGTTTGGTTTAGTGTGAAAGGCTCTTTAATGAGTTTGTACAAAGGATACGATTTCGGTGTTATTTATGTTATTTTCTTTGACGTGTCCTTATATTAGTGCTATGGTTTGTATTGGAGTTTAAGTTATATTGTTTTATTGAAAAACAATGAATCACGTAGAAAATCATATTGAGAGCTAGAGTAGAAATACGACATTGGAAATTATTGGTTCACATCCATTAGTATGCTTATTTTTTTTGACTGTTTTTTATGAATATTAAGAATTATTTATAGGCTGTGGTGGTTTGGAATATTACTAATCCATTTTTGGCCGTGGTCTGCGGCTTTTTTAATGATTGTTCGGCGATATGGCTGAAAATGAAAATTTCTTATACAATACTTCCCCACTGACGTTCCAAATATAGCTGGGGATCTCACAAATAAGAAATAAGAACTTGACAAAAACATTCATACAAATTAACCGGCTATAAATCCCGAAAGGGATAGAGTGAGCTTCAGAAAACGAATTCGATATTATATACATAGAAATGCCGTTGCCGTGTAGTGTCGGCATAGAATAACACTACCCCATTTCTTCCGGTGGGTGTACGTAAGAGGCGACTAACGGTATTGGGGCTTTTAAGGGATTTTTAGGCGATGCGGTTGAAGACCCATCACCAAAAACCATTATTTCACCATCTTTTCCCCACGCAACTTCCAAAAGTGGCTGAGGAATTCTGATTCCCTTGCTCTGGTTACCCCTTCAAGGGATTCGTAGCCGTGAGTATATGTATGTATGGTTGTATGTATGTATACATAGAATAAAAATGGTCGGTGATGTGTCTCCACTCTCCAACCATCACACAAACCCGGTCATGATAATAAGTAAACGACTTTAAATCGAAACTGCAACGCAAAGATAATAATCTATTGTCCCCTAATAGAGCAGGAATATTAGTAGACATTAGGCAAAAACGATATCATATCCTGTCCTTTCAAATGAGCTAGCCTGCGATTAAGATAATGAGCCTACCTGTGTTACTATGGTTGATAATGAACATAATTTTGGGATCTGCACTGCTGGTTTTAAAGTGACCCTTTCAAAATATTCCCACCCCTTTTCCAATAGTATTGCTTTTGTATTGATGTCTGTGATTCTATGGTTTAGATTAATTAATTGATTGACATTTATATTTAATTTATTGAAATTATAAATTGTAAACTATGGATTTTATTATCTGAAATAAATTATTTGATTGATTGATTGATTGATTAATAAAGATGCACACGTTTATAGCGAAAGCTAGGCAATAAAAGTATGCTTGAAGGAGTGAATAATAAAAAAAAAACAGTTGCAAAGATAATATTGGAGAGTGGCAGAGAGAGGTAAAATAATCCACCTGGTTTAGGAAGCATAAACATATATAAACATAAATGTTCACGCCGCATATCCCCGAAGGGGTTGGCAGAGGTACTAATACTTCTGAACATCAGGTGACTTTATCACCTGGTGTTCAGAGTACCCACGTTTTGCATGGACAGTGTACTCACGTGATAGGGGGCAGGCCTATCGCGTTTTGTACGAATACACTGTCACATGACTAAGTACAACTCAGCCATGTGGGTTTCCTCACGATGTTTTCCCTCACCGTTAACAACCATGATAAATTAACCACACATATGTCTTTAGAAAAGACAAATTGGTGTAGGCCCGACCCGGGATTTGAACACTAGTCGCTTGCACGTTAACCGAGTGTTCTACCCACAGTGCACTGGGCTATCACGGCTTATTATTAGGAAGCAATAATTGAAGAATTACTACGATTTTTAAAAAATAAAAGCATACTAATATTATTTTAGGTCATAAATCGGCGAAAGAAGTACAGTAGACAGGATTATAGCCACTTATTTCGAGCACACTGTCATATGACTAAGTACAAACTCAGCCATGTTGGTTTCCTCACGATGATTTCCTTCACCTATCTCTCGGCACTATCATAAAAACTCTTCCCACTCCGCATATCCTTACCCTACTGTACTTAATTGAGTAACACCTTACCTCTATATCATACCAAGCAAGACGTATTCATGCCTCAATAGTATTATTAACAACGCATTTACAAACAAAAGCGCACCTCAGGAAAAGTACAGAGCAATGATGCGGGTCATACAATATATCAAGGATGAATAGTTATACTGTAATTATGTTTTGATACGACACGGCTAATTTACACTTTCTACTTGTTCCTCTTTGTTTGATTTATCCGAGTTTGATCAAACAGGGGCTTAATTTTAATCAGATTTTGATATTCTAGTTTTTCTTCTTACTATGTCTGAGCTGTTTATGCTGGTGTTATGTTTGCAGGTTATTGGTTTAAGTAGCTCAACTGTGTGATTTATTATTAATAAGTAAACATTACATAAACTTTCACGCCGAATATCCCCGACGGGGTTGGCAGAGGTACTAATACTTCTGAACATCACGTGACTTTGTCACCTGGTGTTCAGAGTACCCACGTTTTGCATGGACAGAGTATTCACGTGAAAGGGGGCAGGCCTATCGCCGTTTTGTACGAATACACTGTCACATGACTAAATACAACTCAGTCATGTGGGTTTCCTCACGATGTATTCCCTCACCGTTAACACCCATGATAAATTAACCACACATATGTCTTTATTAGAAAAGACAAATTGGTGTAGGCCCGACCCGGGATTTGAACACTAGTCGCTTGCACGTTAACCGGTGTTCTACCCATTGAGCTATCACGTCGTTTTTATATATTATATATATTAATAAGTATATGATAAATTGAATAGAAATAGCGACATGATAGTCCAGTGGGTAGAACACCCGCCCGAAAAACAGAAGGGCGTGAGTTCCAATCCTGGGACGGGCCTACACCAATTTGTCTTTTCTAAAGTCATATGTGTGGTTAATTTATCATGGTTGCTAACGGTGAGGGAAAACATCGTGAGGAAACCCACATGGCTGAGTTATACTTAGTCATGTGACAGTGTATTCGTACAAAACGGCGATAGGCCTGCCCCCTATCACGTGAGTACACTGTCTAAGCAAAACGTGGGTACCTTCTCTGGAAAACTAGATGGCGCTTGCCATGTGAGTTCAGGAGTATTGGTACCTCTGCCAACCCCTTCGGGGATAAACGGCGTGAACGTTTATGTTATGTTATATGTTATGATAAATTAAACTATGAATTCTTTGCAAAGTAGTGGCTTAATGTAGAACTATCTCATTTCTTTCCGTGTGTCTTTATAAGAAGCGAAGAGGTATTTTTGGGCGATGTGGTTGGAGACACATCACCGAACACTTTACAGTCTTTCCACAATCAACTTCCAAAAGTGTCTGAGGTACCTATTACTTTATTCCAAACCTATGGCCCTCTTCTTTGGACTTATAGCCGTGAGTATATGTATGTATGTATGTTAACTATGGTGCAGTTTTATATTTTATATAAAATAAATAAAAATAAATAAATTGGCTCTCACGATTCTAACTTGGTTCCAACATCTATTGAAGAAAATAGAAAATCAATCAACAACGAGCGACCCTTAGAAACATAAAAAAAAAACAACCATAGCATTAGCAAGTTTTGAACCTGCTTGAACAACTAATTCCTTGTCTATTGATAAACTGATACATACAAAATACAACTCTAAGTCTCAGTTAATAAAAGTCAATTTTGATTGAATAGAATAGTTTTTTTCGATCTTTGACCCACTGTTGTTGAAGTTTTTGCAAACATTGTTGTAAAAAAAGTCATTGTGTTCCACACACGTGTTCCAGATTAGGTAAAGTGAGTTATTGGCGTATTTTCGGTCACGAAATGGGTTCAATTATTTAATATACGAAATAGAACTAGGGTAGTAACTTTGTATTTATAATAAAGCGAATACTACAAATTTAATTGCTGTAAAGTGTAAAATATTACTTAATTTGCTGTATATAATTTATGCTGTGTAGTGTCGGCTTATAATTGCACTACCCCATTTCTTCCGGTGGGTGTACGTAAGAGGCGACTAACGGTATTGGGGCTATTAAGGGATTTTTGGGCGATGCGGTTGGAGACCCATCACCAACAACCTCTATTTTACCATATTTTCCCGACGCAACTTCCTAAAGTGGCTTTTGGAAGTTGCGTCGATTTTCTAATCGAATTTCTAATTCCTTAGCTCTGGCTTTTTGCCATTTACAGCCGTGAGTATATGTATGTATGTACAAATTTACCCAAATTGTCTTAACAAAACCTATTTTATCTTCTCTAATTTCTATGCACTCACAAATGTGTTGGTTTGAAGGCTAACAATAAATTGTTCGTGATTGATTTTACTTGAATTTTATAACTACTAAATACAATTGAAATAACCCTATAGATCCCATGGGGGTAAGAAAGCTTAGGAATGTGAAACTGAAAATCTAAATAGCGCTGAATGCGGCTTTAAAATTTTACGATAGGACAATTAATGACATATTTAGGAGATAATTATGGTTTTGTTGTCTGTATTCTTAAATTTAAGTGAATGAAACAAGCTGTGTAGTTTTAATTTGAATATCCTTTTTTGCCAATTGATATCGCAAATGGCTGAATTACAATCTTTTACCCAATGACCTTCCCAAAGTAGCGAAAAAATCATATTTTAAAGCTCTGATGGCTTTTTGCCTATGAATATATGTATGAGAAAATTATATTATAGTTATTTCAAAATCTTTTGACTATAATGGATACGATTAGAAATAATACTAATTAATTAATGGTTGCATTGACTGTCTCATATCACATGCAAGGAAAACACATTTCATTGTGATAAATTTGAAAGAATGCTATAAACTTGGTATGATATTTAGAATATAGAAATTATTTACAGAAATTCCTTAGCTCTGGTTACCCCTTCTAGGGAAATATAGCCGTGAGTATATGTATATTGCCGTGTAGTGCCGGCTTAGAATGTCACTACCCCTTTCTACCCACGGGTGTCATAAGAGGCGACATAGGGTAGTGGGGATTTTCATTGGATTTTTGAGCGATGCGGTTGGAGACCCATCACCAAAAACCTTTATTTTACCATCTTTTCCCCACTCAACTTCCAAAAGAGGCTGAGGAATTTACAATTCCTTAGCTCTGGCTACCCCTTCTAGGGAAATACAGCCGTGTGTTTATGTATGTATGTATTTATGTATATGTATGTATGTATTAATTAGAATAGGACGAACATTTCTATAATATTTTTCTCCAACTCAACTCAAACTTTCACGTCGTATAGCCCAGAAGGGGTTGTCAGAGGTACTAATACTTCTGAACATCACGTGTCTTTGTCACTTGGTGTTCAGAGTACCCACGTTTTGCTTGAATAGTGTTTTCACATGATAGGGGGCTGGCCTTTCGCCGTTTTTGTACGAATACGCTGTCAGATGACAAAGCACAACTTAGCCACGTGGGTTTTCTCACGATGTTTTCCCTGAACGTTTACAACCATGATTAATTAACCACACACATGTTTTTAGATAAAACTAATTGGCCCGACCCGGGATATGAGCCCGAATCGTCTGTAGGATAAGCGGCGTTCTACCCTCTGAGCTACCACGGTTAGTAGATTTTTTAAAATAATTTTGTTAATACAAAGAAACCTTCTAACGTTGATGCTTGAGCTAAGTTATTCTAGCCCTAAACCCAAAATACAACAGCAACCGTAAGATACTGGCACTTGACAATAAATACACGTGTTTTTAACCCTCCAAAAACAGGTTGAATTTTTCCCTCAACATTTCACAATTCGTTCAAATGACCGTTTATAATGATCAGTGCATTGTTGTCGCCCTAATATTTGAAAAGCCTCATTTACTTTTATGTTTTTTAGAAAAAAATGTCTGCGGTTAAAGCAACTAATGGGCTGAGTATGGGTGAAAAATATGAGGATTTTTTGCGATTCAAAATTGTATGACCC
This sequence comes from Bedellia somnulentella, assembly GCA_963576735.1. Lineage (NCBI taxonomy): Eukaryota > Metazoa > Arthropoda > Insecta > Lepidoptera > Bedelliidae > Bedellia > Bedellia somnulentella. The sequence continues at coordinate 2,672,596 of OY755191.1, forward strand.
GTGATAAATTAAATTTGTAAAACGAGTGGTCGTGCTTTATGAAATAAATCTCGGTCGTTTTCAAATTATCGCTTAGCTAGGATTTTTTTATTTGTGATAATATTATGTTATTAATTATTGGACCTCAAATAATCTTTGTTAATAATAGTGCCGTGTAGTGCTCGCTTAGAATTTCATTACCCCTTTCTAATCACGGGTGTCGTAAGAGGCGACTAAGTGCATAGGGCTTTTTAAGTTGTTTTTGGGAGATGCGGTTGGAGACTCATCACTAAAGATACTTTATTTCTACCATCTTGTGCCCTATCAACTTACAAATATGGCTGAACAGTTCCTAGCTCTAAAGTTCTAGCTACCCCTTTTTGGAATTTATGGCCGTGAGTTAGATATTATGTATGTATGTAAATAATAGAAACAATACTAAATAAAGTTTAAATTGTCATTAAAAGACATAAATATTTTATTTTATTCAGTAGCTTTAATATTTATACTTTTATATAGTTTTTTTTACTAATGTAGTTCGTAATAGTTGTCTGTAGTGTTAAAGAAATGACATACATACATATTCTCACGCCGTTTGTTCCCATTGGGGTAGGCAGAGTCTATCGATCGCCACTTTGTACGATACTGGCAAACCTCTCTGGCTTCGTTCACATCCATCAATCATTTCATACATGTTCTTATATTCTTCATACTTCGGATACCTGCCTTTATGAGCACATTTTTATATTTATTGTCTATAGATCTCTTTCACCAATTTACTGTCATCCATCCTCTCTATATGCCCAAACCATCTCAACAATCCTTTATATATCTTTCTTACAATATCATCTTTTACTCCACAGCTTTCACGAATCACATCATTCCTCACATGATCACATAACCTTACATTACAAACTTTAAAAAAATAATTAAATAGGATTATAAATTATTTCGAAGATTGTTCATTCATCACATTATCATTTTAACAGTTTTGCCGCCCTAAATTTCCCCTTTTAATTTTATACATCTCATTACTATACATATAAACATAAGAAATTTCAAAAACTGCTCTCTGATTTTGTAATATATTGTCATAATAACACAGGTATATTTACAATGCTTTGATAACTAAGTTATTAAGGCCAGATAAAAAGTTCTAGTAATTTTCACTTTTCACGTTTATTGGTGCTTATGTTTTTATACTAGAAATTAAGTCATACTTTAAGTATTAAAGTTTGAGTTTGATTCAAATGAAAATTTTGTGTGTAATTAAAACGAAATATCTCGAGTAACTTGCAAAGCATAAGCATGCAGAGAGCGTCCTTGTCCCAATTATCTTTGTGCAATGTTTGACTTCATCTCACCTTTTTCTGAACCAATATTTTGATTAAACTTCAACTTACTTAAAATGTATATACATCTCTTTCACTTATACGCAAAAAGAAAAAGACAGTATGTACATATACAGGGTGAATATTGTTTGCTAATGTCTGAGTACCAGGTCTGGCTTGGACGTGAAATGGGCTCTCCAATTTTGCATAACCAATTAGTTTTCACAAACTTAAGCAGACGTTTTCATTTTACCATCCTTATGTTTGAGGTTATTGTTAGTAGATTAGAAATGGCATAGAGACGGTCTTTATAAAATCACCTATCTAATAATAATAAACAAAATAGTTCTTGACTCATATTAATTGGAGTATTGTTCTGTCAAAATTTAAAATAGAAAATAATGTCTTGTATAATAAGATTTATTTATTTTCGACATATTTTACATAGTTTATTTATTTTCAACACTACCCTGATGTCAAAATTAAGATTTAAGAGTATCTTATAATTGTTCATGAAATGAAAACCGGAAAAAATGGGTTATATTTATAATAAAAAAATACAATACTATTATTTATTAATTAACATAATTATAATACGCAAAAAATAAATTAATACCAACTCCACAGATTGCTGTGTTCGAGTCCTTTTAATTAGTGCACTACTTAATAAGATCTTATGTTCCTTTACTTCTACAATCGTTTTTAGTTTCAACTTTGTTTTCATTTCATTAAGGTATATTTTGAATTGACATTTTACTTTGTGTTGTCATTGTCACAAAGGAAATGACATCTACACACTATTTGCTTTAGCAAAGGGTGTTCAAAAGTGTGTTGTTTTTATTGATTAAAATTGCAACTTACTCTTACGGATAATGTTTGTTATTTTGCTTAATTTAGTATTTTGCGCATAAAATGTTATTTATATAAATTTTTCTGTTTCATAGATAATGGGATTGTTAGATAAAAAATATGTTTATTATCAGGTGATACTTCAATAAAAACACAACAATGATTTTATTTTTACTTCTATTAATACTCAAGTTATTTCCGATTGTTTATTTATTATTATGATTTAAAAATTCTTTGATGAACAGTAATAATGAATAAAATTGCTTTTCTGGTAGAATTCTAATCATTTTGTATTAAACCTATTAACATCTTCCATTGTAAACCTAATTATCACTGTAAACGCGACTAGCAGGCTCAAATGTCCATCTGAATTCCCACATAGAACTTCAATTACCCAAGCACAATAGTTAAAACAAACTAATTCAAGACATTCAGGTGATCCTGTATTTTCTTAGGGCAGCAAATTACTGTTGTTTCACTGCTACTGTGTTTAGATGATAAACAAAATGGCGACGGACGGAGTAGCGTTAAGTGTATTTGATTGTCCTTTCAATTTGTGCGGTATGCATTTTGTAGGTGCAATTAATGGTCTTTATGAACCGACTCAAAGACAATTTGTCTTGGATGTTAAGCCTTTGAATGCGGACTGTAGTTTTAGAGCAAGGGCATTAGCATTTTGAGTAGTTTTGAATTAATAAATTGAAATAAAGACCAATTACTTATTTTTCCAACAGTGTGGTAGTTTATTCGCATCATATTTGAAATGTTAATGTTGCAAAAATTATTAAAAAATCATTTTTTTGGGAAAATTAAAAATTACTAAAACATGAACTTTTTATGACAAATTGGATGTATAAGAATGAATGAATGAATGAAATGAATGAATGAATGAATGAATGAATGAATGAAAATACATTTATTTCTATTAACTGCGACACAAAACGAACATACATTTAAAATTTACAAAATAAGTTGCAGAAAACTGAAAAAGGGTACGGCTCAGCATAGTGCCTGCCCTATAAAGTGCAGACGCTGTTATTCTGCCGCTCCCTTTGTCGACACAACTGTTCTTAACATTTTTGAGATTCAAATATTTAAATTATATAAAAGAAAAAACATAAATTAGTTACAACAAGAAATATCTTAGTAAGTAAGCTATAGTGAAAATATAAATAGTATTAATTTGTGATATTATTGAAATGGTAAAATAGATTAAATATAGTAATACATATAAATATAGTAAATAAATTAAATTAACCGCTGGGTTATTCCAACACGATAAAACCAATAGTTTTTCTGAAATATAATAAACCTATATTTATATGAACATGCAATGAAAAACTTTTTATTAGTATTACTCATAATTGACTTTTGGGAGAAACCTCGACTATCATAACAATTTTTGCTTATCAAGTAATATTTTTTTAAATTGAGTTTTGAAAGAGATTTTGGAAATGGGACATTTAAGGGGTGGAGGAAGATTGTTCCAGCATTTTGTTAAGATTCATATGATTCATACATAAATGCGAAAAACAGAAAATAACAATAGTTCTGCATTAACTAATATTTTTAACTTACCGGTAAAAAGCAGGAACGTACCATAAGAACATGTGTATCCAAATGAAAAAATGTCCACAATGCCTTAAGTAATGACCGATTTATGTAAGCACTGAATAAAACTTACAGTGTTTTTGATTTACGTATTTAAAACTGAAGTGACAAGCCTTAAATAATCTAATTTCTTGAACCAAGTAAGGTAAGTCAAAGTGTTGATCAAAAATCGAAATGAGCAAAGTAAAAGTAACTAGGAGCCAAGAAAAGAACCAGATTGAAGAAATAGTCACTCTCGGAAAGCGGCTTTAAATTGATTTAATAGTAAATGTTATTAAACCCCATTTGGTTTGTGTCTATATTGGTAAAAATACATACATACATACATACATATACTCACGGCTTTAATTCCCTAAACGGGGTAGCCAGAGCTTTGGAATGAGAAATTCCTCAGCCACTTTTGAAAGTTGAGTGGAGAAATGATGGTAATAATAAATGTTTTTGGTAACGGGTCTCCAACCACATTGCCCAAAAATCACTTAAAAAGCCCCTATATCCTTAGTCGCCTCTTACGATCACCCACGGGTAGAAATGGGGTAGTGTTATTCTAAGCCGACACTACACAGAAAATTAAATGGTTAAATATACAAAATAAATAGGGTACGAAAAGCCGTTTAGAGCTGGGCCGGTAAGATTTGCTAGAATTGTACAAATCGACGATTGATATTCTCTGCTTACCCCAATTGCTTGAGTGTATGCATTTATGTATGTTATAGTATATTGGATGGGTATATTATGGGTAGCTTGTTTTGTGCATCTACCCAGATAACTAATTTACCGATCTCACCTTCCAAAAGTTGTCTGGAAGAGATCGCTTTTAGCGATAAGACCGCCAATCGTACCTCGCTGTAAACTGTATGATAATTTCTTTTGTATGTGTTTGGTGTGCAATAAAGAGTTAATCTATACTATTCTATATTTCCACTATCTGTATATGCCTCCTATCCCTTCATTGGTACGATTATGATAACAAAAAAATTTTTTGTCAGAGCATCTTACTTATAGTACATCAGCTATGATAAAATGAAGAGACACTCAAGATAAAATATCAATCATGACAATAAGTGACAAACATCAGCAACAACCACATGCCAATCAATAAATACCTTGGTTATTCAGTTATTCATACAAAGAAAGAAAGAATAAAAAAAACAAAAGTCTATATTAAATGAAAAGTTTTTCGATATAGTGACTTATTTATTATCAATAATCTGTGCAGTGCAGAGGCTGTATTTTGTATAGTACCAATGGTGCATGTGTGCCTAGCGGGACCACTCGTGGTTTTGTTTTTATGTTCATAGGGGTGTCACTTGACACATTTTAGATATTACTGCTTTTATAAAGATTTTCAAGCAAAATGGTGCTTTAAATTTATCGTTGTTTTATCTTACTATTCATTTTTGTTACATAAAAATAAAAAAAAATGTTCCAAAGGATAGTCTCAGGATATTTATATAAATAGTAGAAGTATTATTGAAACACAACATTTCGTTGATTTGCCTAAAAAAATCGTCATTTAAACAAAGTCTTAAATATATAAGTGTAGATGTAGATATACAAATCATTTGCTTAAAATGAGTATATAAATATAAATGATAGTTTAGTCACAATTATCCACATAAACAACAATTATTATTTCTGGTAGTTAAAAGACCTCTTCAAAAATCTTCTTTTACTCGTAAAACTTTTTTAAAAAGAGCGGGGCATCCCTAATTTCCACCAAGATGTAGTAGCGAGATATAAGTTTAGTTATGGCTTTTATACGCTCCTCTACAACTTAAAGACGCATAAGAGTCGTATAAATTGGGTGATTTATAGTTACAGTACAACTGTTATACAGCATTCGTGGCAAGTCGATACATGACATGACTTTATTGTTAAAGTTTAATTATGAAGACAACCTAAATAAAAATTACATCATACAAGGTGCACGTGTTACAATAAAATAATCAATAAGAATTTACCTTGTTTGATAATTTCAACTATATGAGAAGTCTTATATTTAACATAAATACATATTTAAATATGTTGTTGTGCTGTGTAGTGTCGGCTTAGAATAGCACTACCCCATTTCTTCCGGTGGGTAAGAGGCGACTAACTGTATTGGGGCATTTAAGGGATTTTTGGGCGATGAGGTTGGAGACCCATCACCAACACCCTTTATTGTACCATTTTCCCCCATTCAACTTTCCAAAAGTGGCTGAGGAATTTCTGATTCCTTAGCTCTGGCTACCTCTTCTAGGGATTTACAGCCGTGAGTATATGTATGTATTTAAATATGTTGCTAGTAAGTACTAATACAATAAACTGTGAGCATGAGCACGTTTGCCTAGCCTTTAAGCACTTTTTTCTAAATACTTCTACTAGTACTTTGATATGAAATTAAATGTTAGTCGTTTAAATTCATGTCACTCAATCTTGAAAAACCTAAAATCTCTAATTTATTGTATTACCCCACACATAGTTAAACAAAATCTGAAGATACTTAACTCTCGATTGTTTTCCACATTGCAACCCGTTCTAAATTCAAAACATTTATATTTTATATTCCTTATACTTTTCATATATTATTACAAGTTCTTAAAACATTGTTTAAATTTATTTAGCAAGACAGCGAAATGACTATGGGTTTTTAAGTTATTGTTAGGTGATGTGACTGTATATCCATCTTCAACTATATTTTATTCCATTATTTTCCCTCTCATCTTCCAAAAAAGGCTTAGAAACATTTTAGTTCTGCTTGTACGCTGACTACTTCTTTTTGAATTTACCTCAAGGTATATATATTGTAATTAGAATGTTTTGTTCATGAAAACATTATGTCATGATTAATACTAATAAATAAAGACGACGATCGTGGGTTCGTTCCCACTGGTGCGTCGAAATTCTTCTTTCCATAATTATTAATGTGTATTGTAAGTTTATAATTTCAAATCTTCACCTCATGAAAAAAATTCATCAAAAATTAATGACGTCAAAAGTGTAAAAGTTAGAAATTTAGGAGTAAGTTACTTTAAAATTGATGAATCGATCGGTTCGTTTTAAAAGTTCTACAAAGTTTTAAGTGGACGTAATATGAGTGATCACTTATTAGAGCTGAGGTGGTGTGTTTGAAAAATTCTTTATTAATAATATGATTGTAGGTTCTTTTGATGTGTAAGGATAATATCATGTTTTAAATATAGGTTCGCTACTGGAGTTTTGGGATACTTAAACGTTATTATTTTCCCATCAATTTTATTATCCTTTAATATTCGTTTTTCTGAATTTACTTAGTTTTAAAACCAGGTAATGGTAAGTTGCTGTGTAGTGTCAGCTTAGAATAGCACTACCCCATTTCTTCCGGTGGGTGTACGTAAGAGGTGACTAACGGTTATGGGGCTTTTGAGGGATTTTTGGGCGATGTGGTTGGAGACCCATCACCAACAACCTTTATTTCACCATCTTTTCCCCGCAGAACTTCCAAAAGTGGCTGAGGAATTTCTGATTCCTTAGCTCTGGCTACCCCTTCTAGGGATTTTTAGCCGTGAGTATATGTATGTATGTATGTAAGTGTAAAAGTTTTATCGTCAGGCTTTCAAGGTTTGGTTTTGTTTTTTGAAGACTTACACTAACTTATAATATTTCGTTAAGCTTGAACAGTATTTTCATTTCCGTCACATTTTAATATTAACCTATTTACTTCACGGCTATCAAAGCTCTAAACTTCAAAAATGTTATTGACCTTTTTTGATATTGATAAGCAATATAGTTGGAAACTAATAATCTCACACTTTCATTTTGCCATCATAACACTTCTCTTAATCTTTTTCTTGAAATTATCCTTGGTTTCATAAATAGTAACTAATGATACAGCTGTGTAGAATTGGTTTAAAAAAGTAGTAACGCATTTCTTCCCAAGGGTCGTACGACGCAAATAGGATGAGACTATAGTTACAATGCCAATAACCTTTAATTAAAAAAAAACCCGACATAACTTTCTTAAGTTACTAAAAAAATATAATACTTAAGCTCTGGCTACCTTTCTTTAGTATTCATGAGCATGATTATATGTATGTTTATAAGAAGGATCAAAATGTTTGGCACCCAACGGGCAGTTACTATGCCATATTACGAGTACAAACAACTAAACATACATACATACATACATATACTCACGGCTATAAATCCCTTGAAGGGGTAACCAGAGCTAGGGAATAAGAAATTCCTCAGCCACTTTTGGAAGTTGCGTGGGGAAAAGATAATGAAATAAAGGTTGTTGGTGATGGATCTCCAGCCGCATCGCCCAAAAATCCCCTAAAAGCCCCAATACCGCTAGTCGCCTCTTACGTATACCCACCGGAATAAATGGGGTAGTGCTATTCTAAGGCGACACTACACAGCACAACTAAAGTTCCTTATAAATAGTCACCTGCATGTAATCAAGCAGTAGCAGTATGTAGTAACAATCCCTAGTTCAATACATCGTTAGAATATTGCATAACAAATCAAATTAATACACCGTCTATTCGCAGTGTCTAGAAATATTGCTCGAACTTCCAACAGTTGTCTACAAGTAATACTCGTATACTATATATAAGTATTTATGTAGTATAAGTACGCTTTGACTGTTCCAACAAGTACTTTAACTTGAAGGCGAGTATGATTGGTTAGGATGCGTTCAGACTGGCTGTTTGAGGATTGGAAATTGAGTGATTTATTCATACTAGAGTTAGTCTTGTAATCGGAAATGGGCTAAAATTTTAGCCAGAACATTTCTACTTCTATCTTTTACTGTAAACTTCATTTTATTAGAGAATATAAAAGATAAACAATATAATTAAAGCAGGCGGCTGTGGCACAATAAATATAAGAGATTGTAAGAAAAGTTGCAACCGTGATAGCCCAGTGGGTAGAACACTCGGTTATCGTGCAAACGACTAGTGTTCAAATCTTGGGTCGGGCCTACACCAATTTGTCTTTTCTAAAGACATATGTGTGGTTAATTTATCATGGTTGTTAACGGTGAGGGAAAACATCGTGAGGAAACCCACACGGCTGAGTTGTACTTAATCATGTGACAGTGTATTCGTACAAAACGGCGATAGGCCTGCCCGTATCACGTGAGTACACTGTCCATGCAAAACGTGGGTACTCTGAACACCAGGTGACAAAGTCACGTGATGTTCAGAAGTATTAGTACCTCTGCCAACCCCTTCGGGGATATTCCGTTATGTTATTACTTACTTACTTACTTATACTCACGCCCATTATTCCCATTGGGGTAGGCAGAGACTATCGATCGCCACTTAGTACGATCTTGACAAACCTCTCTTGCTTCCCTTACATTCATTATCCTTCTCATACATGCTCTTTTATTCTTTTATGTTATGTTATTATTTTATGTTATGTAAGAAAAGGTTGATGAATTTAAAAAAAAGATCGATAGGTTTGCCAGGATAATACTAAATGGCAGTTGACAGTCATTACCTACTCCAATGGAAGCTAATGGCGAAAGCATATGTTTTGTATGTTTAACCATATTTTTAAATATAAAAGTTTGACAATAATTAAAAGTCTGTGTTATGCAATTGTGTCAAGTCAAGCGAAACTCAATCAGTATGAGTATAATTGTATGAATGTTTAAATTAGATAAAAAAATCTTGTAAAAGCTAAAGTGGCCATTTCAGTTTAAATTTGTAGGTATAAAAGTATGCGAGTAAGTTAAAATTTTATTTATCCAATAAACTTTTGAGTTTAACTACATTACATGGGTAAGTAATTTTCGGGCAATGCAAATGAGACCCATCACTAACGTATTTTTTTTTCAATATTTTTCTGACACAAATCTCAATAGGGGCTGAAAAAGTTCTTATTCTGAAGCTGAAGGTTACCCGTTTTTGGGATTTATAGCCGTGTTCATGTATTTTAAATCGTAAGTTGTTTTTATTTTCAGTGATAAATCATGCGTTACTAGATTTTATAACTCTCATTTTTATTTTATTTTCTTACCCAAAAACTATCAAACTACATTTTGTTTTTAATTGCTTCAACAATACAGTTGGAAAGCATTAAACCAGAACACATGTCACAAAGTTATGAAGTTAGGACTCATCAGCGTAAAACTAGAAACAGACATATTAATTTCTAACTCTCCAAACTAAGCTACTATTCCTAATTAAACATACTAATACAGCCACAAATTCAACGAATTCTGACTCAGTTCTAGCTAATAACATGAAACCGTCACCCAAATTGCCATCATATTCGTTTGATATGAATATTTGATAAGAGCAGTCTAGTCGTGTTTACTTGACAAATACTGAACTAAAATATGTATAGATTTGTCATAGTCATAAGTGATAGTTTCGTGGAAACAAACAAAGGTATAGCGCTAATTTCAGTGATTTCTGAGGAATAATAGAGCTGATAATTACAAGGGTTAATGCACTTTAACGTTCAGGTTGTAATTGGTAATGAATTATCATAAACAACCGCTTTTAAAGGGTAAACAGATGGCAGATTAATTAAATAGGCTTTACGTGACTGAATTGTTTGAAATAGGAACTGAACTGAAGAAATACTCATACATGTATTACATTTTAAAGAAGAATTATATATTTATGAACATAGTTTTCGTACTTACATACATACATACATATACTCACGCCATTAATTCCCATTGGGGTAGGCAGAGACTATCGATCGCCACTTCGTACGATACTGACAAACCTCTCTAGCTTCGTTTTCATTTTTTCGTACATTAGTAATTTGTAAACAAAAATAGTGTTCAGTTGCATAACCATATTTTAACAAAGGACAAAATCTAAAATATTTATTTTTACAACTCATTGTCGGTTTTAGTTCTGGAAAGGACAGTTTGTTATTAAATCAGAGACTAGGTTTAAATCAGATTATACTCTAATATAATAAAGATGCTGTGTAGTGTCGGCTTAGAATAGCACTACCCCATTTCTTGCGGTGGGTGTACGTAAGAGGCGACTAACGGTATTGGGGCTTTTAAGGCATTTTTGGGCGATGCGGTTGGAGACCCATCACCAACAACCTTTATTTTTACCATCTTTTCCCTACTATTCCAAAAGTGGCCGAAGAATTCTAATTCCTTAGCTCTGGCTACCCCTTCTAGGGATTTACAGCCGTGAGTATATGTATATGTTTGTATAATATAGATTTCCGTCTCACTTTTTGATCAGGTTTTTGTGTAATATTTTAAAGCTTATATTTTACGTGATTGTTGAAGAATAAAGAGTAAACTAAAAATGTGGGGAACCTCAACTGAATTGAGATTGAACACTTATTTATACTTACTTCAGGTTAGTCTCTGTCAACAGTTTTTTGATTGATTACATAGGATTGTTTGGAGAATCATATTGTATATGTAGTTATAGTGTCATTGGGAACTGGGGATCACTGTTCGTCATCATTATCACAGCCCATACATGGCCCTTCGAGAGACTCTAGTCCTATAATAAGGCTATTGTAACAGTCCACTACGCTGGTAGAGAAATGATTATACCGTGCTACAGGATCGAAATCTGTTCGTCCCTTTGAACAAACGAATCGTAAGCATTTTCGGATAATTAAGTTATTGATGACATCTCTCCACAGAATTTGTGAGCGCACCCCCTGGTCACCAGTATTACTTCACTGAAAAGAAAACATGAAACATAAACATATTGCGTATAGCGTATAACGTCATTTACCAAGTATGATCAAGCCTTTAGGCTGCGCGCGCGCAGCTGCGGCGTGCGCTAGGCGATGCGCATTCGCTACCGGTTCTGTGGCTTAACGAGTCCCCTCCCGCTCCCCTCTTAATATATCGTCGAGTTTATCTGAAACATTGAACTAAATAGTTAACTTTTATGATTGGATTTTGTTTCTATATGCTAGTCTTCTAGTAGCGTTTACGTTGAGTTTTGAAAGCTTGTTGAAAATAATGCGAGAAGAACTTGAAGCTTTGCTGGAGTCGCAAATATCCTTGCTGACCTCAAAAAGTTTTTTGAAATATAATAACTTGACTAAATTATTTTATAATGATTAAAGTATGGCTTAAATACACATTACACATAATTTACACATCATTTCTATCCATCGTTTAAATTTATATTCTCCATCATATGACTGCTATAAGGCTATAACACAGTCACTTACAATGGTAGGATGATAAATTCCTCTTTACAACAGAAATAACAAAAAGAAAACCGACTTCATAGCGGGAAAAACAAACGAAAATAAACAATCTAGTACTAAAAAGTACGAAATAAGGTTTTTAATTGAATATGAGTACTGTGATTAATACCTTAGCAATTTCTTTATTCCACACGCGTCAGTTCAACCTACCTAAATATTAAAATTCTCTTAAATTAATTTGTGAGCCGGTGCCAGCCTGCGGGATGATTGACAATAATAAGTGTGTATTTCGCACTTCATACACATGTACAATATAGGATACCTTGTAGTTGTAGGGTAAATTTATTTTTGTACGTATTACCATTTAGAACGTTAGGCGATAGATATATATTGTTTTGATTGTAATAATCAGAGATAGATAGTAGGGTGAATTCACTTTTGTTTGACTGGCACCGACTCAAAAATTAATTTAAGAGAATTTTAATATTTAGGTAGGTTGAACTGACGCGTGTGGAATAAAGAAATTGCTAAGGTATTAATCACAGTACTCATATTCAATTAAAAACCTTATTTCGTACTTTTTAGTACTAGATTGTTTATTTTCGTTTGTTTTTCCCGCTATGAAGTCGGTTTTCTTTTTGTTAAAAGTTATTTTATTTTACGAGTTTTAGAGATGGGTAGACCTGGCAAAGATGCCTCTCGTATTAGGCAGTGCGACAGTTACTGTACCTATTATTCTTCGTATTTGCGGTATTTCTATTATTATACGATATTAAATAGGCTCAACTATATGTAACTTTACATTGTTCTTGAAATCCCTCGAAAGGCGATGGTCTACAATTCTACATCTCAAGAAAGACTCAAACGTTCACGCCGAATATCCCCGAAGGGGTCAGCAGAGGTAGTAATACTTCTGAATATCACGTGACATTGTCACCTGTTGTTCAGAGTACCCACGCTTTGCTTGGACCCACGTTCTCACGTTATACAGAGCAGGCCTATCGGCGTTTTGAACAAATACACTGTGACATGATTGTGAGTTTCGACAGTCCCCTCGATTTCTCCAAGATCCCATCATCAGACCCTGACATCCTCACCATGGTACCAATCCGGGAGTATCTTCTTTCGAACAAAAAAATAATAATCAAAATCGGTTCACAAATGGCAAAGTAATCGGCGAACATACATAAAAAAAAAAAAAAAAAAAAAATATACGGTCGAATTGAGAACACTCCTTTTTTTGAAGTCGGTTAATAAAATAAAATGAAACTGAAGTAAAAGGACATCTTTCTGTAAGAGTTAAAGAGATATCGGGGGTTATCCAAAATTATTCTCAAGGTATATTCTATCCTTATCTCCTCCTAAGTTCCAGAAATTTATCAGAAGTCGCGGCAATAGTGAAAAGATTTTCAAGCCTACCACATACATACGTAGTGTTAAAGACATGAACCCAAATATTGCTGAGAATAATATGTTGTTCTACACACAAGAAGAATAGTAACAAAATCCAATATTCATATTACAACTCACTCGAGTACATAGCTGATTATCAGTAATGAATATTGCAATATAGTGTCGTGGAACTAGCTAGATATAAATATCATGCAGCAAGTAATATAGACGCTTGGAGTCCTACTTTGTTATGAAACTGTAGACATGGATTCGTGAATAATGGACGGGGATTTTTAAAATTATGTTTGTGATAAAACATTCTTGTCTTGTGACATTAATATATCTTTTAGAACAAAAGTGGAAGTGCTTTCGCAGCCATTTAACAAAAAAATATTTTTTATATAAAGTTCGATAAACAACATAGTTTTGTATGTATGCATTTGAATATTTTTGAAATATATTTTAACCAAACTTTATTAACATTAAATGGGACCACCTTGGAAGCAAATACATTTGAACAGAAAGTAACTTTTGAAATCCATGGCCTTTTAACGGAGTAATCGAGTAAGATACATAAAAAAGGGTTACCAGAGTTTCAGAATTGCAAATTTCTCTGCTTGTTTTAGAAGTTAAGTAAGGAAAATATGGTAAAATTTTATTATGGTTGGTATTATATTTTATAATGGTTTCCGTTGTAGGAATGGATTTGAAACTTCCGAATTGCGTTATTTTTATGGCAATGTGCGTTTACGATGATAATAATACAAAATTTTAAAACTGTAACTTAATAACGTTAAAAATGGAAGAAAAGTATAAAGAAAGAAATCATTTAAGATAGTAGAGCAAAAGCATTTCAGGTTAGAGAAGTGCTGCGGATGAACGATGATTATGTTTGAAGAAGAAGCTGGGCATATATAGGTAAATAGATATAGTAGAACGGTTTTATACCCATGCATTTTTGGATACCTACCGCCTTATTTCACCCTTTTTTAAGTCCCTTTTCACGAATACAGATTTAGGTACCCATTGGACCCACCCTGTAAAAAAACACTATCATCTAACTAAGTCATATAGGATTCCTTATTACAGTTTTCATCATATTTGTAACCTTATTTATTTACCAACAAATCACACTGTGTTTGCACTACACAGCGACATGCAAGATTTGAACCCAAGCCTCTTGATTTCAAAGTCATGCCTCTTATACACCTTACTTATTTTAAACCGTGTTTTTTCGATATTATCTATTTAAAAACGTGCAGTCCAATACCTCGAAATCCATGCCCAACCAAGACTCGTTCCGTCCCTCCCCCCTTCTCCTCTACTATACCCCGCGTGCGTAAACGTGACCCCGAGAGATGAACTCCGGCGCATGTTGTATTTATCTTTTTAATACTCTACGTTAGCCTGGTCTAGCGTAGTGTCTGTTTATTGGACGAGGTTTTGACTTTTTATGTTCGTTGTTGGATATCTGATCTGCTTTGAATAAGGTGAACCTTAAGAGTATGAGAGTTTTGGGGTAAACAAATGACAATGCACGTGGAAATCTATGCACATAGTTAGTTTGTGTAGCTATTTCTTTCGCGTCAATTTAAAACCGGCTAAATACGAATTATTATAGAAATAGATATCTTTTGAGATTGTTTGAACCAATGATGTTGATAGGATAAACCTGTGGGATAATCACATACAATAACCCTATTTTTAAGTTCTCAAAATGTCTTGTTACTTTAGACTTAGAACTCCATGTATTTTGCATATGAAATAGTTAGAGCATAAGTTTAATGATATAAAATTTTTATTGAAGGTACCACAGTCATGCAAAAAAAATATTTAGATTTTGTTTTTTTTTTTCTTTATCATGAAAATATAACGTCTAGTATTTTATTTGAAGGGTCTGTGGTAAAAATATTTATGGTTGATTAATAAAATCTGTGATGGTCATTTGACGCAACTAGATTTTATTTATTTGTCAAAATGTTTATATGTTGACATTATCTGTCAATAAAAGATAAGTCAGACAAAATGTAAAAATTAAATTAAAAAAATGATAAAGATATCAGTAACAAATGTATTTTCAACCCTAATTTGCAAGTAACAGCCACATATTCATCAAAATAGTCATAAGAAACACATCGCCACTTTCTTACAGTCATAGTAAGTCTCAAGCAATTTATATAATCCGCATATTCTGAAAATCATTCAAATAGGCTTTCAAATAAAAGAAAAGCTTTCGTTATGGACCAGATATTTATGCTAGAATTTCTAATCAAGCAAATTATACTTAAAATTGATCCACCCGAAAAAGATGCCTATGAATTGGCGCAAGAAGCTGAGGAAAAAAGATTGGCTGAAGAAGCTGCAGCTTTAGCTTTACTCAACCAGAAGAAAAAAAAGAAACCAAAAAAGGCGAGAAAACCAAAAAAGAAAAAGGGCAAAAAGGGGCCAGCAGGACCCTCAGAAGAAGAAATGAAATTTCTGAAAACTTGCGCATGTAACGTAAATTGTACTACACTCTTTGATTTCAATATAGCACACGATAACTTCGTTGCTCCGCCACCACCACCAGTAGTTAAAAAGAAGAAGAAGAAGAAACCAAAGCCAAAACCGAAACCAAAAGGAAAGAAAAAGAAGAAGAAGAAGATCCCGCCGTTTAAGATACCGTTGCCTTCAGAACCTCTCCCGCAACCACCATTCTTTGGAGTTGGCAACGTTGTGGTTTTTGTCTCTTCACCTGATCAAGTAATAGAACACATGAAAAATACTCCAATACATATAAGAATTTGGAACAAAAACCCTCTATTTGAATGCACAGGTTTTGTCTTCATTAAGTGGGATAAATCATTCATAGAATGTTTAGAAAAGGCTGCTAATGTTAATCCTACTGATTTGAAAAAAGGACAATTCAGAGATACTACTTCGACTCATATGATAACCAATACTGTCGAATTATCAAGGCCATTACAATGTGAAGATTGTCTAGTACCAGCAGGGCTAATTGAGTGCTACATAAAATTAACCTGCTTGGGTAATAGAATCGCAACTCATTTTGTGAAATTTCCTGAGATACTTGAAAAACGGTTGCTTGGGAGAAAATGGCTTTGGGACGACGAAAAGTACAAAGATTTAGAAATCCTACGACATTGGAACGGTACTGATATTGAAACTCTATTACCTGTGCCTTACTTCTATAGTGCTCCAGACATAATCAGGGAACCAATCAGACCCGAAGAACCACCAGTAGTGTTTGAAGAATTTGTTGCGCCATTTACAAAGAGCGAACTTTGTATTCTTTCAATGGGCTTCCCTAAAGGACCATGCGGTGGAACCAATTGTCCTAAGAGATTGGACTACAGAGGAAGTCAACATAAATTTATTTTCGGTGAATTTACTAAAGGGAAGTTTCACCACGGGTCTTTTGTTAATAAACGAGACGTTCATGGGCCTTGTGGAAGACTTGATTGTCCTTTGGCTAAGAAAGTTAGGCAGTATTTGTGCAATGAAGGTGTATACAAACAGTGCCGAAAACCTTGCCCGAAAGAATACTATTAATATAATTATATGGCATGATTAATTACCTTAAGCTAAAACCAGTTTTCTTTGATAAACTTATCATTACTTTTAAGCAGGTCATACACCCACGCTGTAACGGTTCCATAATGAATTATAATTACCTTGTTGTATGAATCAACCAATTGCAGTATTCTGTAAATCTGTAACGCATTGATGGACTCTAATTTAGTTTTGTTACTTGGCGTTTTCAACTCTTGATGTTTGAATTACATTTGTTATAGTAATCCAGAAGTTGTATTATTTCAAAACCCTATTTAGCTGGAATATTATAAAACAGTAAGAGAAACGAAAATAAACAATTATATTTCGTACTCATCTCAAAAATATTTAATTTTGTAAAGTACATAAATACATACATTCATATTCTCACGGCTATAAATCCTAAGAAGGGTTGGTAAGAGTTTCAGCATAATAAATTCCTCACCCACTTTTGGAAGTAGATTGGGAAATTGGATCTCCAACCGCATCGCCGAACAACTTTTTTAAAAGCCCTAATAAGCTTAGTCACCTCTTATAAACACCTACGGGGAGGAATGAGTTAGTGTTTTTCTAAGCCGAATCTACACAGCATATCATGTATAAATGGTTCTAATACATGATATATTTATCCAATTCGTTAACTCTGAGAGGATCTTTTCATAGCCAGTGTAGTTAATTTTTAGGATAGTTCTGTTGCAGATAGCGTAATGGAGAGTCGAAGAATGCGCCTATTCATAACTGACCAGCTAGCTTGTCAACCGGGTTTGTCGGTTAGGGAAAGATGTTCTTAAATTTACGAACTGCAAAATTTTTCAATTATTTATACTAGTTTTAACGAACAGTATTGCCTAAAAACAAATTTTACCTTTCCAGAATCAGCGTATCAAAAACCTTCTAAATGATGCATCAAGATTGTGTTAAATGAATTCCAAGAAAAGGGTAAAAAACTGCTAAAAAAGTCTTGATCTTACTAAATACAATTATTTTCATCATTAATTTGATTTTGACATCAACCGCCGGTCACGCTGCATGGTCGCATTCAAAGCGCAGTATTTAGGTCGGATTTGGATTTACACACCTTTGTCTTGCAGAAATTATTACGTACGTTAATGGAACATATTTTTCGCGATGGCAGATAATAAAACTCCTTGTGTGGTAGACTGTGGATAACAAGGGTATCCTTTTTTCAATTTGTTTAATTGTCTTACTCGTACGCTATACAATTCTTCGCTGAATGTTAGATGATTAAATTGAACTAACCTTATAGCTTTTAGTAGTAGGAAAATGATAGTTGCTTTAACATAATTTTTGTTATTAGCGCTAAACCATTATTTATTGTGGGTATTGAAAAACGCGACTGAGAGTTGCCGGGCCTTTAAAGTGATTGAAGCTCATCATTGACCTTCGTTACTCGTAATTTAACAGAGCTTTTCCTACAAAACTTCCAAAAGTGGCTGAGGATTTTCTAGCTCAAAAGCTCTGGCTACCCCTTTTCGGATTTATCGCCGTAAGTAATTTACTCCGTAATGTGTTATAATGTATCGTAAGAGGCGACTAAGTGTAAAGAGGCTTTTTAAGTGAATTTTGGGCGATGTGGCTGAAGTCCCGTCACCAAAAACTTTAATTATTACCATCTTTTCCCCAATAAACTTCCAAAAGTGGCTGGGGAATTTCTCATTCCAAAGCTCTGGCTACCCCGTTAAGAGATTTATAGCCGTGAGTATATGTATGTATGTATATGTATGTATGTATATGTACTTATGTATGTACACATACATAAGTACATATACTTATTTTTGTGCTGTGTCTTCCTTTGTACGTGTGTAGCAGCGAATAAATGTTTTTCTTCTTCTTCTTCTTCTACATGGATAAATTGCTTACTATAAGAAACAGCCAACTAGGCAAACAAACTCACTAGTAACATTAATATATACATGCATACGGCTTTATCAACAACAATGCAAATTCAGCTTTTATCGCTGTATTGTCGTAGTGTCGGTAGATATATTCAAGGTTGCACCTCATGTAAACTCATTGAAATGCATATTAGTGGAAAACGAGTTCTTGACTTTGAAATGTAAGTGTACCTTTTGTTGCGTGGAATCTTGCGTATGTGGAGATATTTTGCATGTTATACTTTGACTCTATCGTATATAGCCATATTCTTGATCTATCACAGCTTTTGCCGTGTTGTGCCGGGTTAGAATGTCATTTTTTGGGATTAATAGCCATGAGTTTATGTATGTATGTTAACATGTAAATTAATTATATTATTATTTATTATTTATTTTTAGCCATTTATGTCCCACTGCTGGGCATTAATATATTAATTAGCCTATTTATATAAACAGAACTTTTCTTGCAATTGAATTCTTGTGGTACCGTCTCGGATACAAAGATGCATGGGTTTAAATTTGGAAGTGGACTCTACGCTCCTATGCCTTTTCTATAATCATAAAAGTCATTCGTAAACGTGAAAAATACAGATGATTGAGTTATTTGATACTATATCCACACAATTATAATTATATATTATATTTGCTGTGTAGTGTCGGCTTAGAATAGCACTACCCCATTTCTTCCGGTGGGTGTACGTAAGAGGCGACTAACGGTATTGGGGCTTTTAAGGGATTTTTGGGCGATGCGGTTGGAGACCCATCAACCTTTACTTTACGATCTTTTCCCCACTCAAGTTTCCAAAAGTGGCTGAGGAATTTCTGATTCCAGGGCTCTGGCTACCCTTTCTCGGGATTTATAGCCGTGAGTATATGTATGTATGTATCCACACAAAATAGCGATCAGACTGCCTTGTTGTACATAAACATACAAGCCAAGAAAAAAAAGTAGTCTGAACAGCCTTAACACTAGGAAAAATTCCTTATTTGATATTATATATTCCCGGAAAGATGATGTTTGGAATAGATGAATAGGTTTGACTGTCAATATTTAAAACTTCATGTTTGGTTTGGTTTTAGTCTAAAATTTCGTACAATAGCAATTATTGGTAACAATAAAAAATAACTGATTAACGAATCAGTTCTGTCCCAGCATATGTACTCCAGTCACGTATTAATATATAATTATTTACCTTCTACTATTTATTAAATTTTCTGTTTAAGATATGCTTAGTTTTGGAACGTGTGTAATTGGACTAATTATTTTACTTATTTTTTTATGTAAACTTATTTTTACTTTTGTTTTTTACTCTCAGGACATAACAGAACCAAAAGTTACCATTTTCTGAATCTCTCATTAATTTTTGATGTATGTGACTATTAGGTTGACATGTTGTATGAAGCCATTAAATTAAATCATAATCACACATCAAATTAATACCGAAATTATCCTAATTGTACACTCTTACCTAGAAAACAATGCAGCAATTGAATTACAAAATCAGCTATTGTCAGATATTCTGATTAAGTATACACCTTATGGTTTGGAAGTTTAAACAAACACATTGTGATTCTACATGATGTAAATTATACTGACACTATAACTGTGTGTTTAGCTGCCTCCGTGGTCTAGTAGTGGAGCGTTCGGCTTACGTTCTAGTAGTATCGGGTTCAATTCCGGTGAAAATGTTATAAGTATTTATTTTGATTTGTCCCTGTTTTTTCCTATAGTTTGGCCGAGTAATGCATGCTTGTGTCACCTGAAAATGGGAATTAAGAGCTTTGGAGGTACCATGGTAGTATTAAAAGTGAATGTGAACACCAAAAAATAGTCATAAAATACATATATTAAGTAAAAAGAGTATTAAATTTAAATATTGTTATTATAAAAGAATAACGCCTGGACCAAAAGAGAGAGCAAAGTAACATGAGCTCAAAAGCCTTAATACAATCAAATGAATGTATTTCTCATGCCATAATGTGATATCTATAATGAGTAAAAATAAATAATTGTAGGTTGTTATAAGCAGGAACAAACATATTTATTTAATAATTTTGTGTTAAAGTTTATTTTTTAGCTGTGTAGTGTCGGCTTAGAATAGCACTACCCCATTTCTTCTGGTGGGTGTACGTAAGAGGCGACTAACGGACTTGGGGCTTTTTAAGGGATTTTTGGGCGATGCGGTTGGAGACCCATCACCAACAACCTTTATTCTACCATCTTTTCCCCACTCAACTTCCAAAAGTGGCTAAGGAATTTTTAATTTCTCAGCTCTGGCTACCCCTTTTAGGGATTCATAGCCGTGAGTATATGTATGTATGTATGTATGTTTATTTTTTCAGTCGTTTATGACCACAAGCCGGATTTTATGCTACTGATAGCTACGTTTGATCCTTATACTTATTTCTTCTGTAAGTATCGTATTAGGGGGTGCTTATATATATTGCGAACAACCCATTTAAAAAAAAAGAATTCACTTATAATGCCTTATGTTCAACGTATTCTAAGGCCAACGTGGTCCTTATTCAGATTGCAGGATTCTTACTTTTTACTTTTGATAAGGCTTAAAGTTTATTTATTCATAATACCTGGATTCTTTAACCCTACCTACGGTTAACATAATGACATCCAACATAACATAACATAAACATAAACGTTCACGCCGGATATCCCCGAAGGGGTCGGCAGAGGTACTAATACTTCTGAACATCACGTGAGCTTGTCACCTGGTGTTCAGAGTACCCACGTTTTGCATGGACAGTGTATACTCACGTGATAGGGGGCAGGCCTATCGCCGTTTTGTACGAATACACTGTCACATGACTAAGTGCAACTCAGCCATGTGGGTTTCCTCAAGATGTTTTCCCTTACCGTTAACAACCATGATAAATTAACCACACGACATTTAGAAAAGTCAAATTGGTGTAGGCCCGACCTAAGATTTGAACACTAGTCGTTTGCACGATAACCGAGTGTTCTACCCATTGGGCTATCACGGCACATACAAGTTATCTCCAAATCACTTCCCAACGTGACTAATATCAGATTGAAACAATTAGACGCCAATGATTCATCAGTCGAATAAATCATTATAGCTAGGTGTGTTTCTAATGACTGCTTTGCATAAGTTATGAACGCGTGATAGTTATA
The DNA here is from genome assembly GCA_963576735.1 of Bedellia somnulentella. Taxonomy (NCBI): domain Eukaryota; kingdom Metazoa; phylum Arthropoda; class Insecta; order Lepidoptera; family Bedelliidae; genus Bedellia; species Bedellia somnulentella. Next base: position 2,694,486 of record OY755191.1, read on the forward strand.
CACAGTGGCTCATTAGATGGTCGGATATAACATATGTATAGGTATTTGAATTGTATCACAATTCGTTATTATTGTCTGATCAGAGGTAGTAGAGGGATCTTAACTGCCACGGTCGTCTAGCGGTGAATGCTTGGTAAATAATACGGAGATCTCGTGTTTGATTCTCAACTTAACCAAGTCAATTTCTTCTGTTAACATTGGTTTTCGGATATAACAGGATATTAGGATTTGTTTGTGTGCGTGTGTGTGTGCTTGTAAATAATAGGCTGCGAGAACACTGACCTCAAGTATTGTAAAAATTTTGTGGAGAAATCATAGATATCCAAAATAAGAGCCTGTGTAAAGATGGGGTGGTCCGCTAGTATTTAATCAATCTTAAAGTTTATATAAATTTATATAGCAGATACTCCTTCTATATAAATTGATGCTGTATAGTGTCGGCTTAGAATAGCACTACCCCATTTCTTCCGGTGGGTGTACGTAAAAGGCGACTAACGGTATGGGGGCTATTAACAGATTTTTGGGCGATGCGGTTGGAGACCCATCACAAACAACCTTTATTTTACCATCTTTTCCCCACCCAACTTTCCAAAAGTGGCTGAGGAATTTCTAATTCCTTAGCTCTGGCTACCCCTTCTAGGGATTTATAGCCGTGAGTATATGTTTATGTTTATGTTTATATGCAGATACTCCACGCTGTTCGTTTATTTTTCTAAGACAGTTTGGGTTATCGGAGCCTCTAAATTATTAAAAGTCCAATGATCACCGAAAAAAATCATGTCCTACTGACCTAAATTCTTCAAGTCGCGACCAGTGAGTCACTTCAGGTATTCAGCTTAGAGTAAAAAGTCTACCATGTGACGTCACGTCATGGCGCAACTTGCCGCATCGGTTACTAGGTGTTACTAGGTGTGAGTCACTTTTTATACTAGGTGATTCGTGATTATTAACTTCCTATAAGGTGCCGTATAGTGCCGTCTTAGAATGCCACTACCCTCTTTCTACCAAAGGTTGTCATAAGAGGCGACTAAGGGTGTGGGGCTTTTTTTAAGTTGTTTTAGGGCGATGCGGTTGGAGACCCATCACCAATGATACTTTATTTCTAGCATCAAGTACCTTATCAACTTCCAAATGTGGATGTAGAGTTTCAAGCTCTAAAGCTTTGACTTCAACTTCTTGTAGGATTTATAGCCGTGAGTAAATATTGTATGTAGGTATGTATGTATATAGAGGACGAACATCCTAACGTCATTAAAAGTGTAGGGATTAAAAGAGCATGTATGAAAAGATTAATGAATATAAGTAAAATCTGAGAGGTAATTCAGGACCTTATAAAGTGGCGATCGATTGCTTTTCCCTATATCTATGAGAATAAAGGCATAAGTAAAAAGTAAATAAAATTAACAGAGGTATCAATATCAGAAATGAAACATATGTTTAGTCATTAGTAACTTTAAAAAATATCAATTACAACAGAACAGATTTTCCTAAGTGACTATTCTTGTTTGTTTTCAAATGATATGTTTAAATATATGTTTAGGGCGACTGTATATGTAAAGTATGATTCATCTGTCTACCGTTTTGTTTTTAATTGTATCTCTTTCCAGGAAGTTTACGAACGTAACGTGAAGTATTTAAAAATGTTCTCTGATTATATTTGCTTGGATTTCTGACTGCTGAATGGTAAAATTTAGGTCATCCTGTTTTTTTATTAATACCGTAAGAGCGGGTTACTTTAGCTCTAGCGGGTAACTATGGCTCAAACCGGAAAAAAAATTAAACTTCCCACCTCATCGTTATTATGGTGGCAAACTATCTAGTTGAATTTGCCAATGTTAGATGGCGGTATTAGCACTCGTTTTTTATTGGTTGCACAGTTCTGACATGAGCTTTCACTGTCAGTTTGAATTCAAACTTACCTGCCATGAACACTTGGACGATTTACGTCTGCAAACTTTCTTGTGAAACAGTGGGTTTTAGGTAAGTTTTACTTTATTATTTTATTTGTTGTGGTCAGAAATTTATTCATAAGTAAAATAACGGCAGAACTATAGTGTTATCATAAGTTTGAGTACTAAAATATTCAAAATTAAGTGTGGGGTTACTTTAACTCATATATTCGGGTTACTTTGGCTGTTCCACCAATGTTACTTTATCTTTATCTTTTACAATGTTGTCTTTGAACTACCTAGACTATGAATGACCCAGACAAGGGTAGATACAGCAGGACCAAAAGCGGATGGATAGATACAGTGACCTTTGAGGATTGGTTTATCAAACATCTCATTCCCATTCTTAGGAAAAAAGATGGATAAGAACCTAGAAGATCCTACAGAGTCCTAACGTCCTGGCGGACTGTGAAAAGCCAAACATTGCGTTCGTTTGTTTGCCTCCTAATGCAATACACATTCTTCACCCACTGGATGTTGCTTACTTTAGGCCACTTAAATGCAAGTGACGTCAAATTCTATTGGACTGGAAGAGCAAGGCCCACTACACCAAAAGATCAAATTCCTCGCCTGTTGACAACAAGTAAAATAACGATGATTCTCATTCATAAGACCGGCTGATTAGATACTGTATGACTTAAGTTCCTGCTATTTTTGATATTTTATTAGTATAAAGTAAAAATTACGTTTTTATTACGTACTTGCTGCTTGTTGATTTTGGAAAAAAAATGTTTTGTTAAAGTTTCCTTTGAAAATAAAACTTTTTTATATGTCAGATGTTTCTTTTGTTTATATTCTATCACTTAAAAGTGTTTAAATTGGCTAAGTATTTGATTAAGTATCGTTATGGAGTGTAAAAAAAATGCAAGCCCAAGTTACCCTCTTTTTAGAACAACTTTGGCTCAAAGTAAAAAAAAAATATAAAAAATTATGGTCACAGTTTTAATAAAAAATATATATATTTCTGGTTAGTTTTGATCCTCATAAACCATTTAAAACCAATAAACTGTTATAAACTCTTACCCCAACTCTACAGTAGTGATTTTTATAAAATTGTTAGAAAAAAGTAGCTAAAGTAACCCGACTTTACGGTATTGTAAATATTTACTAAAAAAAGATACCATCTAGCACAGATATAACCTGACTTATTTATAGTTCACCTAGATCAAGTATTTATAATAAGTCAACGACATGAAAATTAATCACTTAAAAATATTAAAAGGCCCCTTCCCTTTTTCGTGTCCGCAAATCATTTAAAAACATTGATTGTAGTTAAGATTTTTTTTATTTCAGTTTACTGGGATTCGAATGCACTAGTGATTTGGGTGACACTCTAATCACGTCACCTAAACTAATGTAGCTGCTCGAGCAGGAAGGCGCAGTGTTGTTCTAGCATTGAACACATTCGCGCTTAGGTTAAATAGTTCAATATAAGTTATTCTAGTTTTCTTTTGCACCCTCCATCTGTGGTCCGATTATTTGATTCCCGTACATACTTCAAAATTTGACTGAATAATACATACATACATACATACATATTCTCACGCCGTTAGTTCCCATTGGGGTAGGCAGAGACTATCGATCGCCACTTTGTACGATCCTGGCAAACCTCTCTGGCTTCGTTTACATCCATCAATCTTTTCATACATGCTCTTTTATTCTTCATACTGCGGACTCCTTTTTGAGCACATTTTCTATTTGATCCAAATGTGTCCTCCGAGGTCGTCCTCTACTAACATTACCTTCCACATTGGCTCTATATATCTCTTTCACCAATTTACTGTCATCCATCCTCTCTATGTGCCCAAACCATCTCAACATTCCTTTTTCTATCTTTCTTACAATATCATCTTTTACACCACACCTTTCACGAATCATCATCATTCACATCATTCCTGACACGATCACAGAACCTTACATTACACACTTTTCTGAGGGATCTCATTTCTACAGCATTCACTCTACTTTCATGCTTCTTCTGCCACACCCAACATTCACTGCCATACATAAGCGTAAGAACGAGGACAGCATCATGCACAGCCATTTGGGCCTTTTCAGACACCGACTGACATTAGACTATCCAGTGCTCCATTTACCGCATTACCCTTTTTCACTCTTCTCTCGATATCTTCATCACACTTTCCATCCCTAGTAAACAAACTTCCCAAATATACAAACTCTTTCACTTGTTCCACTTTCTTACCATTAATCTCAATCACGCATTCGGTCATATTCACCTCTCTCTCAAAAACCATAGTTTTTGTTTTATCCACATTCAAACTCATTCCCTTTTTTTCAAAAGACGCACATGCAATATTCATCATCTCTTGCAGCTCTTCCACCGATGATGCAAGTAGCACTTGATCGTCGGCATATAAGAGGCATTTAATGATGAATCCACCCATTCTCAATCCATAATCACTTTCATGTTCAAATTGAAGAGCCACGGGGAAGCTACACAACCCTGTCGGACACCCCGAGAGATCCCGAACCAGTCAGTAATTTCCCCGTTTACTCTCACACATGCACTGGAATCCTCATAGAGTGATACCAGTGCACGTATAAGTCGACTCCCCAAACTGAACTTGGATAACACCTCCCATAAACACTTTCTTACCACCCTATCATAACTGAATAATACTTGGCCATAAATAATAAAAGGATTTATTCAGCCTTTGGAACTAAGAATTCTCCAACAACTAATATTTGTATATATAGCAACAAAAATATATTCGTATACATTTGCTTATTTATACACTTAGTTGAAGAAAAGCCAAGATACAAACGAGAAAGAATGGCGTATTACAAAAGCGACAAATACAGTAACTAGTTCATCCATCGCCTGAATAAATCCTCAAAGTAAAATGCAGACATACACAAAATGAAAACGGCTAATAACAAAATAGTTTTCATAATTATCTCTGCTGTAATGAAATACGTTTATTGTCCGAAAAAATACAGGAAAATCATTGACACTAACGCTATGTTTTTGCCATATTTATGCCATCTGAAGAGATTAGGGATTTTTTTAATTTCTCTGATAGCAAAAAAACCTCTTAATAACCGCAAAGCCCTAAATTGCCTCTTACGACAACTGAAGACGAGAGCGAGTTATTCCTGTCTTAACCGATTATTTGCAGCTACCTATATAATACTTTTTTATTATCTTTGTATATAATTTTTTGTGGAACTCACTACCAGTTGACATACGGCTGTCACCATCACTTAATATATTTAAAAATAAACTGAAATCTATATTTTTAAAACCTTAGGTTGGTAGGTTTTATAAAGTTATGTATATGTATATATTTGTATTTATTATATTATATTGTATAAGTATGTATATACATGTATATTTATTAAGATAATTTATAGAATATTTGGTATAATAATTATTATATATATAATTAATATACAGGTTGTAAATAAGTTGTGTTTAGTTTAGTTCTATTTAAGTTGCATATATACTTGACCATAATGTTTTGAAGAGTTGTCTATTTGTTCCTCACCATAAAGGTTGACTGGAAAGAATTACGCGTTAAGGCGATAAGTCCGCCTTTGTGTACATATACTGTTGTACCTATTATGTAATATACAGTTTGTGTGTTATTTTGTATGCAATAAAGTGTTTAAATAAAAATAAATTTAAAAGTCAAGAAAAAATGCAAAAAACAAGGATAAAGGCTTATTACATAAGTGAAAAGTACAGCAACTAGTTCATCCATCGCCTGAATAAATCCTCAAAGCGAAATACAGAGTTACACAAAATGAAAACGGCTAATAACAAAATAGTTTTCATAATTATCTCAGCTGTAATGAAATACGTGTATTGTCCGAGAAAATACAGGAAAATTTAATTAGACCCTACTGCATAATAGCGACCGCAAAACGAAAAGCAATTTCGCTCTATCAAACTTTTGTTGATGTAAAATTTTGCTGAAATTAAATACTCGGTAAAATAAAATGCAATTTGAATATTATGCATATTGTGTATGTGTAATGTATGTAGTTGAATTTTGAAACTTGTTCGTTTGGAGTAGTTGTTTTGTATCAGCTTAAAGTTACACAACCCGTAATTCATATATACTGAAAAAGATGAAATTTTATTAAGATAGTTGGTAAGTAATTTGAAATTAGATGGAATTCAATTTATATCAACACGTTAATTACATTCGATAGTAGCATAACATGATTTCACGAACAAGAAAGAAATGTTACTTGTTTGAAAAACATGACGAAATTAAAGAAGATTTTAAAGAACGAAAAAACTTATTTTTCTACTTCTGTTAAGAGAAAACTCTGATCTTATAGTTTATACTGTCCAAAGGATATGAATCGATAAAACTCATACCTGGTCCTTCTAAATTTGAAGCAAATATTACAAACAAAGTTACAAAAGGTGTGAAATTTCATAAAATATTATATGTGGAATTCAAATATAACCTTTAGTAAAATTTCATTTAATTCGGTGGTTAATTTTGTCACGTTTCGATTCGGCTGACTGAAACGGTTAAATTTATATTGAAATTTTAAAACGCTGTGATAAAAGCAATTGAATCCGTTAATTAATATTACAAAGGGTCACTTCATAGGTAGAGTTTTACTAATTTAATTTACCTTTTCACATATAACCTTTATAAATTATTGCGTTATTAAGTTTATTTGTTTATCAAGAATATAGGCCTATACAATATTTCTATTAAATATGCTGTGTAGTGTCGGCTTAGAATAGCACTACCCCATTTCTTCTGGTGGGTGAACGTGAGAGGCGACTATCGGTATTGGGGCTTTTAAGGGATTTTTGGGCGATGCGGTTGGAGACCCATCACCAACAACCTTTATTTCACCATCATTTCCCCACGCAACTTCCAAAAGTGGCTGAGGAATTTCTAGTTCCCTAGCTCTGGCTACCCCTTTAAGGGATTTTTAGCCATGAGTGTAGTGATATGTATGTATGTATGTATGTACAATATTTCTATTAAAATTAGAATAATACATCAAAATCTCAGAACGCTTAAGGATATTATCATTATGACTTTTTTTTTAATAATTGCAATTCTATGAAAAAAATATGATTCTAATGAATTATATAAAACTGATGTGTATGAAAAAGTTTTGAAAAACATTTATATTGATTAAAAAAAAACAAATATTTGTGGATTTGTTTAGTTTTCTGTATAGGCTTCGAAGTCACTCAACCGAATATATAAGTTATTCCATCAATCTGTAACTTTCAGAATAAACAAAAGTTGCATATCGTGACGCTAATTTTCAGTAGGGGTAAACAGTGATTGAATAATCTTTAGATTTTTTAAATAAAACTCTTTTCTTCTACATTCTCTACTACTTTGGGAAACTGCAATCTAAAAAATAAAGGAAAGAAAAATTTCGACACCGGCGGGGATCGGACCCACGATCACTAATAGCTACTATAGTACTTATTAGTAATCCCCACATGAGGTTTTCATAATCGAAACATTCTTATTAAACTATCATTTAATTATCTTTGTCCCATTAAAATGAGCAAGTGATAGTTTCAAAACAATACTCGACAAATCTAACATTGAGCGTTCATTCTACAAAGTTTTCCAAATACTGATTGTCATTTGTTCCGGGTCCGAGCGTCTGAAATATAAGGTTCGTTTAAAATAGCCACTGGAGGCTAAATATCCCACGAACCATTAGCGAGTTTCGGAACTTTTAACCAATAACTATATCGGAGCCTCAACTGCATTCATTAGGATACACGAAACTCTAAATTTAATCAGTAACATGTGGAACTTCATTACAAGGCTTGCAATGCACAGTATGGAGGGTTGTAGAGCCTCAGTTGTAATTTTTTGTGAGATATTTATTTTTTTATTGATGGTACAGCAGTTAATTAACAAAAGCTTAGCTCTAGGCTGTAACCCAAAGCATGTTTACACGAATAATAAATATGACAGTTTGAAGTTAATAATATGCTCAAAAAAGCATAAGTATTCTTGACTTGCGAGTTGAAGCATGCGTAAAAAATAAATCAGTTTATTTTCTTCCTTACCCTTATTTTAATTTTCTTATTTTATGTACAAATACTAAAATCTATTGACGTGCTTACAATAGCACTTATCCTTTTCTCTCCGTGAGTATTATACGAGGTAACTCGTACGAGGGTATTGGGGCTCTGAAAGTAAAGCAATATGGTTGGAGATCCATATTTTTTTATTTAATATTTTAGCAACTTAAATACCAAATGTGGCTAAGGAGTATAGTAACGATTTGGTTAAGCCTTTTTTTGTTATTCAGCCGTGAGTAAACATTTATTATTATATTGTTTTATTTCTTATCTTTACGCTGCATTTTTTTTTATATCTAATCTACATACATACATAAACTCACGGCTTTAAATCCCTAGAAGGGGTAGCCAGAGCAAAAAAATTCGAAATTCCTCAGCCACGTTTGGAAAGTTGAGTGGGGAAAAGATGGTGAAATAAAGGTTTTTGGTGATGGGTCTCCAACCGCATCGCCCAAAAATCCCTTAAAAGCTAAAATACCGTTAGTCGCCTCCTACGATCACCCACGAGTAAAAATGGGGTAGTGTTATTCTAAGCCGACACTACACGGCAAATCTACATATAAATCTACATCCAAGTAAAATACCCAAATTCCAAGTACTCAGAACTAATTTTCTCCATATACGAACGAGTATAGGTTTGATGCATTGTGTAGTTTCCTTGCTGTTCTCATATTTATATAAATTGTACTTGACTGTAGTTCCACAAGTTAGAATTGCAGTTCCGTTGATTAGTTCCAGTTAGTTTAACCAAAACGTTATTGAAATGTCCATTGTCTACTATCCTATCTTTACCATTTATAAAAAGTCAGAATTAGTTAGTAAATTACCAGTTTATCTTATTGCAATACCATTAGGATTGTAGAAAAACCAAAAAACTATTATTTCGAATAACGGACATATTCACAGATCAAGTAAGCCTAAGAATAACTTGGGGTATTTTTTACTAACTAAACTTTATAATTTTAATTTTTTTGTTCATGAAAACCTCGTGTGGGAATTATTACTAATAAATAAAGGAAAAAAAAATCGACACCGGCGGGGATCGAATCCACGACCTTCTTTGTAAAAATATCGGAGTGAGGGAACGCAAACACTACTTAAATGTGTAAAAAGAAACAAAAAAATAGAAGAATTTTGCACTGGAAGCCATTGACACTGTAGCTCAATTGGCAGAGCGACAGGGGCGTATATCCGGAAGTCGCGGAATCTATTTCGGCCCGTGTCGAAAATTTTCTTTTCTTAATTTGTCCTTTATGAATTAGTAAATTTTATAATTTAATATATATATATATATATATATATATATATATATATAACAGAATTTATATTCTTCATATAAATATTTGGCCTAATGTGTTTCCGAACTTGTGACCTTTGATCTTAGAAGCTAATTAGCTACCCTCCTGATCGATATCTATTTTTTATCAATATAGTTTTGACTTTGTTTAAGTATTTTCTGCTTTCAACAGACCACAATGAACAAAACATTACAATCGAAACTCTTTTTATTTGAAAATCAACCCATTAGATAAAATTTACGCTGAGTCAACCCCATTTTCTAACATACCTTCCGCACTATACAAATATTACCTATGTCACTATGTCCAGGGCAGGACATTATAAAAAGTTAATCCAATCCATCAGTGTCAGAACAGAGCCACACATGTTATAAAAGTCATCTAAATGGACGGCAGTATCTTCTAGTATCGACTTTGTAAAACTTGATAAACATTGGGTTGGACTTGGAGATTTTCATACAAAATTATAAAAGTGTTTAAAAATCTGTATAATTTGTGGTTTGTAAATAAAATTAATTTGTTTAGAGGTGAATTTGAAGTCAACTGTAGAATATTTTTATTGTTCAGGACAAAATTATATCAACATCAAATAATCATCAGAAAATAAACAGTTAAATTTTATAGAATAGACATACATACATATACTCACGGCTCAAAATCCCTAGAAGGGGTAGCCAGAGCTAAGGACCTAGAAGTTCCTCAGCCTCTTTTGGAAAGTTGAGTGGGGAAAAGATGGCAAAACAAAGTTTGTTGGTGATGGGTCTCCAACCGCGTCGCCCAAAAAACCCTTAAAAGCCCCAATACCGTTAATCGCCTCTTACGTACACCCACCGGCAGAAATGGGGTAGTGTTATTCTAAGCCGACACCACACAGCAATTATAGAATAGACTACAATAGAAAACACTTTATTGCACATCAAAAAAGAAATATTTACAAAGAAAAAGTCCTATTGGTCAAGGTCCAACAACATCGTTGGGATGTGTAAAAAAATACGCATTTTCTAACTAATATTACTGTTGTTACGCAAATGGAACAGCAAATTTAAATATTCTAAACAATTTTGGTGTCATTTTTGATCAATTTTTAAATAATACTGCCATTTTTAAGCGTGTATGAATAAATGTGTGTCGTGGACCGATAGCCTATGATACCGATTTCATATGAAATCAAAACGAAGGCCATAAAAATCAAAATTCATGGGTAATCTCCATCGACAATAGAAGACAACTCGAGATTAATATAGGTCATTTAAATCCTATTAACATTGTCAGGATGGGTTCGTCTCGTCACACAGTATGAAAAGGTTCTAATTATCATTTGAACTGTATAAAGAACTAATGTTCGGAGTGAAATTGTATGAAAAAATGGATGTATCACATCGCACGGTGTTTGGTCAACAGAGCGGGGGAACAAAATGGGATGGAGACGTGTTTTGGTGCTTATTTTTACTGAAGTAAATCATCGACAATGTAGAAAACAAGATTTAAATCTTTTATATGTTTGCAAAATATTATAAAATACGTGAAATATTATTTGTTTATTTTTTTTTTTTATTGTTTATAATTTATTGCGAATAATCAACACTGAGAGGAATACTGTGTTTGAGTAAGATGTGTCACAAATAAAAGGCTATTAAGAATTTCAAAAAGGCGCTCCAATTACTAATTTAATGAAAATATTCATTAGCTGTAACATAAATTATAATGACTAAAAATTATTAATTTTCCCAAATCCAACTTCCCATTTTAACTTATAGTTAATAAAATGCACTCCACACATTTCTTATCCCAGCATCGTACAGTATGACTCACAAACGATAGTCAAGTAGAACGGGTGGAACAGCCGAGCAGCGCCAGCGCATAAAAAAACTATATTTGTGATGTGTACATAATCTTATCTCTTACATCAGGTGTACTACAGGGTGAAGAAAAAATTACACTGTTCTAAATCTCCCATTTTATCGGTTGTAGTTCATAGGTAAAAAGTTCAGACTTTTGAGACGTATTGAATACTCAAAATTTTTGCGACCCATCACCAATAACCTTTATTTCACCATCTTTGCTCCACTCAACTTTCTAAAAGTGGCTGAAGAATTTCTAATTCCTTAACTCTGGCTACCCCTTCTAGGGATTTACAGCCGTGAGTATGTGTATGTATGAATTTAAAACAAGCTTTTATTTTCAATTCGTTAGTTCTTATATTTAAATTTTAAGCATTTACTTGTCAAGGATGTTAATTATCAGCGAGGTAATTTCCTAAGATATTACATCTTTTTCAGTCAAGTAGTGTTGACTAAGAATAGCACTAACCCGTTTTCCCCGTAGGTTCCATTTGAAACAAATTCTTTTTTAAATTAAGAATAAGAAATTCCTCAGGCACTTTGGAAAGATGACTAAGGAAAAGACTGCTCAATAAAAGAAGGGAAGTCGATTCCAGTCACATCTCCAAACCTATTATTATTATTAGATGGGCGTTAAACACCACGGGTATCCGCACTGAGCCCGGCATGGCAGGCCATTGTGCGTGGACCAAGTGGTCATTCAGTTCTCCCAACCTAATTCCGTCCAGAAGGCGAGTAGCTTATCCAGGTCAGCTACCGCCTCTGGGTGCGACTTTATGGATCCTATCGTGTTATAGCGGATATCGGCTCCAAACCTATCATTATATCATATCACCTTATCACTTATCAGTTATCACCTTACTACCCTTAGTCGCTTAGCTCATCACCTATAGGAAAAAATGTAGGTGCTACTCTTAGTACACATTACACAGCGTGATAATCTCTCTGCGCTCGCTATTTTAAGATGAACTAGCTCTAGACCTCTGCCAATTGTAATTTCAATTTCACCGTGTTAGTCAACTAAACAATGTTTTCAAGTGCAAACATACGAAATAGCTTTGTCTAGACAATGTATTCCGACCTGTGTTTGCTTGTGGTACTGTCTTGCAAACCACTCAGTTTTATTTTACTGCCTTCTACACTAATTAGATTGGTTAAGTGAATCTTGACACAATGGATCACATTTTATTTGTAAAAAAAACTGAGAGTCATCGAAAACCTTTTACGGTTTAAAATCAACTTTAATATGAGCATAAAAAACTCAATACAAGATTAACACCGTATACTTCCAGAATGAGTTTTGCTGAGATAGTGCATCCACGTGAAAGGGGATAAACTTGGAATGAATAAACTGCCACATGGCTTAGTTCAATTCAGCTGTTTCCAAACCACACATTTTTAAAAAGACGTATTATTAGTGTAGGTCCGATTTCTTAATCGGACGTGACGTGAGTCGTGAGTCTAAATTCTTATTTAGACTCACGTCTCCTGAATAAGAAGCGGTGGTTTCCTAACTTGTGATGTTCAGAAGTATACATCTACCACTTTTTGAGGTTTAACGGCTAGGAGTTTGAGAATGGGCACCATTTTTTCTAAATAAAACATTTGTGTTTTAAAATATTTCTTCTTCAGTTACAACAGTTTATTTTCGATTGGAAAGCCGTATAATACCGTATTGGCCTAGAATCGTTCTATTCTATATATCATGAGGTTTATAAACTTTCAAATCTTTTATAACGCTCTTTTCTATAGCCTCTAATCATACTTATTATGCAAGGAATTCTACAATGGTTCGCCTTGCCAATCAATTTAATAACATCTTTGGTGAAACTGATCCTTTTGCTTCTTCAAAGGCCAAACTCCGTTTCGACGTTATTAAGACGTTAGATAATAGATAGAGGGAATAAGTGAATCACACACACACACACACACACACATATATATATATTGTATCTTCTGTGGATGTCTGTTATTGGCTTTTTCTTTGTATTTATCTAATTGTAACTTATGTGTTTATGTGCTGTTGATGTACCTAATAAAATAATATAAATAAAAAATAAATAAACACTAACATTTCTCTTATTAACTTATTAAAGTAATCTACAAAATGTTGATTTGAAACTATGACTACCTATTATAAAATTTATTGTCGTGAGAATAGATACATAAACATAAAACATACCTAATTCGATCATGTTTCACATTAATAAACACATAATATAATAACTAAATACAGATAGTTTGCTATAATCTACTAATAACAAAAAAAAAACTAATACCTTGATACTTTTATTTTTTTCTGTTACCACAATTACTTATGATAGTATAAATGAATTGTGCATCCCCGTAATACTTCAATGGTCAATATAAAAACATCCTGTATAATTTCAAGATGAGTCAGAATGTGGCAAACATGTCAAATGGTTTCTCACACACGACTAACAAAAGATAGTCAAATTAATGTTTGAGATGACCCATCGTTAGGAATTTTATGTGTAAATTAAATATCGTTTGCTTTGTACACCTTTTATGTTAAGTTCGTCGCTCTATCAGTAGATTTTATAGCCGAAAATATGTTTGCACATTTACAGATTTTATGATTAATAAATGCGCTTCGGTGGTTAGTAGATAGTAAAATTGGCTATTCAATGAATATTAGTTTTTCTAAATCTATTTTAAACAAACTTTTGCAACAATGTTATAGTTTTAGGTGTACCACTTTTTTGGAAATAGCGCTGTGCTTAATCTAATGAGCGACCAAATTGTTTTAAAAGTATAATTTTTATTTGACAGGAAAACTTACGGCTACGCTCCCAAATACAAATAATTAAAGTAATAGTATTACTTCTATTGTCAAAATAATTTGAGAGGGAACAAGATGTGTTGAAACAAGATTCATGTGTAAAATGATCGACACAAAATCACCCACCAATATACATGGAGCCAATATCAGAATACTTCTTGGCCTTGGCCTCTCTTGATAATGAATGATGATCATCGGATCGCCTTACTATTGCCTACAATCGTCAGTGTCGTAGACTTTCTTGTCATCCATCTATCTTGTAGTAGCCTACTCACGCTGCGTTATGCACGAGGCTGCTTCTACAGAAACTTTCAATTTGAACCACAGATATATTCTTCACCTCGTGCAACACCCAAAAAAGAGGATCGAACGTTGCTGGTCTAAATTTCTTATTCTTTGCTAAGCTTCTCTGCCAAATAACATATATATCTTAACTTACTTTATCCCAAAAAAGGTAGCCTTGTAATTGCAAATTCCCCAGTAAATTTTAAAAGTAGTCCTTGAAAATATTGTGAAATATAGTATGGTTAGTGACTATTGTTTAGCCACATCGCCCAAAAATCATTTAAAAGGCCTAAAACCCTATGTCACCTTATACAACACCCGCGAGAAGTAATATATTCTAAGCTGATACCACATAAAGGTACTAGGTTTTAAATATAAACATCAAATTATGTGCTTTAATATTTAAACAACAAGTGTTCCTTGAAGCAGATGTTAACACATTTTATGATAACATTAATTGTTGAAACTAACAAAAAACACAATTTAATGCATTTATGTACAATGTAGAGATATCCTTAAACGTCCAAAAAATTTATGATAACATTAAACCAACGGTTAATTTTGAAAATTTACTGTTCTATTTAACGATTTGAGATGTAAATGGACAATAGCAAGACTATGGTTAGTCTATGGTTTATGACTTTCGTTCGTAAATCAAAGATGAAATAAAATTTGCTAGATTTATTTCTTTTACTTTGAGAGCTTTTAACAAAGTATTGGCAAGTTCAGTTGGCTTAAGATACTTCCTACTTAATACTTCTACTCTTAAATTATAGCTGCAGCAGATAATGTGATCAAACTAAAGATAGTATATGTAATAATCTATATTAATATACCTCGATGACAAATCGGATAGCGCCGAGAATGTAGTGAACTATTAAAAATTTAGTATTATATTATATAATGCTGTGTAGTGGCGGCTTAGAATAGAACTACCACATTTTTCCCGTGGGTGTTCGCAAGTGCGGCTAAGGGTATTGGGGCTTTTTAAGTGATTTTTGGGCGATACGGTTGCAGACCCACCACCATAAACCTTTGCCTTAGAATCTTTACCCCACACAATTTCCAAAAGTGGCTGAGGAATTTCTTGTTACAAAGATATGCCTACCCTTTGTATGTACCTATGCACTATTATGTTTAATTTCAGTTATTACCTGAATGAGATTATAAATATGTTTTTGACTCGTTGGATTCATTCTAGGATTTTCAGAATATTGATTATTATTAAGCAACAATATTGGATGAGTAACATTTGTCATTAATATCGACAAAAGTGAAGTAGTATCATAATAATAATTTCTTCGAAAACGAACAAAAAACCAATATAAAACATTATAATAGATTCTTATTTCACATTGTAACTTAACGTATGTTCACATAAATGAACGAAAGGTTTTTATAGGCCATTAAAGATGGGGACTTAGTAGTAGCTCTTACATTATTTTGTTATCGTTATTGCTCAGTTGATTGATAAAATAGCTAAAGCGATACTAGTAATGATTGTTTGAAGAAAAATGAACGATTATTTTGAAGATTTATGTTATTTTTAATGGTTTATGACATGATTTTATTATTAAGCAAGCGAGTATATTGAACGTGCTTCTTGTTACTTCGGAAACTCAACTCAACTTAAACGTTCTAGCCGTATATCTTTTGACCATCACGTGACATTGTCACCTAGTATTCTAAGTACCCACGTTTTGCTTGGACAGTGTACTCACGTGATAGGGGGCAGTACAACTTAGCCATGGGGGTTTCCTCACGATGTTTTCCCTCACCGGTAACAACCATGCCATAATACTTTGACCACACATATGATTTTAGAAAAGACAAATTGGTGTAGGCCCACCACCCGGGATATGAACTCTCATGGTCTGCGCGATAAGTTGTGTTCTACCGTATGAGCTATCACGGTAGCTTAAATCGTGCATTTTTTTTAATATAAAAATACAATAAATAATCATTTACAAATCTCTGTTTGTTCTAAATGTGCCTACCATGCTCGTTTTTTTGCAAAGTATTCCACATTTAATCTTTAAAAAAATAATGGACTTAAAATAATTAAAGGAAGTTCGCAAATTCAAGTAATTCGTGTTATTCCGTGACACACATTCGCTCTAATTTACCAGCCATACAACATGACTCATCGCTTTCATAACAATGACTGCTCGGAAACCTGCTCTTATTATCCGAAACTGAGTAATGATACAGATAATAAAAATATTGAATTTATATTTTCTGAAATAAAAATCTACATTTTATTCGGACAGTCCACCTACGCAATAGGAGGCAGAACAGGCCTACCGTAGTTTTGTGCGAATACACTCTCATCTATCACTCTCATCTCACTAAGTACAACTCAGCCATTTCCTCACGATGTTTTGCCCTCCCCCCTTCGTTAACAACCTTGATAAAAAACCACACCTATTACTTAAGAAAAAAATAATATTTAAAATAAAAACTTTTAACGACACAACGGCAAAGCTGGACTATATAAAACAGTAATGTAACTAAACAGTATTTACTCGGATTTTGAAACTGAGGTTAAATGCATATAACTTGATTTTTTTATGAGCACCTAGGAGACATTTTTTTAGGATTAGACAAAGTAGCACCTAGAACTAACAAAGCCGACAAAAGTTTAGATTTGGACCATGATTGCTGTGAGAATTGATATTTTACTTTCCAGAAATCGAGTGCTATTATTTATTGGAATTGCTGTTTCATAAATATGTAAACCTTCTTAAATACGTTTTAAGCTGTTACATAGTATTAGGCCTTCATAAGAAAAAAAGGGCCATCATCGCATGTCTCTGTTGAATTGAAAGGTTCATTCGTTTCACCTCGTCTTAAATACAAGGTAAGAAATAGGTAATACTAGTTTACTCCAACATTTCAACTAGAACGCTGCAGTATAAAATTCAAGTATTGATAAATTAATACCAAATTTATTATAACGAAACTAAAGTACTAACTCAATTGCAGTAACATTATTCATATTCATTAATCTGTGACAATATGACACGGTCTGACAGCCAGGTAGATATCATGTTGACATTATTGAAGGTAATTTAAAAGGGATCGTTTCGAAAGAAAACTGAGTCGTTTTTAATGTTTGGTTAATTTCTTTGTTGTTTACACGGGTATTGACATTGTAAAGGTTATCGAATGTTCACTTGTGGCTTTTGTTTGCTGATGTTTAGAACCATGATAACACAGTGGGTAGGACACCGCTTATTGTGCGGACGAGGGGGTTCAAATCCTGGGTCGGGCCTTTACCGTTTTGTTTTATTAATTTATCATAGTTGTTAACGGTGAAGGAACACGTGAAGAAACCCGCATGACTAAGTTGTGCTTAGTTATGTGACAGTGTATTCGTACCATCGGCGATAGGCCTGCCCCCATTTTGTGAGCACCTGTCCAAGCAAAACGTGGGTACTCTAAGCACAAGGTGACGATGTCACTTGATATTCAGAAGTGTTAGTACCTTCGCCAACCCCTTGAGTCTGTTTCATCACAGCCTATGTATGTACCCGATGAGAGGCTCAAATTTTCCTTGTAAATAGTGATTACCATGGCTTAAGGAGCCATCTAAAGCAATAATAAACATAAAAGAGCATATTTGAAAATATTGATGAATGTAAACGAAGCTAGAGGTTCGTCAGGATCGTACGAAGAGGCAATCGATAGTCTCTGCCTACTATAATAGGAACTAGCGGCGTGAGTATTTGTATGTATGTAAGGCTGCAATTCTAACAAACTAGGTTGAATCACACAAATTAAATTTGCGACATCAACCCCTAAAAGTCGAACCCAAGTTCTTCGAATTACGAGCCCAACGTGTTTCTGATAGACCGTGGGGGCTGTTATCCTATTAATATCATAAATGTGAAAGTTTAGGTGTTCATGTGTTTGAGGCAAAAAGGCTCCTCAAGTACATAATGTATATGAATGATATTTGGCAGAATGCTAGATAATGACCCAAATTATAACAAAGGATATTTTTATCCCAACAATATTGGACCAATAAAATATTCACGCCTGATTGAACTAATAGTATCGCAAAAAATGCCTTAAGCTTTGTCTAATGAAAATTTTACAGTACGAAATCTGTCGGGTTCTTCCTATCAGAATGAAGCTATATTATTTGTTTACGTCTATATTCAAATCTGTTTAGTATGTCAGTAATTACTGACATAATGCACGTGCTTCTTATCGCCCATTATTTACGAGTTTTATGTTATGACAAACTAACATAATGAGAGACAGACAGTTTTAACTAAAATATAATGTTTACAAGTTAGTGAAAGGGGCCTTTGTTACACATTCGATAACGAATAATAGATCGTGGTGGTACAAGCAAAATTTTACTTCTGAGTTGGAAATCTTTTACGTCATACAAATGTATGTATGTCGTAAAAGATTCGCGCCATTAGTTCCATTGGGTGGGTAGGCACTATCTTTCGGCATTGGTAATTTAAAGTTTATAAAATGTCGCCAACCTTTTGAGGAGACATATTGTATATGTCGTCTTTACCATTTTTGCAAAGAATAGCACAGCTAGTTAAGATTTTTGGGAAAAGTATTATTTAAAAGGCTTAAACGGGTTTCTGCCATTCATGATATGTTTTAAACTACTACTTACTAATGCCATCAGATCCCAAGAGAGTAGGCAAAGACTATCAATCTATATTTTTAATGATCCTACTTCAATGGGAAATAATGACGTGAGCGAATGTATGTATGTATGTCAAACAACTTTTGCTTCCTTCACTTTTCTTTTCTCTTCGGCTTCTTGAGATTCCAATTTGTTTTATTAATAATATAGGATAGATACAAATGTAGTGAAATTAAGAATTGAAGTACAATCACGAATGCTCTAACTTGGCATCATATGGAAAATTTTGTAACAAAATCGCTTTTACTCCAACTATAAACCATAACTATTCTAGATAAGCATTCGGACCCAAAAGTCATGAATGAGTTGATTGTTTCTATCTGTACGACTATATTTAGAACTTAGTTACCCATATTGAAGACTATGGTCACGTGAGGGGTAGCCAGAGTAATTATTATTAATAAGGATGGAAAGGAAAAAATATTGAAAGGAGAGTTAAAAATGCAATGCGGTGAATGGAGCCATGAACAGTCTGATGTCGAGCCAGTCGTTGTCAGAAAAGACTCGAGCATAATGCTGTCCTGGTTCCCACACTCATGTATGGTAGTGAATGTTGGGCATGGCAGAAGAAGCATGAAAACAGAGTAAATGCAATGGAAATGAGATCTCTCAGAAGTATATGTAATGTAACGTTGTGAGATAGAGTGAGAAATTGTGCGATTCGTGAACTAGTAGGTGTGAAAGATAACGTAGTATGCAAGATAGAAAAAATAATGTTAAAATGGTTTGGGACATTGAAAGGATGGATGAAAATAAAGTATCGAAAGAGATATATAGTGCTAATATGGATGAAATTGTTAGTAGAGGACGGCCTCGTAAAAGGTTTCTAGATCAGATAGAAAACGTTCTTACAAAGGCGGGGGCCTGAAGCGAGAAGAATAAAAGAGCATGTATGAAAAAATAATGAATGTAAGAAGCAAGAAATGTTTGTCAAGATCGTACTAAGTAGCGATCGATAGTCTCTGCCTACCCCATTGGGAGTAGAGTAATGGGCGTGGGTATAATTAAGTAAGTACCCTTACTATTGTTATGTTATAAATATGAAAATAGGTTGTAAAAAAGTTGTGTTTAGTTAAGTTTGGTTTTGCATACTGCTTATCATTTATTTCTAGCTATGAGTTGTGAACTTGTTTTTCCTCACCATAAAGGTTGACTGGAAGAAATCGCGTTAAGGCGATAATCCGCCTTTGTGTACTAAGTTTTAATTTTCTGTACTTTTGTAAAATACATCATATCTATTCTGTTTGCAATAAAGTGTTCAAATAAATAAATAAATTATATATTGGGAAGTTTTATATTTAAGGTTCTTTTAGAAATTTGAGTGGTAGAGGTGGTTCAGAAAAAAATATTTTGAATATATATTTTTTTGTATTGTAGCTAAATAGTAACAATGGGGCACTTATTAGATTTATCATGTCTGCCTGAGTACTTGTCCGTTTTTCACAGCAATTAACGAATGCGAATCATCCGATTGGCTTTCTTTCAAAGTCATTCCAGACATTATATTATTTAGTACATTAAAAAACGCACACTAATTCCACTAAAGCGACATGATAGTCCAGTGGGTAGAACGCCCGCCCGAAAACAGAAGGGCGTGAGTTCCAATCCTGGGTCAGGCCTACACCAATTTGTCTTTTCTAAAGTCATATGTGTGGTTAATTTATCATAGTTGTTAACGGTGAGGGAAAACATCGTGAGGAAACCCATATGGCTGAGTTGTACTTAGTCATGTGACAGTGTATTCGTACAAAACGGCGATAGGCGTGCCCCTATCACGTGAGTACACTGTCTAAGAAAAACGTGGGTACCTTCTCTGGACCCTAGATGGCGCTGCCATGTGAGTTCAGAAGTATTGGTACCTCTGCCAACCCCTTCGGGGATAAACGGCGTGAACGTTATGTTATGTTAATTCCACTAAACTGCACCTTCAATTGACAACTTGATCACTGTTTTCCATTATTTATTTTATTAGAACAATAAATGTTTATAAATACTACTACAATTAACTGGTCTAAAGGTTTTATTTAGTCTAAGAATGATAGCATATTTTATTGGAAGCATTATTATCAGTAAAGAAATTTAGATTGAATCAGCGAAAATAAAGTAATAGAAATAGTAACATTCGATGGATCAATAATTTGCATATAAGCTACAAAATACCATTTATCAACACAAATGCAAGGATATAAGGGTAACATTATTTGCAGTATTTATAGTCTTTATGTTGCAAGATATAAGATTCAATATTGTCCAATTAATATGCAAAATATTGTTTGTATTACCCATTCAAGGTTTTCTTTGTCTCTTTACGTATGAATCATATAGACAGACGCAATTATCGGAAATGAGCAGTTTTGTATGAAAATTTCTAAATACGATATTTCCCAGGACAAGTAAGAAGGAAAGAGTTAGAACATATTTATTTCAGCATGCTAATGAAAGAAATATTTTACGCTTTCCAACTATGCAAAGAATGTCAAATCGGTTGTGTAATTTGGAACCGACTGACACGCTAAAAATTGGTAACTTTAATTTATACATATTTTGGAGAACACACTTGGACCAAATTGAGAGTGTGCTCAAAAAGGCTGGCGTCCGAAGTATGAAGAATAAAAGAGCATGTATGAAAAGATTTATGGATGTAAACGAAGCTAGAGAAGTTTGTCAGGATCGTGCGAAGTGGCGATCAATAGTCTCTGCCTACACCAATGGGAACTAATGGCGTGAGTATATGTATGTATGTATGTATGTTTGGAAGGCATATAAGGGCCGGCGCGGCGCTGACTGCCGGCATGGCATGGCAAAGGATTTCGATACAGATATAGCATTTTTAATCTTATTACCATGCGTATAGAATTCATTTTGACACAACGATGCCGAGAGAGGCCGCGGTAGGACAGAACGTCGGCATCGTTGTGTCAAAATAAAGTAAAATGAATTCTATAGTCATGGTAATAAGATTAAAAATGTTATGTCTGTACCGAAATCCTTTGCCAAATGCTTAGCCTAATGGGAATTGTATACGGGCATATTATACACAGATTAAGTTAGTCTCAAACTAAGTTAAACTTGTATTATGGGATACTACCTCAACGATTTATATATTATTACATATATATGGCCTAAATTAATAGTTTGAGTATAACTTTTCTGCCAAGTCTCGTGTCAGCTTAGAAACATACATACAAACATACATATACTCACGGCTATAAGTCCCTAGAAGGGGTAGCCGAAGCCAAGGAATAAGAAATTTCTCAGCCACTTTTGGAAACTTGTGTGGTGAAAAGATGGTAAAATAAAGGTTGTTGGTGATGGGTCTCCAACCGCATCGCCCAAAAATCCCTTAAAAGCCCCCAATACCGTTAGTCGCCTCTTACGTACACCCACCACCGGAAGAAATGGGGTAGTGCTATTCTAAGCCGGCACTACACAGCATTAGAAAAGCTTACTTTATTTTTTTCCGTGGATGTTCGTAGGATATGACTAAGGGTATCAGAGCTTTTTATGTATGGGTTGAGCGATAAGATTGGAGACACATCACCAATCAATAACATTAGTATATTATTCTATGTATGTCTGTCAGTAATTAATTATGCAGCGAAAACTATTATTTCTACCCATTAAGTGAAAACTAAGAATCATGCATAAACACAAAGAAATGGCATGTCATTATCTTTTCATCCCGGTCAACTATAACAATAAGTCATCGATAACATGATTAATACTATCGATTTAAATATAATTTAGTCATATTGGCTTCTGTATTCAACCCTTTGATGCAAGGTGATGTACAAAAAATAGCTATACAATAACATTATACGAAACCATTTCAAATACCATTATAGACCTTATCACTTATAATTTAAAGTATAAATTCGAACTAAGAATTTTAGATTGTCAGTATTATATCGATAACAACGCAGCATTGAAATCAATCGCAGGTGTTCAAGTTTTTTTTTTTAAACGTGCATCGATTAAAGTGAATTGTGTTCCATAGACTAGACAGAGGGAGGACTGATTTTCTTTCGATGACAGTTCTTTTTTAATTCGTCCGATACGTTGACAGTTTTTTTGCATATTTTGAATGACGCAGCAAATACGCGGCAATGTTTAAAATTCGAATTGTGCCAATGTCGATTACGAATCTGCTTTTTTGAAAGAGACTGATTTAATTAAATGGTTTCGGTGAACATTTAAAGGGCGTGGATTTTATTTTATTTTGAACGTTGCTTTTTTGTATTTAAATGTAAGCCTCGGTTTCTTGAATAATGTTTTTTAATCATGCATCATATAAGATTTTGGAAAGTATTAAGTTTAAAATGATTCATTTCTAAGTTACATTTCGACTTCCTGTTGTTTATTTGATTGGTTTTATGCTTAAGAGAAGTTATTAAAGCAAGTAATTTTCACTGAGTGGATGTTAAATCGTTACATTTGGACGGTTAAAAATACATATTAATATATTATTAAAACTTTGTATAAATTTTACGCAATTTTAGCAGTATGCTATCTCTTTAGAGATAACTAAAAAAATAAAGCGTTTTCTGCAATAAGTGGACTGTGTCCAACTTTTATAGCTCAGTGGAGTCCGAGTCAGGAGTCTCCATCAACATTTCTTTTCTAAAGTCATATGTGTGGTTAATTTATCATGATTTGTTAAAACCATCCGTTTGGAGTGGGAAAAAATTGAGAGAAAACCAACATGGCTAAGTTGCACTTCGTTATGCGACTGTGTATTCATACAAAACGGCGATAGACTTGCCCCCTATCATGTGAGTACACTGTCCAAACAAAATGTCGGTACCCTGAACATCCAGATGTCCAAAATTTCACGTGATGTTTAGAAGTATAAGTACCTCTGCCACCCTTTGGAGTATTACGGCGTGAACTTTTGACTTGAGTTAGTATAGTGATAGATTTCACCATGAAAAAGAACATGGCTCCCTTTGATTAAAACATAAAGCTTGGCTAGTAATTTACTGAAACCACATAGTTTGAATCATTAATAAAATAAAGAAATTATAGAATATTTCAAGGCTAGCCGTTAAAATCAGCATCCTTTATAGATGTAATTAATCATTGGACAGACTGACATTTGCCGCGCCCGAACAATGGCGAAGAGTTCAAAGCACTAGGGTTGGTTGGAAGAATTTCGGAATGAGTAATATGGTAAATTTTATAGAATAGTTTAGTTTAGTAGAGAGAGGAAGGTAATGTTTGTAGTGGACGGCCACGAAAGACACACTTGGACCAAATTGAGAGTGTGCTCAAAAAAGCAGGCGTCCGAAGTATGAATAATAAAAGAGCATGTGTGAAAAGATTGATGGATGTAGATGAAGCAAGAGAGGTTTGCCAGGATCGTACAAAGTGGCGATCGATATTCTCTGCCTACCCCAATGGGAATTAACGGCGTGAGTATATGTATGTATGTATGTATGTAGTAGAGTATAGAATAGAATAGTAAATTTAATAGTAGTTTAGTCTTTTAACTTTGTGCGGGTGTAAATAGCTATATCCTTTTTGTTTAATTGGTTGGTTATTCGTAAACAAACGTAATTAAATAAGTAAATGGCAATTGAAATATGTTTATAAATAATTAATAAAATACTATGTAGCCACATGTACAGATTCAGAATATTCAAGTAAAATATTGAAATAAAGAGTGGACACGATTGTAAATGAAGGTCGAATGTAAGAATTAGGTCTTACTTAAACATTATGCTTATTGAATAAAATCAATAATGTCCGCATACACAACAATAGGAATTTTTAAAGCTTTAATATTTACATTACCTTTAAGCAGAGATACCCAGAAATATTTTCCCTTTTTCCCTCACCCAACCGTACCAAAACATGCAACATCACTACACCAGTTCTCGGCCGCGCAACTACATTGGTTGGAAGTCATATTGTATTGGCGCGAATTAAACACCACCGTATCGTCTTAGCCGTTGTAATCTATTTGTAAGTAAGAAAACTAATTTTACTGATCGGGTTTTGATTTTCTTATTTATTTATAAGTTAGTAGGTTATTTATTGATTGAAAGTATCTTAAAAAAAAGTAAAAGTTGACACATGAAATGGATATACATAATTTAAAAAAAAATAAGAAATTTTTTTTTCATCAGCATATAAAACGATAGGCATACTTGAAACTTCAACAATAAGCATAGAAACTCAGTAAATATTATATTTTCAAACAACCCTACAAAAATATGCACCATCACGAACCACTACAATGGTTGAAAGTCATATTGTGTTGGCGCGAACTAATCGCCGTATCACCCGAGCCGTTCATTTGTTTCAGTCAAACTCGACGGCGGCCATTTGTAAGTATGAAAACTAATTGTATTGATCAGGTTTTGATTGATATAATTTTAGTGTGGTTTAGTAAGTAATGTAAGTTAGTGTGATTCAGTTAGTATTTATAGGACGAAATTCGTATCGAACAATTAGTCGCCAACACTTATTAGGTTTGTAGATAATTACATACATACATATACTCAAGGCCATAAATCCCCAAACGAGGCAGCCAGAGCTGTTGAACTAGAAACTCCTCAGCCAAATTTGGAAGTTGATAGGGAAACGAGATAGTAAAAATAAAGTTACCACCTAAAAAGCTTCATAACCTTAGTCACCTTTTACGACATCCGTTGGTGGAAGGGGGAGTGACATTCTAAGTCGGCTCTTCAGGGCAAGAATATACATATATACAGCTACATGGCCCATCAATTGCTTAAAAATACCAATCACCTAAGCTTCCTCTTACAAAATGTTCGCCTTTCATCGTCACATCATACATTATAGCTACACATCCCCTTCGTTTACACCAATGGGTCCAAAACCAGTCTGTGTTTCCTTGTTTACTCTTAAAAAATGCACTGGAATCTTCATAGAGTGATACCAATGTGGGTACGTATAAATTGACACTACAAAGCTGATGTGTGAGGTGTTATCCCCTCTCACAAATAGTTTTTTACCACCCTATCATATACTCGTACCTTCTCTACCCTAAAAGTGGTAGCCAGATTTTCAGAATACGAAATTCCTCAGCCACTTTTGGAAGATAAGAGGGAAAGAGAAGTTTCCAACCGCATCGCCCAAAAAGCACTTAAAAAGCCCAAATACTCTTTGCCTATTAGTCGTCATCTACAAATATGTGTTATATTATTGGGGTAGTCCTTTTCTAAACCGACACTACACATCTAAATGTTGTAAATATTATATTTCATAAAAAATAAGGTAAGTTTACTCTAGGACTGCACGACACATTATTTTTACAACCGAATGTATATAAAACGATGTAATATATTCAGAAGGAATCTGTCTAAAGGTGTCACTTAACAAATATGTAGATTTGATTATTTGCTATTGACGTATTCAAATTGCCCGCAAAATATTATCATAAACAAACAATTTTTATAATAATTTTCTCGTGTAACCCTTTGTTGGTGACAAGTGTGCGAATGTTGTTAGCTTTTGATTCCCGGCAAGATTTAGGCATATTTTTAAATAATACGTTTATTGGTAAACTAGCAGGTGACTTTGAGAATATATATAATAATCGATATTAACCAAAGAATATTTTAAATCACTTACGTGATATGATGTGCCGTAATATGTGTGTGTGTGTATAATAATTTAAGTAATAAAAAAGTTATTATTTTATCATCTATGAGTAAACACTAGACACCAGAGTTAATTTGTCCTCATTTTAGAAAATATAGTATTTGTCTATGCAAAAAATGTGTCCATGCAAAAAATAGACTTACGACCGATTTCTGAATTGAATATTCCAGCTGAAAACAACTTCTGTCGCATTGAAATTTTGACAACTGAATGAGACAAAATGATGTTTACGTCGTTCTAAGCTTGAATACTCAATACAGAAATGGGGCGATAGTCGTACATTCTTCTTTAGAATTACTAATTACCTAAACAATTAATAGAAAAAGTGAAAACGTTTAAGATATTCTATGGCGATGACGCTAGCGTATGTAAACTTATGTGTGTAAAACCATTAGTTTTACTTCCATCAAATTATTACCGCACATTATTAAACCAACATAACTAAACTATAACCACTTAATAAAACCAACATGAGAGACTATTCACACGCTCAATTTCTCTGTTCCCCAACAAATAAACCGAAATAATAAAATTTGAATTCCAGAAACATTTGTCAAAACTGAATCGTTTAAATCGTACCTGATTTGCGCATACGTCGGCGTCGGGGAGAATGCAAATTGTATTACAGTCTACAGTAATCAGGGAGCGAATGAGATTTTTATACAAAAATGCATACGACAGGGGTTTCTGCTTGACGTCTCTAAATTGTTTACAGTTTTGAGGATGGGAAATAACTTTCTTGCATTTGTTGGTCGAATAATTTTTAGCGTAAAAATATAAAAGTAGCCTTAGATTACGTGGCAGTTGAATGTTCATTTTGATATCAAACTTGTCTCCCATAGTACAATTAAATCTAGTTTGGGAGACACGACAAAAATGATTGTAAAAAGTCGCCAAATTCCAAATCTAAATTGTTATATATATAATTTATATATATTTTAAATGTATTAACTAAAGGCAAATAATTTTTTTTTTTTTTTTCATATTTTTTTTTAATTAAAAAAAAACTCTCCCGGTATCAACTCTTACAGAAATCCAGTACGGATTGATTTGTTCATTAAAAAAAATGTATTTACAATTAAAACTAATTTTATATTTATTTGATTAATGATCACTAGAAAAAATAAAGGAAAGAAAAATTTCGACACAGGCGGGGAAGTTAGAAAAAGAAAAAAAAAAAAAGAAAGAAAAAAAAATTTCTTTCCTTTATTTATTCTTTATTTATCTATACTAATATTATAAAGCTGAAGAGTTTGTTTGTTTGAACGCTAGGATCTCAGGAACTACCCGATCAAATTGAAAAATTCTTTTTGTGTTGGATAGTCCATTTATTGAGGAAGGTTTTAGGCTATATATCATCACGCTGCGATCAACAGGAGCAAACTATCAGCGAATAATGTTGCAAAAACGGGGATTATTATTCATACTAAGGCTTCCGTTGTGTGCGCTGCGTAAACGGTTTAAGTTACCCAAAAAAAAATTATTAAAGAATTATTTCTCTTTAAATGATCTAAAAAAATGCCCGCGACAGTATATGTCTAACTTTTAAGTTTCACTTACTATAACCATTTTTATGGTAAATAAATTTGGTTAAATTTAATGCATAATTGCCATAATGTTTTATCAACATAATATTAATCTTTATCAAAATTAATATGTTGTTGATTGAGAGTATTTAATTGAGAACAAAATTGTCCTTGACATCACTTTATTTAAATAAACATCTTAGAAGATAATACAATTTTAAAATTACTCCGTAACAAAATTTACACGCGTGCATGAAGCGCACAATAAGACGCTGCGCTGGCCGGCGAGCGAGGTCACCTGCGCGAGAAGCTTATGTTTAAGCCTTATCCTATTAATATCATAAATGTGAAAGTTTAGATGTTTCTAGCTAAATGAAGACTAATTCACAGAACATATTTAAAATAAAATTTACAGGAAGCCAGATATTGATCCTAATTAACACAATAGGGCACTTTTTATCCCAGAAAAATTAAGAGATCAATAAATTTTCTTAAAAAATGGTGAAACAGACTAACTGACTAAGAATCAATGTTCAGCCGAAAATACTATACTTCAATACATAGTATAAAACAAAGTCGCTTTCGCTGTATGTCCGTATGTATGCTTAGATCTTTAAAACTACGCAACGGATTTTGATGCGGTTTTTTTTAATAGATAGAGTGATTCTTAAGGAAGGTTTGTATGTATAATAAATGCATAATATAGTAGAGAAACACTGATAAATTTAAAGGCTTTAATGTGATGTCGTAAATAAGCACGTTTTTTTGCGCTTATATTGCAAACGCTGGCTGAACCCTACGAGGTAGACCAAAATAATGTACTACAGTATTGTTCACCTTAAAAAGTTCAACAAAAAAGTCCGCGATGGTATATGTTTATCTCTTAGGGATAACCCAGCATAACCATTTTTATTCTTTACTAAAAAATGGTTATTTACGAAGTGATTTTAAACAATACAGCATTAATCCTTATCCAATTAAGTACCTTAAATAAATTGTGCATTTATTATAGATCAATATGCTTTTTGCAGCATGTAATTTAAGTGAATATTACCGAAGATATTACAAATTTAAAATGCAGGGTCGTAGATGTTTGCGCCGGGCGGCGCGTGCCTATAAATAGCGCGTCGATGGCCTTCGCCTTACAGCACTTTATGATTTGCAGCGATCGCACGCGTTTATCGGAGCTCTCTAGCGAGGAAAATATCAAGAATTAATTAAACTGAATAGAATAAGTATCTTTTGTTGTTGATTATCTTTTGATTTTCATTATTATTATTATATTAGTAGTATTGTAAGTACATTAGGCTAGATAGGATTAGCTTAAAACCATATTTCTTGGTATTTCTTCCATTAAGACTTTGATTTGAATTTAGAGTTAAGACAATTCAGTATTAGGACGAGCATTTTCAATTATTGAAAATTATAGTTAAGTTCATAGAAGAACTGAATAGAATAGGTATATTTTGTTGTTGATAATCTTTTGTTTTTAGTCGAACGAATAGTAAGTAAATACTTTTTACTCCAGCACTAACCAATAATTAGTGCAATTAGTTCATAATCATACGTATAGTTTTAAGTTGTGAGTTTAATCAAGTACTGAGTACCTAAGTATAAAATTTTGAACAGACATTATAAAGTCATGTCCGGAAGACGTCGTCGTGCGAACATAGGTCGTAGTACAGTGAATGCCAGAAGAGCACGTTCAGCAAGAGATGAAGAATCGTCAACGGAACGCGAGGCTCGCCTCAGCCAGCTCCGAGATAGAAATAGAACTGAGAGAGAAAGAGAATCCTCAATAGAGCGTGAGGCTCGCCGCAGCCAGGGTCGGGTTAGACGTAGAGTTCAGAGAGCCAGAGAATCCTCTGTAGAGCATGAGGCTCGCCTCAGCCAGAATAGAAATCGAATACAGAGAACGAGAGAATCAGCACAGACACATAGTAACGCTGAACAAAACGGACAACCGATCAGCCACAGATGGGTAAATAAAGAATATTCTGCCATGAATTACGATCCTTTGATTTGTTACAAGGATGATCGTATTGTGTCCATAGGTACTATGTCAGTAGTGTGTGAATATTGTTTGGCATTGAAGTTCAAGGACGAATCGAAGGGTTTGTGTTGCTTACAAGGAAAAGTAAAATTAGAATAAATTCCTCCAAAAACTCCACCTGAACCACTTCACTCTCTGCTTACGATCTGCTCTCTGTTGCTTATCCAAACAATTCATACGCAATATCCGCCGCTACAATAACACATTACAAAAGACGTCTTTCAAAAGTAAGCAAGTTGTTGAGCGCGGTTTTATGCCTACATTTAAAATTCAAAGGCAAGTGTATCACTTGGCTGGGAGCTTGCTACCACTTCGACCAGATGATCACAAATTTCTGCAAATTTATTTTATTGCAGACCCAGATACACAAGCATCAAGTAGGTATATTTTGCATTGCACCCATGCAAAGCCGGGGCGGGTCGCTAGTATCTTATAAAATTAAAATTTATAAAGTGAAAAAATTGTGAGGACACTATGAAAAACACCTTTTTTCTCATCCCATGACTGAGACACTCAACAGGTCAGTTAAATATTTCAGTTTGACGACGTGAAAGTCTACTCTTTTGACAGTACGAAGTCTGTGGGGTCAGCTAGTTAGTAATAATCCCCACATGAGGTTTTCATGAACAAAAAGATTTGAATAATGATCACTAGAGTTGATTTAAATATATATTTTTACTGAATCATCTACTATTGTTTCTAGTAAAAGGTTTTTTTCCACATTAATTCTGAGTAACCTACTCTGGGTCACTTCTTTTCTAAATCACTTAACTGTAAATTTTTCACCCTGTAAGTATGCATAATTTGTTTCAAAAAGTCTTCAATCAGCCAGTAATGATGAGAAAGTCAATAATATTCACACGTAAACGAATCGGTTAGTAATCGAAATCAAATGTAAATGTTTACCAAAAGCAATAATATATTCCTTACGGTCAATTTATTCACAGAAACCACTTGCAAAAAATCACTTTGGTGAAATGACGATGGAACATGCTGGTGCATCTTGTTAGATTTAATTTATGTGGGAAAACTATTATTCTATTACTATATAATCCTCTCTTCCTTATAAAGTTAGTTTATGGTGTTCAATATTTTAGACAGGCGGATTTGTTTGGGAAGATTTACGCTTAAACGTTATAGAAGAAGGATTAAATGAAATTTTGCTTTTATAAAATATCTATTTAGCTGAAAAGTAAAGTAAGAAAGGTATAGAATTATCCACCATTTTTTTGTTGTGGCCATTTATTTAATATTTACCCTTGCTTTCCTCGTGTTAATTCTTTTCTGATTATCACATTCTAGATTTATAATCATACATTTGTACGACTACATCCATATTGTTACGAAACACAAAGTTTGACATTATATTATGATGTCTAATAACGTTAAGTGTAAAATATCAGATTTAGCGCCTTAATACTTAAGATGGGCAATGTTCAGTCCAAGAAGTTAGAGTTAGTATTTAATTTATATATATTCCAGCTTACCTAACCAACATTAATACAACATTATAAATTGAAAAACATACAATAATGAGATATGCAAAATAGTTTCTGAGGAAATATTTTTGGGCCTGCCTGAATATATGCACACAGTTGCAAAAATACAAGAAGAAGTACCAAAAGGATTATTAAATAAGTCTGGGATACGAGAATTTTGTGTATTAACAAGTTACAACATGCATACATACAATTAAAAACACAAGGCTATAAATTCCTAGAAGGGGTAGCCAAAGCTAAGAAATTAGAAATTCGTCACCCACTTTTGGAAAGTTGAGTGGGGTAAAGATAATACTATATAGATAAAGATAATAAATAATCAAAATGCCCCATACCCTTAGTCGCCTCTTACGACACCCGTGGTCTGATATACAAAAGTAGTATTATTTATACGCGTCCTGAGACTAAACAAAAAGAAAAAAAGTTTAAATAGGATGACTTTAAAAAAGGGTTACGTAGATTCTTAATTATTTCGCATCATCGACCAAGAATTTATCATTTAAACTTTTATAATTTGCGTAACCTAACCACATCCTATGCAATGATATTCTAGAAAAAAACTACCGCACAAATTATTTTCCAACAGAGCAATAGCCACTCTATTGTCTGTAACGTAAGGTTCAGAATCAAACAGAAGTTAAAGCACTTAAGTCTATTTGTTGTCTATATTAATTGCAAAAGCACCTACTGGTTTGTGCAGGTGTTCTCAAACAAAAGGGTTTAACTTCGATCCCCAGTTTCTTTTCAAAGAAATCGGAAGGTAAAAATAGATTCATAAAAACAATCTCGTGAACTGTGAAAGAAGTATCAAATAATTTTTGTATTGGAAGTACTTTTTTAGAGGGATTCAGCTTCAATCAGTTTTATTTATTAGCGCGTGTGGCGCTCTCAAAACTTTTTTGTTTTTTTATATAAATCCACACATTTATACTCACGACTTTAAATCCCAAAAATAGGTAGCCAGAGCTTAAGAATGATAAATATGTAAGCTAATTTTGGAAAATTAAAATAAGTTAGGAAAAGATGGTAAAATAAAGGTCTCCAACCACAACGCCCAACAATTACTTAAAAAGCCCCTAAATTGCCTAAGTCCCCATACCAACACGAACGGGAAGAAATGGGATAAGGCTTTCCAAGCTGACAAAGCATGTTTTTTGTATCATTAGCTAATTATCAGTGGGGGCCTACCCACACTGCATCGTCCGGTTAACCGTCCGTCCGTCCGTCCGTCCGCACCGTCCAAAAATTGCACTAAAGAGGCAGTTACAACTTGTTGTAAACGCATTTATCCCACCAAAAACATTCTGTAAAAAAAATTCCCAAATATCGATAGAGCTGCTTGTTTGTCTCTTAAAAGTAATGACATCTCTAAAATAAGTGGATCCAAGTCTAAGGTTCCTAACTGCGATCAATAATTATAGTTAATTTTACGTGACTTGGCCGTTAATTTGTAATTAGTAGATTATGATTTTAGTTTAAGGGAAACATTTAAATAATCACCAGAGTTCTTACAACTAAAAATAAAGGTAGATTAGAATCACAAAAAAATGTAAAGTGGACTCTACATAATCAGCAAAGAAGTTTAGAATATTTGAATAAATCTGCAAATAACTTAGTAACTAAACTTGTACATAGTAAACGTTTCAAGAATGTTCAACGGCCAAGTCACGTAAAATTAACTATATGAATTAATTAATCGCAGTAAAGAACGTTAGACTTGGCTCCACTTATTTTAGAGATTTCATTACTTTTTAGAGATAAACAAGCAGCTCTATCGAGACTTGGCTAGTTTTTTATAGAATATTTTTGGTGGATTTCACTTCTTTTTATAAAATAAACTCCACGACTTCTCAAATCTATAAAATACACGAAAAAAACTTTAAATATGTAATTAAATACCCTAGCGGGATTGACGAATAATAGTACTAATGCTAAATAACGTGAGCAAAGCCGCAGTTGAGTGCTAATACATAAAAAATAAAAATTATAGAACTAAATATTTTTATTTATTGAGTAGAATACTCGTAGCGACATGATAGTCCAGTGGGTAGAACACCCGCCCGAAAACCGAAGGGCGTGAGTTCCAATCCTGGGTCTGGCCTACACCAATTTGTCTTTTCTAAAGTCATATGTGTGGTTAATTTATCATGGTTGTTAATGGTGAGGGAAAACATCGTGAGGAAACCCACATGGCTGAGTTGTACTTAGTCATGTGACAGTGTATTCGTACAAAACGGCGATAGGCCTGCCCCCTATCACGTGAGTACACTGTCTAAGCAAAAACGTGGGTACCTTCTCTGGACACTAGATGGCGCTGCCATGTGAGTTCAAAAGTATTGTTACCTCTGCCAACCCCTTCGGGGATAAACGGCGTGAACGTTTATGTATGTATGTATGTAATACTCGTAAAAACGCTTATTATAGTTTGGCAGTCCTCTTATGTTTTCTCATCAGCGTCACCAGGTGATCCAGATCTTTCATAAACCTTGTTCTGATAGTTTTTTCTCTATGTAGGCGTTAAAATCTACCCCTGTACCAAATTTCAGCTATCTAGGTATATGGGAAGTACTAGTTCTATTTTGATGATCAGTGAGTCAGTCAGTCAGTGTCGAAAATGAGAAACTTTGCATTAGCTTAACTTCGGATTTAATTGATCCACCTACTTGAAATTGTGGATTTCAAGTGTGTGATAACTAATTTATAGGTAACGAAAGAGTTTTTAGAGTTTTCATTATATCCAGAGGTTCTCCAATGGGGCCCTGAAAATGCGGCGAAACGGTTCCAGAAAAGGGTGGTACGGCAGTGTTTGCTTCGCGCTCGACTTGGCGGGGGCACTGCCGTGCCCCCAGATAATCGATTAAATTGTAACAAATATTAAATAAACTGGGTCATATATGTATCCTTGGCCTAGATATATATGAATAATGTAAGAAGCAATAAATAAAATATGGTAATAATAGTATAGCAAATTGGATCCTTGACTATGAATCAAGTTTTGTAAGTAAAATGAGCTATAGACTTATTGTTGTTGAATATAAAATCAAATGGAATTAAATCAAGCTTTACTACTTAGGTTGTGTGTAACTCATTTAGGTTTTTAGTTAGTATCTAATTAGGTTAGGATTTATTCCAAAATCTCTTCGTTTTTATAAGTCATATAAGAATATAAGATTCTTTGTTTTCACTTCTCTGTTTTCAAGGAAAGAAGTGGCAAAAAACTTCACCATTAACAGAAATAGCTCTATCGCAAGATACAGAAAACAAACAGATACATACTTACCAGGAGTTCATATTAGGGTAGGCAGACAAGCTATAAATTAGCCGTCTTTATTACCCTGGCAAACCTTTCAAAACTCATT
This sequence comes from Bedellia somnulentella, assembly GCA_963576735.1. Lineage (NCBI taxonomy): Eukaryota > Metazoa > Arthropoda > Insecta > Lepidoptera > Bedelliidae > Bedellia > Bedellia somnulentella. The sequence goes on from OY755191.1 coordinate 2,729,461, forward strand.
TATTTGTCGTGGCTATATCGTAGATTTGGTATGTACGATCGATATGACCACGGCATATAAATAAATTTTTCCATACATAACTTTTATTATTCACACCAAACTTTTCTAGCACAATTTATATTTGATAATCATATGTCCTTCTTGGTCGTGCACTACTGAAAATTCCATCCATATTTTTTACAATATTATATTTTACTTTGCAACTAAAAAGTCTTTTTACTATGAATTATAGAATACTGAATGGAGCAATATTTCAGTATAATGCATTCTTTTGTTATGAGGGTGGCGACTGTAGACAGTATTGTTCTCGAAATTTACAGCTATTCAATTTGTAAAGTTCAATGTATTGAAAGGTCACCAATATTATTATACACATATTTAGTATGTGGTTATCAATATCAGAGCAGCCACTTTTTGCTTAACAATATGGAAATATATTGGTACTAATACTAAATTATAATATTTCATACATTGGCTTTAATTTAAGTGAAGTAGGAGCTATACTTATCCGTTTGGAGAGAGTTCTTCACTTTCCGCAATCATAGAATGAGACGTGTAAGAGTAGTGCGATATGTCACGTTTTTCGCGACATGCCTTATACTACGAGATATTTTTGATCGTTATAAAAACATACATATTTTGACAATATAACATAGTCAAATTTCAGCACCAATTAATCTAAAGAGTTTTCGGACGTTGTTGGAAACATATATTTTTTCTTGCCTCTCTTATTCAAATCTTACTCTGCGTTCAGGCCAGATAATATAAACTAGAAGAAAAGGGACAAACTTCTGCGTATTGGCCACTTTGTACAAATACGCCAATGATTTAGTCAAACTGAGCCACATATGGGTTTTCTCACAATAATTTCCCACACCGTTTACAAGCCGTGTAGTATCAGCTTAGAATAACACTACCGAATTTCTTCCGGTAGGTTAACATAAGAGGCAAGTAATGGTATTGGGGCTTTTGAGGGATTTTTGGGCGAAGCGGGTGGAGATCACCAACAACCTTTATTCCACCATCTTTTCCCCACGTAACTTCCAAAAGTGGCTGAGTAATTTCTAATTCCTTAGTTCTGGATACCCCTTCTAGGGATTTATAGCCGTGAGTATATGTATGTATGTACCGTTTACAACATATGGCTTTAGAAAAGACACTTTGGTGTAAGTTCGACTTTGGAATAGAATCATAAAGCACTATGTACTACTTCGACCTCAAGCCAAATATTAAGACATCTAATATGTTAATTAAATAGATCAAAAAGGCAGGCGTCCGAAGAATGCAGAAAAAAGCACAACAATACAAAGTTGATCGTCTTTGCCTACCCCAATGGGAACCAAGGGCGTTAATATTATGTAAACACATATACAATTGCCAAAACATTATGTGTGCTTAAATAGTAAAAAGTTTATTACATACATAACATAACATAAACGTTCACGCCGAATATCCCCGAAGGGGTTGGCAGTAAAGAAGTATTAACGCAGACTGGTATACTACTAAATGCTTGCCAGTAGTTTTCTCAGTTATGAGCATAGAGTAAAGTAATACACTGGATATAGAGAGCCAACTTGCTGGATTTTAATGTCACCTAGTTTATAATGCAAACTTATCGCCATCTCGAGGCATTCCACCCGAACTTCTGCTACAATTTAATCACCTATATATTAGGGATGGGCGTTGATACAACGGACTAGTTAAATTAACCGTCTATGTACATTCAACGATTCAAACAAAAGAGTCGAAACGTTCGTACAACTTGCGACGCGACTGTTAACTCTTCAACGTGGCCGTATAATAGTCCACTGGTAGACGGCTAAACGAAAGAGTCGACACGTTTGTATCAACTTGCGACGCGACGGTCTTACAAATTTCAACTCTAAAGCTATAGTAGCAAGTGCGATAATGTTTCGATATGTTTTGTTAGTCAGAAAGAAAGAAAGGAAAGATAAAGGAGAAAGGAGCGTAAAAGAGATAGTGCGTAACACGCGTGAACTCTGTTGAATGAATTTGAATTATTTTGTTTGTTTTTAGTTTGTGTGGAATTACGCGTAATTTCCAATTCAGCCAGTTCTAAGCCTGGAAAAGTATGAAGGGAAGATTTATAAATTATTTAACAATTATTGCAACGAACGTTCGATTACCAATACCGTCGCGCGTCGGTCGACAGTGTCAATCGTTGACAATTCGTTTCAGTTTACACATCGACTAGTCGAAGATTTTAACTAGTTGATCGACTAGTTGATGAACGACATTTAACGGTCTAGTCTCGTTGATGAAAAATACGTCGACGACTCATCCCTACTATATTATATATATATATATATATATCTATAAGTATATTGCGCCTTAATTTCGATGTACTGTCTGTATAGCTAAGAATATATAATATTGACAAAAAAAAACAAAACATGTCGAAGTAATAGACACGTTCCCATGCCGTTTGTCACAATTTTCCTTACGAAAATATTTCGTAAAATTTTACGTTTATATAGTCTAATAAAGAAGAAATCATACCGCGATGTAGGAATTACCAACAGTGCCATCTATTGATGAATAAGCAAATTATGGCGCGCTTTTTTAATAAGTTCAGGTGGAATTGCAATAGAGGCGCTGTTAAAAATCACAAAGTGAGGATGTAAGGAAGTTTCCAGCCCCTGGTTATGAGCAACAATCGACCAAACACAGGGCTCCGCGGGCTACTGCTTCACCACGACAACGCGCCCGCTCACACCGCGCTCAAAACGACGGACTTCCTGAACAGCACGCCGGTCAAACGCTTGGGTCAACCTCCTTACAGCCCTGACCTGGCACTGTGTGACTTTTTTGTATTCCCTAAAATAAAAAATCAACTCAAAGGGATACAATTTTCATCGCCGGAAGATGCGCTGTCAGCGTTTCAGTGGGCTGTATGAGGTGTGTATGAGGTATCTGCGGCGGACTGGAAAAAGTGTTTCGAAAACTGGTTTAGACGTATGAAACTTTGTATAGATGCTGGTGGAGAGTACTTTGAAAAGATTTAATAAAAACATTTTTACCCATAGAACATTTTTTTTTATTTTCGCAAAATTTTCTGAGTGTCCCACGTATGCTTGAACTTACATAGTCATTTATGTTTTCAGATTTATTTCATAATGCATAATTTTCACTTAATTTTAAAAAAAGGTTGTGGTCGTCTTAAACTATTACAAAAAAAAACTTTAATCGTTTCTACTGTAATGTATCATTTTCTAGGAACAACAAGCTATATGGAAATTGGAAAATAAACTATCCATTAATCAAATAATAGAAGCTTGTATTTGGTTCGATTTCCAGAATCACAACGCCTGTAGCTAGGTGGATGACCTCTTGCCCCATGAGTCATGGTTCGCCATCAGCAATTTTTTATTTTATTTGCTACCGTGAAACTAAACATGAGGTTTTCAAAGTTTTGTATCAAACAATTTGATTTTTTGAACCTGTGTTCGATGTTTGCAGTGTAGTGTAGGCAAAGAATACCACTATCCCAATTCTTCCCATGGGTGATCGTAAGAGGCGACTAAGGGTATCGGGCTTTTTAAGTGATTTTTTGGCGATGCGGTTGGAGACCCATCACCAAAAATATTAATTTTGCAATCTTTTTCCTACGTAACTTCCTAATGTGGCTAAATAATTTTCTGATTCTGAAGTTCTGGCTACCTCTCTTGTACATTTATGGCCATAAGTATATGTATGTATGTATGTATATATGTATGTTTGTTAAAAAAACCTTGAACAAAACTTGTCATATAAAGATTTATTTTAAAAAAAAGTTGGTTCTGTTAATTTATTAAGTCCTGATTGGAAAACGCTGGTATATCGAGTCCACTTACTAATAATATAATCATAGGTCAACCCACAAATGAGGCGACAAAAGGTCAGAGTTGTAATTTAGACAATTATAAAGGTTCATTATTTGCATAAAAAATCAAATTAGCAAGAAATAGTAAATTAAGGGTAGAGGTTACCTCAGAACTATTAAAATATTCAGGGTAAAAAAATTAGACCGGAATTAAACTATTCGTAGAATTTTTGCCATAATTAATTAATTGGCATGCTGTGTAGTGTCGGCTTAGAATAGCGCAACCCCATTTCTTCCGGTGGGTGTACGTAAGAGGCGACTAACGGTATTGGGGCTTTTAAGGGATCTTTGGGCGATGCGGTTGGAGACTCACCAAAAACCTTTATTTTACCATCTTTTCCCCACTCAACTTTCCAAAAGTGGCTGAGAAGTTTCTAATTTCTTAGCTCTGGCTACCCCTTCTAGGGATTTATAGCCGTGAGTATATGTATTTATGTAATTAATTGGAATTACTTTTTTTCATTTATTACTCGGACTACTTCTTTTTTGAAATAATAGCCGTATGTATTCATATAGTCATAAGGCCTTATTATTAGAGTGAATAATACGACTACTGTACTTCAGTGGGCTTATTATGACGCTGCGCCCCAAGAATAAGCCAAAACCAGACGATAAATTGCTGTGATATAAATGAATAGGAGCTAGCTATTTGAGGAATAGATATGGTATCGGCAGATAAATATACTATATTCTATCGTTACTAGGTAGCACGAGGCCTAAACTAAACTATGGCTAATTGGCTTACGGAGGTAAACATCTAAATAACATACATACATACATACATATACTCACGGCTATAAATCCCTAGAAGGGGTAGCCAGAGTTAAGGAATTAGAAATTCCTCAGCCACTTTTGGAAATTGAGTGGGGAAACGATGGTAAAGTAAAGGCTGTTGGTGATGGGTCTCCAGCCGCATCGCCCAAAAATCCCCTAAAAGCCCCAATACCGTTAGTCGCCTCTTACGAACACCCATCGGTAGAAACGGGATAGTGCTATTCTAAGCCGACACTACATGGCAAACATCTAAATCTAAATAAATGTCTGCTAAAACGCGCAAAGACAGCAGTATAGCTAGTACGAGCGACTTTTTTAACTAGATACCGCGTGATATAAAACAGCCATCGCTTTTGCACTTACATAATATCGCATACTTTTATCTCATTCTAACCGACAGGATAGAATATGGTCTAGTCACTTCATCCAGGGTCAGTTTTAAATGCCTATATAGGAAACTATACAATGAACGTATAAAACTAGCGTGAATTGTATCAAACAGAGACAAAATTATAATGTTGTTGTTTTCGATCCTATTTTATCTAATCCAGACATCACAACCATCCGATATAATGCACCTTTAAAAGATTAATGTATATTTAATCTGTTCTGGTAATCGTTTGCAAAATTCGCTTCAGTAATTTTATAACGGTGCGCAATGTGATCCTAATTCGAATATAATAATGTCTAGCTCGAAGTTTTACTTTGTATAGGGCTGTCACCCTGTTGTTTATGGTTTGGTCTATTTTTTACAACAAATTTACCTGTTTTTTTAACTATTCAATAACTTTTCAAATCGAATAACAAGTATTTTATTCTTTACATATGAATGGAATATTCTCGTATGTAGACTTTCAAATCTTTGTTGTTACTGTTAATTTGTATTAAGTTAAGTTGCTGTGTAGTGTCGGCTTAGAATAGCACTACCCCATTTCTTCCGGTGGGTGTACGTAAGAGTCGACTAACGGTATTGGGGCTTTTAAGGGACTTTTGGGCGATGCTGTTGGAGACCCATCACCAAAAACATTTATTTTACCGCCTTTTCCCCACTCAACTTCTAAAAGTGGCTGAGGAATTTCAAATTCCTTAGCTCTGGCTACCCCTTCTAGGGATTTATGTATGAATATATGTTTGTATGTAAAAAAGTTGATATATGGCTATGGCAACCCTAGGTTGGACTTAGTGTTGGCTTGATCGATACAATGACTTAGCTTAACAATTTAGTTTATTCACTCAAACTATCAATCAATGTACAGAAATGACTGAAATGACATAAATTACCCTTTATTACTTTACGTTACTTTACACCTACAACCTTGAATATAACATAGCTGTAGTCGAAGCATTGACGCTGTATATCTCTTTAAGGGATGGCAGAATGCTTGATTTTTTTAAATATCATATTAAATTATATAACTACATAATAAAAATCAACAACCCATATAATAGAGGATATTTCGAAAAACAAAAACTGACCACCGTTATAGCTCTATGTTCAAATCCTGAGTCGGGCCTATACTTATTTCTTCATGGTGATAGTTTATAAGGGAAAACATATCGTGAGGAAACCACTGCACTTAGTCATGTGACAGTGTATTCGTACAAAACGGCGATAGGCCTGCCCCCTATCACGTGTTCCAAAAAACGTTGGGCTAAGAGGAAATGCAAATACCTCTACCATCTCTTTGAGTAAATATTTATGTCGTGCACGTTTGAGTTTTTTTAGAATTTAGCAATAAAAGTACATAGAGTAGAGAAGAGAAAGTAGAAGTAGAAGACACAGTTCCTCATGACGAAAATTAAAACTTGCCAAGTGGGTTCTATACAATTTTTGTTACCATTAAACCTATCATTTTTTTTATCCTAATGAGCAATTTTTTTTATATAGCTTATTGGTCGCACTTTAAGGATTAACCTTTTTTTATTAATTATTCCTACAAAAATATCCTCCTAAAGATTCGAAGAAAATTATTTTTAAAACCAACAAAGGTTGAGGGATTACAGTTTTTGTCCATTAATTTCCATACAATTTGGAGTGCACAAAATAACAAGAACGTATGTTGCAAGGATTATGTCTAAAACAGTGCTTTGTATGAACCAACTTTTACCAACTTCATTAATTTTCCGCTACATTAAAATAGCTCTTTCATAATGCGAAAGCTTTCGGGTGTGGCAATGAAAAGTATTTGTTAGACCAATATGTGGACCTCTCTTCTATACTTTTACGAATTGAATCTCAGTGTTTGAATCAGAGTGCGAATCAATACTTTTTGAATCAAATAAGAACATTCAGACAAATAAAACGTGTTCTAAGGAATGGTCGTTTCATTTTCCCAAAGCGAAATATAGTTAAAACAATATTTAAGTCCACCATTACATCATTTCAAAAATTCAGCTGGAAAAGTGGAAAGACTTTAATATACTCTTCTATCTACTTTGACGTGCAATAAACGAAGATTAATTAGGCAACGGTAAATTAGGTAACAACTGTGATAGCTCAGAGGGGAGAACAACCGACTATCATGCAGCAAGGTAAGGGTACAAAACCCGAGTCAGGCCTACTCCAATGTGTCTTTTCTAAAGTTATAAGATGTGGCTAATTTATCATAATTGTTTAAAAAAGAGAAAAAAATAGTAATTCAAACATAATGATGTTTAGATAGTTGCCATACCCGATAATGTATTACACTCGAACTCTTGCTAATCAATAAATGAAAAAAAAAACCACAGCAGCAGGACTTGAATCCACGACATCCCGGTCTACGCCACAATGGAAAAAATTAATCATTGATTGTTTAGTAATTTATCATGGTTGTTAACGGTGAGGGAAAATATCGTGAGGAAACCCACATGGCCGTTTTGTACTTAGCCATGTGAAAGTGTATTCATACAAAAGGCCTGCCCCTATCACGTGAGTACGCTGTCTTAGCAAAACGTAGGTACCTACTTGGACACTAGATGGCGCTGTCACGTGATGTTTAGAAGTATTGGTACCTCAGCCAACTCCTTCGGGGATAAACGGCGTGAACGTTTGTATATGATTATGTTATGATTAGTAAAATATGATCATTAGTAGAGGATTCATGCACAACAAAATCTAATTATCGAACTCCCGCTGTTTTCCTGGCCTCACTTACTCGAGGATTGAGATAAGCGGATGAATGGCCACTTCCATCAAACGTCCACATTTGGCGACATAGAATTATGCTCACGACTCACATGTGAGCTCTTTATCTCCGCCTTCTGTTTTGGTTAATTATTATTTGTTTTCGTTTTTTAAAACCCTGAAAGGAAAATTGTAATGAAAATTGAGTTCATTCATTTAAAAATATATGATAAAATATTTATCATTTATTTATTATTTACCTTGCCAATTGTCCGGGTCGGTGGCGCGTGCAGGTACTGCTGCTGCCAACGCCGAGAGTTTCATACGGCGTAAATACTCAGTTTTAACAAATGACTATCATTTCATACTTTTCGCCGTTGAAACTTTTGGCCCGTAGGGCAACCAGGCGCGGCTGTTCTTTAAAGAACTGTCTGCTCGCCTTGTGGAAGTGTGTGGTGATCCCAGAGCTGGCAGCTACCTCGGCCAACGCATTAGCTTGGTCATCCAAAGAAGAAAATGCTGCTAGCATATTGGGTACGTTACCCTACACCGACAACGATGAATTTCACGAAATTTTTCGTTTGTAATGTATATATTTAGTTTTAATTTAATTTTTAATACCATGATTGGAATATAATGATAAAATGTGGATAAAAGTATCTTGTTTTCTTTCTTTAAACAATTATTTAATTCAAGTCAAACGTTTACGTCGTATATCTCCAAAGGAGGTGGCAGAGGTATAATTCAGAACATTACGAGATTCTGTCACCTGGTGTTCAGAGTACCCGTGCTTTGCTTGCATCGCGAATAGATACAACTCAGTCACTTCATATTCTAACAATATATATGTCCCGAGAAAAAATACTAAACCCAATATTGGGATCGATCCTATAGCCTTTAACAGTTTAGTTTACACCAATTAAAACAACTCAGTCAATTATATGTTCTAGTACCAAAGTAGCCAGTTACCACGACAATTATAAAAACGTCAAAACATCTCTCATTACAGAACACACAAGTTCGCCTCATTGAAATACTTCTGCACCGCACAATACAATAATTTTGTATCATTAACTGCTTTACAAAGACTATTCGTTGCAAAGAGCTTGAATTAATTCTACCTCTATTTTTGTTAAGGCTCTGTTATTTTCTTGCTGTGCTGTGTTACTGCATCGTTATTATAAAAAAAAACCCACGTTTTTATATGAAAAGAAGTGAATGTAAAGAGTTTCTTAGCGGCTTCTTATCTTTACGAACACCTTCCGACGCAACGGACTAATGATAAACTTAAAAAATTTGTTGTCCAAAAAATAATAGTTTTTAACTTAATTTTGAAGAATAAACTTTTTGACTTTTGACTTTTTTTATATATCCTTTATTTAAAACTCAATAACAATGAGTTGCTGATCTGCTTATTAACACTATTTAAAAGATTAAATTATTGTTGGGCGATCGATGTGCACTGAGGCACTGACTTTTCTTTAGTTAACAATTTTCTTAAATAACAAATTTTCAAAAATGGCATTACAATTTTTTATTTTGACAATCTAGCTATCTTTTTTTGGCATTTTTAGTTATCAGTATATGGGTATAAGTATGGGATGCCAATCAAAAATGAACTTACATGTTTAAGTAACCTTAATAATAAAACTAAATACATAACAATTCTAAAACAAGTAAACGAAATAAGATAAAGATCAAAACTTTGTTACTAGCCCTTAACATAAAGTAATTACCTCCGTACTCCACATATTACGATCATTATTAAAACGAAGCCTTATTTTTCAGTTATTCGAATGGAAATAATAAGATACTTTGAAGTATCTTTAGACTTCTTTTTGCTATCAATTAAATCTGAACGAATGTAATTTAACCGTGGTTTAGTTAACTATGGATATATGGAAATTTCATCTTTTGCATATTTTAATCAAGTTTTTATTTTTATAAGTTGTTAAACTCATTTCGATACATTTGAACAAAAAATAAAAAATATAACATTTCCCTAATGCCAAATTGTATTAATGATTACATAACAAACTAGCAAACGATTTGCATTATCTCCACAAATGCTATTACTTATTTCTTATAAATAAAAAAATATACACAAAAATGGTGATACGAGAAAATAAATTAGCTTAAACTATAGTCAACCATTGGCGGAGTCGCCACGTCTCAGGATAAGTTTCAATTTTATAAATTGCTATGCAATCCTCCAGTGATCCTCATTTTCAAGAAAGGAAATACTTATTTTTTTTCTTCCAGTGACAAAAAGCATGAGAACCTGGAGTTTGTAATACTCCCGATTGGTTCACTCTATTTTATTGAAGTGTTTTAGCATTTATTTGTTTTGAAATACATATTCTTACGGCTAAAAAGCCTAAAGAAGAGTAGTTAGTGCTTCAGAATTACCAATATAATAATAATAATACACTTTATTGAATAATAAGACAATACACGGACATATAACAGGTAAACAGGTGACGACGTGATAGCTCAATGGGTAGAACACCGGTTCTCGTGCAAGCGACTAGTGTTCAAATCCCGGGTCGGGCCTACACCAATTTGTCTTTTCTAAAGACATATGTGTGGTTCATTTATCATGGTTGTTAACGGTGAGGAAAAACATCGTGAGGAAACCCGCATGGCTGAGTTGTACTTAGTCATGTGACAGTGTATTCGTACAAAACGGCGATAGGCCTGCCCCCTATCACGTGAGTACACTGTCCATGCAAAACGTGGGTTCTCTGAACACCAGGTGACAAAGTCACGTGATGTTCAGAAGTATTACATTAATAGTATGTACAAAATTTTAAATAATAATGTAGATTCCCCTTATCTTTTAGAAAAAAATTCATTCCGTATACCCTGACAAGGTGCTCGTAACAATTATTTATTTTCTGCTCCTAAACATAGAACTGTTTATACATGCAATAATTTCTTTAGACGTAGTGTTGATTAATATAATAAGGAATTTTCATCTCAAATTGATTTGTTTGAAAATAGTCGAAGCTCATTTCTAAGATGCCTTAAAAAACTATTCTTCAATGTGTAATGTTACTTTTGTTGTTATTTTTTGTTATTATTACTTTTGTTATTTTATGGTATCTCACTTGAGAACCTTTTGTAACTTGTAGAATGTATTATAACTAGACCCCGTTATCTTTGTAGCATTTTGGTGGCAACTGATTTTAGTGATGGGGTAATTGATAATGATTTAATCTCTGTTGTCTTTATTATTATTTATTATTATAATAAAATAGATAAGTAGGTACATTAATATTTTATATTTTATATATTTACATTCATATATTTTATTCACATTGACATTTGTTTAGTATGTGACACTCGTAGTAAATAACTTGGATTCGTTCCATATTTACGGGAGTCTAACATAAACAAAATAACTTTTTGCCACTAACATCGGTAGAAGTTGAACGATCTTTTTCTTGCTTAAAATGGATATTTTCTAATAGGAGACAAAGCCTTACTCCCGTAAATATGGAACGAATCCAAGTTATTTACTACGAGTGTCACATACTAAACAAATGTCAATGTGAATAAAATATATGAATGTAAATATATAAAATATTAATGTACCTACTTATCTATTTTATTATAATAATAAATAATAATAAAGACAACAGAGATTAATTTATTATCAATTACCCCATCACTAAAATCAGTTGCCACCAAAATGCTACAAAGATAACGGGGTCTAATTATAACTATTTAAACATACATCTTGCTAGATTCAAACTACGCAAATTTCAATTGTTTCTATATATTTAGGGAACTATAGGTTTATGATATGTTCTTGTAAACTTTATACATATTTGTTAAAACGACTGTTTGTTTCCTCAATAAAATAAAATAAAAAGTATTAGTACCTCTGCCAACCCCTTCGGGGATATTCGGCGTAAACTTTTATGTTATGTTAACAGGTGAACAACAAGCGGTCTTAAGGGCGCATTTCATCACTAAACACTGATCTCTTTTAGTCAACCTTTTTATATCTCTGCCATTTATTAAAGTGAAATGGAAAATAATAAAATAAAGGATGGATAATAGATAATACTTCAACAACCACATCACCAAGCAAACACTTAAAAATAGCCAATACACTAATTCCCCTAACGACACCCTCAGGAAGAAGTTGGTTAGTGCTATTCTAAACCAACATCTACAGAGACTACAAAATGTGTCACGGTAAAAAAAATATTTTATACCACAACATCATTGTTATCAGACCTACTTATAGATTGGAAATTCCTCAGCCCCGTTTGGAAGTTAAGTGGCGATTAGATGATAAAATAAGGATTGTTGGTGATGTGTCTCCAACCGAAAAAACCACAAAAAAATGTCTCATACCGTAGTCACCTCTCTCGACACCCGTGGGTAGAAAGAGGTAGTCACATTCTAAGCCGGCACTACACGGCAAATATACCATCATATAAAAATACCACATCATTGTTATCAGACCTATAAAATCATTTGATTCAATAACCCTCTCATAATACTAACTAACCAGGAAAATCGTAATGTCACATATTTCAAATCTATACTTATAATAAATCTGTAAAGAGGTCAATTCTGTACATGAAATATATTTTCAAAATAACCATCAGGTGGTGATTAGGGATCGATACTGATGCCAAAAATACAATCAGTAAAATTTTTGTCTGTCTGTCTGTCTGTCTGTCTGTCTGTCTGTCTGTCTGTCGGTTTGTATGTTCCTTATGGAAACAAAAACTACTCGACGGATTTTAACGAAACTTGGTAAAATTATTCTTCATACAACTGCGCAGGTTTTTGTATACTTTTCAGCAGAGTAGTAAAGGGGAATTTTGGGAAATTTTGGGAAAACGGGAGAAGTTACTCCATTTTTTAAGCTTCCGTCGCGTGTGCAGCCTCAATGGTTAAACTTACATAGAAATCATGTATGACGGAAATATTCTTCATAAAATTATCTAAAAAAAAAATCCTCAGCAGTTTATGTCTATCTTTTACGGTTGACTCACAATAACACGTGTAATTCCTGATAGCTTAGCAGTTCGGATCATTTTGATTATATTTGTTTACTCTTACGTTTGTAAACCTCTCACTCATCCCAAATTTAAAAAAGGTAACATTATTACCTATTCAATAAAAAAAGAATCATACAAATCGGTAGACAAACACCGAAATTATACATAAAATAAGCCATCGCGCCCGTGATCAAAACCAAATCTTTACTAATTTACATATAACATACTAGATGGCGCCAGTAGTTGAATCCTACATCACGTAATGATTTATATTTTAGATTGTTATAAATACTTCATAGCGTTTTATTCCAAAATTTTCTATTAAATGGAAATACTGAACCGTTCATCAAAGCGCATTTAAAATCACCAAACTACACTGTTTAGGGAATGCTATAAATTTAATAAATTGAAAACATTGCGCTGAATTTCACAATTCTTGAGCAGTGACTGAAGAAAGAAACCTCAGATATTTAAAAAAACAACGCTACCCGTGCGAAGCTGGGACGATCCACTAGTTATACAATAAAAAGTTTAAATGTTTAATAATAGGTTACAATAACACGGTTTATCATGATGTTCTTGTATTTAAATATTTATTAAACTTTAAGTATGGTCATTAATTAATAGGCTTGTAATAACTGTAGTTAAAATCACATCTTGTGTGGGTCTGGGGTCATTTATTTATGGCGTCAATATGTTGACTTGTTTTCATTGTGTGGTTCCGTATGAAATTAAGTTAATGATTTAAATCTTTTTGTTCATGAAAATGCCTGGGTCGAAATTTTTCTTTCCTTTATTTATTCTTTACTTATCAATTAAGTTAATGGTTTGATTTTATATATTTTGCTGTGTAGTTGCTGGCTGTAAAGTTTCGGCTTAGAATAGCACTACCTCATTACTGCCCGTGGGTGTTCGTACGAGGCGATTCAGGGTATTTGGGCTTATTAAGTGATTTTTCCCCACTCAACTTCCAAAAGTGGCAGAGGAAATTTGTATTTTTAAATTATTGTTACGACATCTGTTCGCAAGTAGGAGATAGGATTTGCCACTACTAGATAACAGATGGCGTTACTAGTATTCTAATAAGTAAAGGAATTACTAGATGTTTCTCGAATATCGACTTTTCGAGAATGTGGTACTAGAACTTTCTGTAATATTCGCGTATTTGAGATTTGGCATATATAAAGAGCGACGCGTGCTACGGATTGATTCGAGTGCGAAGAACTAAAGCGAGAACAAGCGAAATACTAGAGCGAAGAAATTAAATACGACAGTGCAGTGATATACGGATTACGGAAATAAGCTTAACGGTGTGGACAGTGTTACTATAACGGAGTAAATTAGTGTTGTTAATTAGTGCGAGTATCGATAGTTAATTATCGATAGTGTTTGTTGTGTTGTGTAAAGTGCGTTATTGGTCAATAAATATAATTACACCTTATTGCACGAAAGTGTGACTGGTATTTATCAAATTAAGAACCCGGTACGTAACAATTGGTGACAGAAGTGGATTTGAAGATGCCAGTTATGCCGAAGGAAGACGGAAGAGAGGGTGTGAAGACACGCGCTCAGAAAGCCGCAGAGGGTGAACAGCTGTCGGAAATGAGTTCATCGGTCACGAACCCTCGGAGTGACATTCCAGAGGAGACGTCCGCGGTGACTAACGCGCCGTCTACATCAACGGCGCCGGCGGCCGCAACTAATACTGACTTGACGATGATAGTTGAAATGTTTCAAAGCATGCGTGAAGCACAACAAAGCATGCGTGAAGCACAACAAAGCATACAGGATGTTGTGAAAAACATACATTCGGAGGTACAGGATGTTAAAAAAAACATACATTCGGAGGTACAGGGTGTTGTGAAACAAGAAGTTCGTGAGTTGCGCGAGGAACAGCAAACTAAGTTCTCACAAGTTCTCACTGCGGTCAATGAAGTCAGTGGTCGGGTGGTTACTGTGGAAAAAGACGTAGAGCAGATGAAGGAGCAGGTAACCACTATTGAGAAAGATATCGATGACATGAAGACCGACTTCCGCGGAATGGAGAAAAGGGTTCTGCAGCTTGAATCACGACCGGTCAAGGTTGTCTCCGGTGAGAATGTAGTAGCTGTCCATGGTCCTCGTGTGAAGGTTCCTCCCTACGACGGAACAACATCCTGGTCGGCGTATAGACATCAGTTCCAGACTGTTGCGGCTGCCAATGGTTGGACTGATGAACAGTGTTTGACTGCACTGACGGTGGCGCTCCGAGGTCAAGCACTGTCAGTAATAGAGGCGCTGCCGACTCCGAGTGGTGGTTTCAAGGACCTGCTGGATGCGTTGGAGTCTCGCTATGGAGAGCGACACCTGGAGCACGTGTTCCGCGCTCAGCTGCGTGATAGGGTCCAGCGTTCCGGAGAGGGACTTCAGCAGTGGGCCCTTGAAATCGAGAAGCTCGTCCGCAAGGCCTATCCCAGTGTAGATCCGAAGACGGTGGAAATGAACCTGGTGCAAGCATTTGTCGACGGCATCAGAGATATCGAAGTGAGAACAGCGGTGAGACTTCAACACCACACGTCTCTCAAGGATGCCTTGGCGAACGCTTTAGAAGTTGAAGCTTGCCGCCAGGATACGCGCCAAACTCATCGACTTCGTGAGATTGCGGAAGCAAATGAGGACGTCAAGGTCATGAAAGCATCCGTCGGAAGGAGTACTGGACCGATTTGTTATGGCTGCGGGAAAAGGGGCCATTTGCGATTAAGTTGCCCGCTGAGGAAGGAAGAAAAGAGGCAGGCAGAGGCTCCTCCCGCAAACGTCCAGGGAAACGAGCACCGTAGTGGTAAATCTCATGGCAATGCAGACGCGCTTTCACGTAGACCGTGTCCGGAAGACTGTAAACATTGCAGGAAGCAAGAGTCGAAGGAGGAGGTCGTGAAAGTGACTCGAATTTGTCCATTGGATGGATGGGAAACAGAAGCTATGCAGAAGGCCCAAGAAGAAGATGAGAACCTCAGACCCATCATGAAATGGAAGAAGGAAAAACACGATCAACCGGCTTGGAGTGAAGTAGCGTCCACAGGAGTGAGTACGAAAGCTTACTGGGCGCAATGGAACAGCCTGGTTCTGATCAATGGTCTACTGTACCGGAGGTGGGAGAAACCCAACGGTAAAGAAGAGCACCTACAATTGGTCGTGCCCAGAGCCAAGGTTAAAGATGTACTGCGGGAAACACATGACGGTGTTTCGGGCGGGCATCTTGGGGTAAATCGTACGTTGCAGAAGGTTCGTGCGAAGTTTTACTGGCTTCATTGTAGGGACGACGTACAGGACTGGTGCCGGAAATGTACAACGTGTGCCGCGGTGAAAGGTCCGCAGACCCGGAGTAGAGGGGGATTACGGTTGTACAATGTGGGAGCTCCCTGGGAGAGGATTGCCGTTGATGTGGCTGGACCGTTTCCACAATCAGAGTCCGGAAATAAATATTTCATGGTGGTGATGGATTACTTCACTAAGTGGCCTGAAGTGTTTGCCATACCCAATCAAGAAGCAATAACTGTGGCTACAAAACTGGTTGAGGAAGTGATCTGTCGATTTGGCGTGCCCCTGGAGATACACTCTGACCAGGGAAGAAATTTTGAGTCACAAGTATTTCAAGAGGTGTGCAAACTGCTTGGAATGCATAAAACCAGGACGACGCCATATCATCCTCAGTCAGATGGAATGGTGGAGAGGTTCAACCAAACACTGGAGAGACAGTTGGCGAAGATGGTTGAAAAACATCAGAAGGACTGGGACAAACACATTCCATTATTTTTACTGTCTTACCGGTCAGCTGTTCACGAAAGCACGAAGGAAACACCTGCTTTCGTCAATTTCGGAAGAGAGCTACGATTGCCTGTAGATTTGTTGACAGGAGGGTCACCAGATGAGCCGCAGAGTGTAACTGAATATGTAAGCGATTTGAGGGAAAGAATGCAAGATGTACATTCCCTAGTGCGTGAAAATGGTTTACATGCTAGTGAAAAGATGAAAACCAGATATGACCGTAAAGCTAACACGCCGCGTTTCGAAGAGGGTATGCTCGTCTGGTTACACAATCCAACTCGCCAGAAAGGGAAGTCCCCTAAGTTACAAAATAGGTGGGAAGGACCGTACAAGGTGGTCACTAGAATAAACGATGTAACGTACAGAATTCAACGCCAACCTAGAGGGGCTTGGAAAATAGTTCACGTCGATCGACTTGCGAAGTACCATGGAAGCAATAATACTCGGGACGAGTATTAATGTAAGGAGGGGGTAATGTTACGACATCTGTTCGCAAGTAGGAGATAGGATTTGCCACTACTAGATAACAGATGGCGTTACTAGTATTCTAATAAGTAAAGGAATTACTAGATGTTTCTCGAATATCGACTTTTCGAGAATGTGGTACTAGAACTTTCTGTAATATTCGCGTATTTGAGATTTGGCATATATAAAGAGCGACGCGTGCTACGGATTGATTCGAGTGCGAAGAACTAAAGCGAGAACAAGCGAAATACTAGAGCGAAGAAATTAAATACGACAGTGCAGTGATATACGGATTACGGAAATAAGCTTAACGGTGTGGACAGTGTTACTATAACGGAGTAAATTAGTGTTGTTAATTAGTGCGAGTATCGATAGTTAATTATCGATAGTGTTTGTTGTGTTGTGTAAAGTGCGTTATTGGTCAATAAATATAATTACACCTTATTGCACGAAAGTGTGACTGGTATTTATCAAATTAAGAACCCGGTACGTAACATTATGTTAGTTAGCTACCCCTTTCAACGATTTATAGCCGTGAGCTTATGAATTTTATTCGCCATACATTAGCTGAGTGGATGTAGTTTTGATTTAGAATTTATAACTAATTACTGCTAGTCCTGCCATTAAGGGTGTTACGGGTTGGAAAAGATATCTGGAGGCCTAGCACGAACGTTAACATATTGTTATTCTGTCGGTTAGAATGAGACAAAAGTATACAATACTATATATGTGTGAAAGAAATTACTATTGACTGTTGCTAGCAAGTCCATTTTAGCGAATGATTTAGTTATGTGCTCGAGTTCTGCATTTTATTTTCCTTTATTTTAGTGTATTTTTCTTGTCAAAGGCTTAGGAATGCTTGAGAAATTGGTTTTATTTGTTTTAAAAACTATTTACAAAGAGTTTGAGCAGTTTGTTATAATAACACGTTTTTATTTATATGTATAGGTTAAAATAAATTTTAAACTATTAAATTATTATTTACATTTGCCACATATCAATTACAACATTAAAATTATTACTATGATATCAGCCAATAAGACGAAAAAATATCGTACATAATTGTAAAAATAGAAAACGCCATTCACCATGGAACCCTATAACCATGGTTAATTGAATAGATAAGAATTTGTATTATGGTAATATGCCCCTATCTGTCAGTTTGACGAGTCCGTGTTATATTTTTATACATTGAACTCACGCCATTCAATATTTTAAAACGAATATTTATCACATATTAATGTTGTTTTACATTATCTTGTTAGAATACCATGATAGCTCTTTGTATAAGGAAATATTCACTTAACTAGCTCACATACAACATACATAAATATGCTCACGCCAATACTTCCCGTTGAGGTAGACAGAGACTATCGATCGCCACTTTGTACAACCCTGTCAAACCTCTCTAGCTTCGTTCTTGTACTTAAATATTCTTTTTATACGTGCCCTTTTATCCTTCGTGTTTCGGAGGCCTGCCTTTTTGAGCACACTCTCTATTTAGACCAGTTGTGCTCACATAAAATCATATATATTTAGAAAAAATTAGCAAGAGAATCGGTATTTTATATTTTACAGTCGCTTTTCGAAGTTGGGCGGGGAAAATGTTAAAAAATAAGGGTTGATGGTGATGCCTCCAGCCTCAGGAAGAAAAGGTTTAGTGCTATTCTGTGCTGAAACTACACAGCTAGTTTTTTTTATTATATTACAATTAATTTCTCATTATTTTTTAATGTTCTCCCTTATGGTATTAGTTGTTTGTGCCCGTATGCATTCAATAAAAAATGACTTTATTTTCTTACTCACCTAGTACTAAGTCGGTAACTTAAACAATGGAAAAAAAAAAAAATATTTATATAAGGCTTACTTTAATGTAAAGAATAATAATTGTGAAAACAAATATAAAAAAATGGATGTGACAATGCGAGTTAATTTAAGTATCATACACAACACGAAATAGTTACTGCCATATTGGTGGAAATCTTTCTTTTATAATTTTAGAGCAAAAAACGATAGAGTTCCCAAAATTAAGGAGTAGGTTTGTATAATAAACAAAATTTGTTAATTGTAATCAAAAAATGATTTTGGAACTTGATTTGAAATGTTTTAATTGGTTCGTTTTCTTAAGTCACGATTATAATCCAAAAAAGAAACCTAACCTAAAATTAACAATTATAAAACTACATTGACTTTTGATAAAACACAAGAGAAATAAAAAAGTTTAAACAAAAGGGTCTTTGAAGATGAATAGCTGAAAATCTCACCAACCAATGACTAAGAAGATTTGGCGCCCTAGATCAATTCTTGTAACATTCACAGGAAAAGACGAGGAAATTTTTCTAAAAACCAACGCTACTGGATTATTTGGACATATATGTTATGATATTACATTATTCGCTTATAGCTTTTTTTGCAATACAGACAGACATTTGTAACAATTCCTTTATTAGCTCAAGGCGTGATGCTATTTTTATAATTAAAATATATTTTATTTTGTAAAGCCTTTCTTACCGCGGATGTCGTAAAAAGTGACTCGCGACAATGGCGATAACTGAGTCGTGCTTTATTTTACCATATATCCCTTGCCTAACTTCAAAAAGTTGCTGACAATTTTCTAATTCTGAGGCTCTGGTTATTCCTTTTGGGAATACATTACATAGCCGTAAGTATACATATTTTTATTCTTCAATGTAACTACATATTATTATTCTTCAATGTAACTGACAATCAAATTTTGTTACCTTTACATTCATATTGCTTTCTTTCATATCCTATTCAGTGTTTTGATGGTAGTTACGACCAGGTAAAAAAACTAACGCTAGACATTTTCATTAATTACCGTAAAAACCGAAGCAATAAAAATCAATAAAAAACACACCTGGCATAAAATTGTTTCTCACGAAAAAGTTCAACCCCAAAGAGTATTTAGCACTAAACTGCGACTCATAAAACATTGTTCAATCGCAATCGATCGTAAAAAAATCGCAAAATCATTCCCGAAATTCATCGATTAAAATCCATCGTCTTTTTATGACTACTAATGAATATTTTTTTAAAGGCCCCTTTTAATACAAACGTCAGTTTATTAAATAATAAACTTCTAAATATGGAACATAAAAATTTGTACAAACTAAAAATCATGCTTTATTTTTTATTCGTTTTTTAAATAGGGTGACAATGTCGGGTATTTGATCTTGCCCTTTTAATGTTTGACAGTTGGCTATGGTTTCACTTTGGTTTAGATAAACTATTGTACGTTTGACTTCTCAAGATGAAACGAACTTTTATTGGATCGACACAGAGTTTAATAACCCGTTGCTAATTTGATACTTGAATGTATAGTGTTTTGATTTCTTATTGTTAAGTTGAAGGGGTTGAACTCTATTTGTGTGTGGTGTTATGAGTTACCTTTGTTGCAGATAAATATAAAGTTGTATCAGAAAATATGGTGTATTTTGTAAATTTCGTTTCGATGAAACTCATTGTATTGAGAAATAAAACTGCTGACAATAGATTATTTCGTGAGAATCTGATAACTTGTAAGGTAAAACTTTTAGAAGCTAAATTGAGATTCGTACATTAACTTACTCTTACTTTGTCGCATAATATTTGGTATAAAATGCGCTTTGATTACTCAATTGTTTAGTGCCCTATTATAATCTATTACCATTCCTATCCTACACTTTAAATTGACTAATACAATCTTTCAAATCTTAATGTGTTGGCTGACTGCTGCATCAATGCCCTACAAAAACCAACATATCAACAACAGGCACAAGCCATTTAAACCTTATGAATATGGTAAAATATAATGATTAATTTCCGAACACAGAGGAATAATTACCTCCGTGTGATTACAAAACAGAATCACCATTCATAGAAACAAGTGCCTATCAGCAGTTAATCAATTCCCCATTTGGTTCAATTATGCATATTCAAATTCATAATCACAAATTGAGCTAACCACTGTGCAGGTTTCAAATGTTTATTTATTTATGTTCTTACTTTTATATATACTTTTGTCACGGTTATACTGAACTATATTTACAATTATTTTTAAAACTATACTTTATTTCCTAATAAATAAAGAATAAAAAAGGAAAGAAAAATTTTGACACAGGCGGGAATCGAACCCGCGACCTCGGGTATACGCTCCCTTCGCTCTGCCTATTGAGCTACCGTGTCAAAGGCTGCCAGCGCGAAATTCTTTTATCCTTTATTTCTTTTACACGTTTAAGTAGTGTTTGCGTTTCCTACCTCCGAATTATTTATTCTTTATTTATTAGTAATAATCCCCAAATGAGGTTTTTATGAACAAAAATATTTAAATTATATTTTATTTAGCTGTGTTGTGTCGGCAAACAGTAGCACTACCCCATTTCTTACGTTGGGTGTCCTTAAGACTAACGGTATTGGGGCTCTTAAGGGATTTTTGGGCGGTGCGGTTGGAGTGGAGACCCATCTCCAACAACCTTTATTTTACCATCTTTTCCCCACTCAACTTTCCAAAAGCCTTAGCCACCCCTTCTGGGGATTTATAGCCGTGAGTATATGTATGTGTTAAAAACATAAATGATTTTCCAGATGTGTGCGCGGTTGTATTTTTTCTCTTAAGTGTCTTAACTAACGATGATACGTCTTAAAATCGGGGCCTTTCAACGTTATAAGTTAGCGCTGTGTTTGATCTATAATTTTATAAAAAAAAAAATCGAAAATGTATTAATTTAGTAGCAACGAAAATAACAATAGTATTCAACAAAGACTTGAATAAAAGAAAATAAACGTAATAAAATGATTATCCGACAACAGAACTTCACTATTCTTCACACTTTTCATTTTCTAAAAATTAGTTAATTAAAAATATTGTTGGAAATATCAATCTCCAAATAGAAAATAATATTTAAATATTATAATGGAATAAAAAACAATCTAAACCAAAAACTAATTCTAAAATATTAATACCAAACAAACACATTTCAACTTTCCATTCGACAGTTAACCCTTTGAGTGACAAAAGAGTTTTGCATTCTAAACTTTATAACTGAGTTATTGAATTTCGAATCTGTTTTCGAATAAATTATACAGGATGTATCCTACAGTATAGCAAAATTGAGTGACGTGGCTGATTTCGATGCAAACAGGCTCTTAATTAAGACATTAGCATCCAAATAACACTAACAAAAGGTGAAGCCCCTGCATGCTGAAATCATGTTAACGTGCGGAGCTAGGGACTTCTGAAGTAGTTAAAATTGCTTATGCGACACAAAATAGTGTGAATATTAATTTTTACTTAGTTTGATATTGGTTTTAAGTAAGGAAATATGGAATTTAGGCGTTTTTTCGTTGTTTCGCGAATAATATAGAAAGTTTAGTTTGATTTATTTGTGACATTTATTTTAGCAGTTAATAGCTGGGTAGTGTCGGCTTAGAATAGCACTTCCCCATTTCTTCCGGTGGATGTATGTAAGAGGCGACTAACGGTATTACGGCTTTTAAGGGATTTTTGATCGATGAGGTTGGAGACCCATCACCAACAACCTTTATTTTACCATCTTTTCCCCACTTAACTTTCCAAAAGTGGCTGAGGAATTTCTTAATCCTTAGCTCTGCCTATCTCATCTAGGAATTTATAGCACTGAGTATATGTATGTATGTTAATAGTTGAGCTCTAAATAAAATGAAGAAGTTCATGTAGCTTTAAGATCTTATCTAAGTATGTCATTGTATAGAACGTATCAAAATATGGGGGGTAACACTATTAAAGCCATATTTTTATTTTTTAATCCAATTGAGTTATACTTGCACTCATAATTTATCTACCCCTAATTGGAATGTATTTGTAATGTCGAAATGTCCACTAATATAGACTACAAAATCATTGAAAATCTTGGATTGAATCAGGCGTTACTTTGCGGAAATCCACAGCAATACTAATATAAATAACTTACTTAATTCCGCTAAATATTAATTGAAAACCATATTCGCACATCTCATATCATTCGCACATTTATTCATCCAGCGTCCTATTCTAACCCATCATGCTACAGAAGTGGCCTGATTACACTATTTACTCTATTATGCCTGTAATTGTTTACTGAATAGGCCCCATGCATTCACCTCAACCATACTCCATATTGCGAACTATTGTTGTCTAATGGTTGTATCGGTTGCGATGTAGGGTTATGGTTGAAATATGTTTCTCGAGTGTGTCTGGGAAGAATAGATCTAATGACAATAATATGTCATCATGGTTGGAGTTAAGGGTTAACGTCATATTTTCAAATTTTGAACGAAAACGACAATATTGGGCAGAGGAAAATGTGAATGTTAAAAACACCAAACTGCTGTGCATATCATTTTATTAAACAGAAGAAATGATAAGAAACTTTTGGTTTTAATAATGATTTTTTTATTATAAAGAACGTACTAGACTCACTTTCTACTATGTCATACTTGTAATATAATAGAATGCAAGAAAATGTCTTTACTTATATCTTAACGTTTGTTTGCATTTATTATAATGGTAATCAAAGTTGAGAAGAACGTATACGGTGATAGTTAAATTTAATGTTTTAATCTGGTTGCGTTACCTATATTTCCATTAACAAATAATGTATACATATCGCTCTTAAATATTAAAAAAATATATATCGAAGATTAGCTTGGTAACATAATGTTTGTGTGTGTAAAATTTGTGTTGTGACATATTTTATAAAGGAAAGGTATTTTGCCATTCTTCTAATCTATACTTCCAGCTCTCAGTACGTATTGTCTTTATTTTCTTCAAGGTGTGGACCAATTTAGATTATAATATATAATTTAGACATAGAGCATCATGTTTTTAATGTTGTCAGACTAACTGGTGCTGGCTGAAAACCAGCGTGCAGCAGCTGACGTGTCCTGCGAGACACGCGGCTGAGGCACATAATGGTGAGCCAGAACCAATTTGGCAATATGATATTTGTATGATTTTTTATTGTAATTTTTATTTTGTTTTTGCCAAATAAATTATTTTTCTTTCTTTTCTTTCAAAATTTTATGCACAATGATACGCAATACTTTAAAAAGCAAGTACATGTGAAGCATATTAAAAACGTAAAAAAACCGCAGTTTTTCTGCTCATATAATTATGCAAAAAATGGTATGGATATTCCCTTGATGATAAAGAAATAAAAAACGAATTCCCTAATAAAACTGACAAGAATTTCTCACGCCATGACAGCAATGCTCACCCATCATTCCCATCGTAAAATAGTTTGACATTTAATAACAGAAATATAAAAAAATCCGGAAAAAACACATCAAAAAAAGACAACACGTATTTATGGGTTCAAACCCTTCGCGAAACTTTTGGGGTGAAACTGGGTAAAAAAGTGTAACCGCTAAATCGAATATTATTCTGATTACCGATTCAATGAGGGTCGTTTTTTTGGAAAGATACCACATCTTGGTGAGTGCATATTTAATTAAGTTAGTTTTTTCACTTAATCATTTATTTTTTGGTGTAGCGATAATTATCATATTGTTATAATTTTTTAGAAGCACAAAAAATACTAACACTTGAATATATGTCTTGTGTTTCTTTGTGGATTTAGTTTTTTTAATAACGTTACTGTGACTACGAATTATTCATATTCAGTACAGATCGTCAAGGATAATAAAAAAGATGAGACAAACATAATAGCTTTGCATGGAACTAAATAAGTTATGTGTTTTGCAATTAGTAAACCGAACAAAAAAAGATATAAATAATCACTCTAATTGTTTTTTTTTTTAAACAATAAACTTTAATAAATAGGTTATCTACCAACAGACTCATGCGCAAAAGCACCCATGATGCCCGCCGCATTGCCCCGCTGGATTGGATTGTAATATTTTATTTATACGAGCCATGATGAAATGGTTGAAGATGGAATTCAAACGCCCAATCAAATTTAAATAAAACAAGAATTATAAATAACTAATATTTCGATACTTTGTTTGTTGATTGATTGATATTGTTCATTGTAATGTTTACATACATACAAACATACATTAATATTAGTATTGCTGTGGATATCCGCAAAGTAACGCCTGATTCAATCCAAGGTTTTCAATAATTTCATAGTCTATATTAGTGGACATTTCGACATTACAAACACATTCCAATTAGGGGTAGATAAATTATGAGTGCAAGTATAACTTAATGGGATTAACATACATACATACATACAATACATACACGGCTATAAATCCCTAGGTGGGGTAGGTAAGGAATCAGAAATTCCTCAGCCACTTTTGGAAAGTTAAGTGGGGAAAAGATGGTCAAATAAGGGTTGTTGGTGATGGGTCTCCAACCGCATCGCCCATAAATCCCTTTAAAGCCCCAATACCGTTAGTCGCCTCTTACGTACACCCGCCGGAAGAATTGGGGTAGTGCTATTCTAAGCCGACACTACACAGCAATGGGATTAAAAAAAAATACGGCTTTAATAGTGTTACCCCCCAAATTTTGATACAATGACATACTTAGATAAGATCTTAAACCCACATGAACTTCTTCATTTTATTTTGAGCTCAACTATTTAACACACATACATACATATACTCACAGCTATAAATCCCTCAACGGGGCAGCCAGAGCTTTGGAATGGGAAATTCGTCAGCCACGTTTGGAAGTTGATTGGAGAAAATATGGTAATAATAAATAAATGTTTACCTATATATATAATTATTACAATGATCAATAAACGAAGCAGTACATGAAATGAAACACAGTTTATTAAAATACATACATACATACATATACTCACGCCATTAGTTCCCATTGGGGTAAGTAGAGACTATTGATCGCCACTTCGTTCGATCCTGACAAACCTCTCTAGCTTCGTTTACATCCATCAATCTTTTCATGCATGCTCTTTTATTCTTCATACTTCGGACGCCTGCCTTTTTGAGCACACTTTCAATTGATAAATTATAATTTAATGCTATAAATCCAGCCGTGAGAGTATGTATGTATGTATAAATCCTAACAAGGGGTAGCCAGAGCTAAGGTATTACAAATTCATCAGCCATTTTTTGGAGGTTAAGTGGGGAAAAGATGGTAAAATAAAGGTTGTTGGTGATGGGTCTTCAACCGCATCGCCCAAAAATCGTTAGTCGCCTCCTACGTACACCCACCGGAAGAAATGTGGTAGTGCTATCTAAGCCGACACTACGCAGCAAACTGACTAGAGAGATATACAATAAAACCTACAGTCGTGGCGAATTAAAGGAGATATGAGGAGAATTCAAGCATGCCGTATTGTCATTAAAGGGATGGCTATGTTGTATTCTGAGTTCACTTGTTGCTTTATCATACATACATACATATACTCACGCCATTAGTTCCCATTGGGGTAGGCAGAGACTATTGATCGCCACTACGCACGATCCTGACAAACCTCTCTAGCTTCGTTTACATCCATCAATCTTTTCATACATGCTCTTTTATTCTTCATACTTCGGACGCCAGCCTTTTTGAGCACACTCTCAATTTGGTCCAAGTGTGTTCTCCGTGGTCGTCCTCTACTAACATTACCATCCACAATTGTATAAAGTATTTATTATTTAAAAAAATACATATACTCACGGCTATAAACCGCAAAAAAGTTGTAGCCATAATTTCACAAATTGTTATTTCCTTATCCTTTTTTGTTAGTTGATTGGGAAATGAGCCACTTTGCTATTCAAACACTTAGAAAACCTCAATACCCTTAGTTGCCTAGTACAACACCCACGGAATCTAATTGCTTCTATATTCATTCATTTCAGATTTTTTTCGCAAGTTTTATATTATGAAACTGTGTAAAAATATATTGAGTTCTATTCTGCGTAAGTATATAAAAATATACTTAAATTTATAAATTGATTTACTTGATAGAATCACGCAAATAATATGTTTTCTTCCATTTTGCCTCAGATTTTTTATTATACTTGATGAACTTTCATATACTCACGGCCATAAATCTTAAAAAGGGTTAGCCAGAGCTTTGGAGACAGAAACTCCTCAGCCACATTTTTAAGTTGATAGGGGACAAGATGAAAGAAATAAAGTATCATTTGTAAATAATGTAAATAAAGTATCAGTTATGAACCACATCGCCTAAAATCGACTTTAAAAGCTTCATACCCTTAGTCGCCTCTTACAACAACCTTGGATAGACACTAGCAATTATCATAAAAATTAAGTAAAATAGTAAACCATAAGTTATACGAGTCATTACATAACTTCAAAATCATTATCATCATCAGCCAGTACACGTACATACATACGTATACTCACGGCTGTAAATCACTAAGAAGCGTAGTCAGAGCTTCAGAATAAGAAATTCCTAAGCAACTTTTGGTAAGTGCGAGGGGGAGGATATAATAGTAAAATAAAAGTTGTTTGTGATGGGTCTCCAACCGCATCGCCCAAAAACCCTTAAGAGGCCCCATTACCCTTAGTCGGCGTTCACCCATGGGAAGAAATGAGGGATTGCTATTCTAAGCCGACACTACACAGCAATACACGTCCACTCTTCAACTGCTTTTGTACCACTGAACTTTGTTTAAAAATTATAACAATAAACTTCGCTCTTCGTATTTCTCTTTATTTCTAATAAATTAGTTTTGGAGCTCTCGCTTGTTCAGAACGTCTCAATTCCCATTGAAACTAAGCAAACTGAGCCAAATGAAGCCCCACCCTATATTGAGCAGATAATTTTGCAGTTTGCCCGAATCGTGCCAGTTTCCTGACCAAATTCACAAACGGAGGCTTACCTATATCCTGTCATTACTCGGAACATAGATAGAGTCAAGTTTAGTTTGGTAAACAGTATTTTGAGCTTTAATTGAGCATACTATAGACCTAGTATGAGAAGTACAATCGCAGTGACAAAGTTTGTTGCAAGATTTGAGTTTTTAAATGTTTATAATTTATTTTAAATATATATTTTTATATCACTTTTAATTTATTTCATTTTTATTCTAAAAATATTCAAAAAGATATATTTTTCAAGCGACCGACCGACCAAGAGATCTTTAGAGAGAGGCCTATTTCCAGCAGTGGACGTCTATAGGCTGATGACGACGATGTTGATGATGATAATTTTTCAAGCATACTTGATAAAAATAGTTGATTTTTGCTAGCATTTGTATTTGAAGATAAGATAAAGATAAAGATAAAAAATATTTATTTCAAAATAAAAAGAATTGTTCTCTATTTTTTGAACGTCACAAACTTACGTATAAGTTAAATCTTACTCTACTGACTCTACTTCGGATTCGGAAGGTGTATTGTTGCGAGAAGAACCCGTAAGAAACTCAGCAACACACATCTTTTCTTAGTCATATTACAATATTGGTGTATGTCTGGAAATATCTTGAATAGAGCCCTGGTGACACCAAGCAGTTTCATCTATCATATAATCATTTAAACTGTAATAATCTTTTAAATGAAGACTGCGTTTTATAATTACTTTGAATTTATTTTCTGTTAGATTCAAAATGTCATCAGGTATTTTATTATAAAATTTTACACATAACCCCATAAAAGATGTATTTATTTTTGACAATCTGTACTTTTGAATTGAAATTTTATTATTATCTCTAAGACTTCTAGTATGTCTGTCACAGTTTTTGGAAGATGCTTTCAAATTTTTTCTTACATTCATGATGTTTTCATAAATATATTGACATGGCAGTGTCATTATATTTATGGTTTTAAACAATTCTCTAAGGGAATCTCGTGAACCTAAATTATAAATAGCTCTTATTGCTCTTTTCTGTAGAATGAATATGGACCCAACATCAGCAGATCTGCCCCAGAGTAAAATGCCATAAGACATGATGCTATGAAAATAACTATAGTAAACTAAACGAGCGGTCGGTTAATTTAACTATAGCTCAAAGTTTATGCCGTAAATCTGCGAAGGGTTGGTAAAGGTACTATACTTCGATGTGACTTCGATTAAGGATTCAAATCTACGTCTCCTTCAGTGGAAGACATACGATGGTTTTATAGACATAGGTGTCAATAATTTATTATTATTTTGTATAGTGTATTTTTATTGTATACCAAATAAATGTTTTTTTCTTTTTTCCATTCTTTAATGTTCGTTAGTACAGCAAACTTAGTTTTTCTCCTTAATTATACATAATGGTTCTATAAATACATGTATTTTCTTATACCTCGAATAAAAATATTTTCAGATATAAATAAATAACCATTTATCTTCGACAGTACATAATTCCCAGTTAATATCCGTTTGCGTACTTGAATGTTTGTGCGGCGGCTTATCGGTCGGCGCTACCGCACTAATGCATTATTTGACAAAGGATTGAACACCCTGTATTATGAATGCTTGCCGGAGGATTTGCGAGCTTCGTCGACGAGCGTTCAGAGCAATTTATAGAGCACCCTGTTTATTGAAGGACTTTTCACGTAAAATAGTGTTCATGTTAAGTTGTATATAGAGTAAATATACGGCCTTTATTTATACAGAATAACGTCACGACTTTGTTTATGTCAATACGTGAGAGAGTTTCTGAACATACATACATATACTCACGGCTATAAATCCCTAAAAAGGGTAGCCAGAGCTTCAGAATTAGAAAATTATTCAGGCACTTTTGGAAGTTAAGTGGTGATAGTAAAATTAATGTTTTTGGTGATGGGTCTCCAACTGCATCGCCCGAAAATTAGTTAAAAGGCCTCAATACCCTAAGTTGCTTCTTACAATCATCCGTGGGAAGAAATAGGGTAGTGTTATTCCGACACTACACAGCAAATTTCCGGAGTTAATTGTAATTTTTTTATTTAATCAGTTGAATTTAGTAACAACTTTTGTACATCTCATTTGTGGATAACACAACACGCAGCTAATATAGTTCGAAATGTTGTTACAACTGATGAATCAAAATATCTGCAAAATACACAATATTAAACTTTCTTTCTGACTTTAGTAGTGCCAAAAATGGTTTATTATTTTTTTATTTGTAATTGAGTCAACCATTTTGCAATCACATTGTTGGTTATATTAATAACTGTTATAGAAGTATTAGCCAACCTCTGCCAACCCCTTCGGGGATATTCGGAGTGAACGTTTATGTTATGTTATGTTATGTGAATGTGGTAAAGGACCATTACTGTATGATAATCTTTCATCTAATGAAATCATCCTGAATAGAGAATCCTAGCCTTTTTTTACTCCTGTTTCTAAAAAGCCATAAAGTTCGATACAAAAACCTATTAATATCATTACCAAAATCATCTCATGCTTTTTAAGCGCATAAAAGATATATATTATGTCCGAGCATTATTTACAATGACTTGTGTTAAACTACCCTCCTGGTCAGAGCGTCGCCTATAAATCATCGCTAATACTGTTGCTGTAACATATTTTCACTCCTCTTAGCTATGAGGAGTATATTTAGCTGAATGATATTGAGATAATATATATGAAGAAATATGTATGGTAAAAAGGTATTTCAAAATTAACTGTGATCAATGTGAGCATGCTTATACTACGACATATCACTAGACTATAAAACCATTTATCAGCATATATAGGAAAATTGACTTACACCAAATATTTTACAGTCAGATGTTGTTTCGTAGAGTTATCAATATATATTTAATCATCCCTTGAAAAATATTGGCTGTCAATTGTTATGTCAAGCAATCAAAACCTAAAACTGAAACCATCCAATCTCTCAGACAAAACCATTAGCTCAAAATTCATAATCGCAATGTAATGTTTGTGTATCGAAGCACTAGATGGCGCACATTAGTTACGTCAACAATGAGCGATGATCAAGCAATAATCTGTTTTGGTCTACGCTTGGTCTGTGTTTTGATTGGATTGAAATATCAGGGCTATCTGTTTTGTTGCAACGTCGTTTGTAGAATAAATAAATAGGAAGACAAAGCTATTTAATATTTTGATTGTATGCAATGCTTACTACTTCTTCTACTACAAATAAAAATTAAAGTGATTGCGAGTTGTGACTCTGTGTGGCAGATTGTGGTCTGTTTGACATGTCGCAATGTGATCCAATCCATCTTGTATGGCTTGGTAACTTTAAACCTTATTTTCGTAAGTTTTAACATATTTTTATAGTTTTTGCCGTTTAGTGCCTGCTTAGAATGTCACTACCCCCAATCAACCCACGAGTATCGTAAGAGGCAACTAAGGGTATGGGGCAATATAAAGTGGTTTTTAGGCGATGCAGTTGGAGATCCATCACCAACGATACTTTATTTCTATCATCTTGTCTCCTATCAATATCCAAATTTGGCTAAGGAGTTTCTAGCTCTGAAGCTCTAGCTACCCTATTTTGGGATATATAGCCGTAAGTTAGATTTATTTTTTTAAATATATGAAAAAGGATAAATATGTCTGCAGGAACTTATTTTTGATCAAATTTGTATCAAAAACCTTACTAGAAAATTAAAAAAAAAATCAATAAGATCCTATCTAAATTAAATCTGAACAAACGTCCAGTTGTTACTTTAAATTCAAATAAAAGAGTCAATAGTTAATCTTATTAAAAAATTACATCGAATTAGTGCGGCCGCTATCAGTTGATCTGAATAGATAAGTTGAAAAGGGTAGAACGGCCGTTTTAGGGCACATGATTCATGGTAAGTCATTATCATGGTAATATAATTTACAAACCTTATGTCATCGTTAAAATGCAATGTTGTTTTTTACAAGAAAATGAATAAATTATTCCGCATACGTATCTGTGTTTGGAAGCAAAGAGTAAAATATTTGAATTAAAATTGAATTGACTGTGATTTGTAATTTAAATAAGAAACCATTTTTTGAGATTGTTTGTTTTAAAATTAATAAAAGGGTCTGAATTTACGAGACCTCCAGTTTTTATCTATATTTTTCTTTTGTTTAATATGTCAGACGGAACTTAGAATGTATCTTTTTTACATTAAAAATAAGTATAAGACAAAAAATAACATGATGAAATAAAAATAAATACCAAAGACGTACGTAATTTGTAGGACGATTTTCCAATCTATAAGAACTGTAGGAAATTAACTATATTTTATTTCCCTCGTAACAAAAATACGTGGTTTTTCTCCTATGCTAGTTCTTACTTACAAACATAAAAAAGAATATATAAAATATATTTTGTTTATCTAAAATAAAATAATCAGCTTATTTCCAAAAATAAACTCGCCATACTTTCAACAAATTAATCTTCACAAAGCTAAAATCAGGTATTATCCTTCTAAATAACCACTTATTAAGTCAGCTCGTATTTAACGCTTGCGTGAGGGTATCTCTAAAAATATAATCCACCCTAAACTTTAGTTGTACAAAGTTGAACACCTGCGAGTTCCCGGTCGAGCCAACTTGCACAATATGTGAGCTTTGCCACTTGTTATGCTTTGCGATTGACAAATTGTGGTGCTGATTATAGTAGTGGTTTGAATTTGAAATGTTCAGGAGAATGAAATAAAATATATAGAAGTAAATATTGATTGTAAATATTTTTTTTTTCTAAAACTGTTTTTAAGAGTATTTTATTTTCTTTTTAGGTAGCCTTTTCCGTTCAAGGAACAGTCTTCACATAAAGGTTGTGATTAAATTATTCACATAGAACAAAAACTTTTTTTTCATAATGTAAACATGAAACACAATGGTAAATTTCAAACTTGTAAAGCGACAAAATATTATATTATCTAAAAAAGAGTTTCAAAGGATAATCTCGCAACACAATCTACTGCACAATTCACTAACACCCCGAAACAGTAATGGAGAATTATTGTTTTTATCGTCACCAACTAACAATCGAGTGTTTTGTTTAGTGGATTTCCCTTCGCTAAGTCTCTCTGTGTCTTGATCAAACACGTTTGCACTTGTCCTTATTTTTGTAGGTGTTATTGTTGATTTAAACTGCATTGAATGAAAGTGTCGAGCAAGGGCAGGTTTTGTTGTTTATAATGGAAAACTTTAAAATGAAACAATAGTGGTGTTATACTAAGATATTACTCATTCTTTTATATTATTTTATTATTTATTTATTTGGAAACTTATAACAAATTTAAAACCTAAAGAAAACTTAGAGCAAACTTATTACAATTTAATTCTTTATCTTATTTTAATATTGGCACTTAATTAATTTGTAAATTTTCAAATGCAAAGTCGTTCATTCATTCAGGTGTTACCATGATTTAACCATTCATTCAGGTGTAACCATGTTAAAGATAGAAAAATACCCTTATTGCCTTTAAGTATTGTTTCATACATTTTAGTAGTTTTAGTTGTTATCAGCAGTAGATACTATTTAAACTTTAAACATTTACTCTAAACAATAAACACCATTAATTGCTGTAATAAAACATCAAAATCCTATGACTTTAAAAACAAGAGCATTACATTACAAATAAAAGACATATGTGAAAATGAGAAACAAAAACGCATTAACTTTATAAGAGTTTATCACGAACACTTGACTATTGAAGCAGGACTTCCCAATACATAATAATGCACTCACAAAACTGAGCAATCATCACAATTTCGTATAGAAAAAGCGTCATATGTGCGAGACACTCACTCCGCCTACCAGTCAAATTTGATTTACGCTTGAATTACGTGTCATAACCCTGCATGCTCATTTTTGACTTACCCAACCCTATTTTAGCACCACAGTGTAAAAATCGTACATGAAAAGCAAAACAAAATTTTTCGCTTTTAACTTTATATGTAGTGAATGTATTTTACTCTGTGTACTCAATAGGGTCATTGTAAAAGGTGTAACAGAAATCAGTCAAATGCACCTTTGTTTTACGATTTGTATCAATAATGCACTAATTTGAATATTCGCGGTGTCATATGTCAAATGGTTTGAATTTTTTGTTTGTCTATTTTCCTTTGGACAGCTTTAGTTAGGGTGTTAATTTGAGCGTACGTCTGTCCTTCAGTCTGTCAAGTTTTTATTTATTTAGATTTGTGAGAGATTTACCACGTGCCGATTTTTGTAAAGATTCTTGAGTGAATATTGTATACGAAAAGCTATGTGAATTTAGTCTTTTTATTGTTATAAATTATAATATAATCGTTTTGTATGGAAGAAAGGTCCACTGTTCAATGGATTACGGAAAATGACATGTGTTTAATAAAGAGGTAGGCATATCATCTATAAATACAGTATTCCTTGTTTCCTTTCTTCCAATGAGTGATATCAATAAATGGGTTAATAAATTTAATTAAGAATAATGAAGAAGATAAATTTCAAAATATTTTCTTACTAGTGAGAAATAGTGTTATTCGTGAAAAGTGTGGTGTGAAAGATGATATTGTAAGAAAGATAGAAAAAGGAATGTTGAGATGGTTTGGGCACATAGAGAGGATGGATGATAGAAAATTGGTAAAATGGATCTACAGAGCTAGTGTGGATGGTAATGTTAGTAGAGGACGACCACGGAGAACACACTTGGACCAAATTGAGAGTGTGCTCAAAAAGGCTGGCGTCCGAAGTATGAAGAATAAAAGAGCATGTATGAAAAGATTGATGGATGTAAACGAAGCTAGAGAGGTTTGTCAGGATCGTGCGAAGTGGCGATCAATAGTCTCTGCCTACCCCAATGGGAACTAATGGCGTGAGTATATGTATGTATGTATGTATGTTTCTTACTTATGATTCTATTTTTTTTAACTTAAAGCCTCCCCAAATTTCATCTGGTAATTCTTTCCGAAACTGCACTCTATCAAAATTTCTTCAAGCATTAGCTTTAACAAAAAAATATCTTTCGCTCCGTATTAACTTTTTTTATAAATCTTGGTATACATGCAAAATCGCTTACATTAGCTAATAATTACCAAAACTATCAAAAGTCAGATTAAAACCCACCCTACCCAATAAATTAGTCACTGTCATAACCAATATGTATCGCAGGTGAGTCCATTACTTCGGTAATTTGCAATTTGAACATACAACGCCATCTGTTGCGTAACGTACGCAACGTCGATCACGATTTATCTTTTGGATGACGAAGTAATTTGTGTATTGTGTTACTCGTACTTACTATCCCGGTGCAAAAATTATAAACATGATCCGAACGATTATTTTAACTGACTTGATTTAATCCACTGCACTGGTTGGATAAATAAGCTACAATTTTACGATTTGCACATTACATTTGTTATTGGATATACACATTTGTATTACAAGGAGTTGCTGTTACAAGAATAAGAGTATGGTAGTAAAGAAAAGAGAAAACATCTTTATGAATTCAAAACACCAGCTTAAATCATTCTCTTTATTATTTACGTTTTATCCACATTAATAGATCTGCTGCTACAGACAGTTTTTTATAGGCGTGAGTAAAGTAACTATGTAATTTTCGGTCTTTACTAAAATAAATAAAAAAAATGTTGTATACGCGAATTCTTCGCTAGTAAACTTTAATCTCATCCAATTAGCAAAACCATAAGAAGCAGACCCTCTCATAATAAAACAGCTCATCATTGAACCAATCAATCAAAAGCTAAGATATTTTTCCGTAATATTAAATCTCTTATTCGATTATACCATTACTGCATCGACAAAATGCTAAGTCAGCATAGATACAATTTTTCTTAGTCTTATTGAGTCACCCTCGAATTAAGTAGGCATTATGCTTTTACTGACTTCTAAGTGTTCTTTTTGTGTTTTATGACTGTGTTGTGGTCAAATTGTAGTGTAGCTGTGTAGTGTCGGCGTAGCATAACACTACCCCATTTCTTCTCGCGGGTGTATAAGGCAGCTAAGGGTGTTGGGGTAAAAAACTTTTTTTACGTATGCTCAATGAGGCAATGAATAAATAACTCCATTACTGATTTTTTTTTAAATAAAAGAATTTTTTGTGCATCCGACACGATAAATCAATACTTATAAAGATAAAACGTTTGTTGTATGTTTACCGGCCATGTACATACATACATATACATACATATTCTCACGCCGTTAGTTCCCATTGGGGTAGGCAGAGACTATCGATCGCCACTTTGTACGATCCTGGCACGCCATGTATTGCCAGCAAAACAGCTCAACCGGTAAAAAGGCCACCAACAGATGGCTAAAAATTTCAAAAGGATCATAGAGTCACTAAAAGTTATAGGGGATGAACAACGATACATAACACTAAATACATAGTCATCGATAAGTTGAGCAAAAAGCCGTAAGAGATAAATAAAGGAAAGAAAAATTTTGACCATACAATCATTTACCGGTCCATCATATAAGTGTGGTATTAGACGTTTTAACGAAAACGGTAAACTGGTTAAATAACATAACGCTAAATTTCATAAGGGGTGAACAGTGATTGCATAACACATACATAGTCATCGATAAATTGAGTAGAAAACCGTACGAGATTTCTCAAATCTCCCATTAGACACAATACAATCATTCACCCGCCCATCTTAATGCTCTGCGACATGAAATGTTCTATCATAGTCATGATGACGATACACATATTATTTTAGGGTGGTAAATGGAGTTGCCATTTGTAACCAGTCATCTATGTTACTAGCTGTTGAGGCATCTTTAGTAATTTTACCATAAAAGAGGGGCTTAAATCAAATTAAAGTAAAAAAACTCCTTGTTTACAAAAGTATGACG
The DNA here is from genome assembly GCA_963576735.1 of Bedellia somnulentella. Lineage (NCBI taxonomy): Eukaryota > Metazoa > Arthropoda > Insecta > Lepidoptera > Bedelliidae > Bedellia > Bedellia somnulentella. Next base: position 2,766,149 of record OY755191.1, read on the forward strand.
TAAAAATATTGGTAAAAAGAATTGTGAACTATGCTGTTGTTAAATTACATTATAGACTTAAAAAAAACTGGCTAAGTGAATTCTAATTAAGAATCTCTGGCTGCTCCCTTTCGTGCCCACAGCTGGGAGTATAAATATAAATATGTACATAAACATAAACGTTCACGCCGAATATCCCCGAAGGGGTTGGCAGAGGTACTAATACTTCTGAACATCACGTGACTTTGTCACCTGGTGTTCAGAGTACCCACGTTTTGCATGGACAGTGTACTCACGTGATAGGGGGCAGGCCTATCGCCGTTTTGTACGAATACACTGTCACATGACTAAGTACAACTCAGCCATGTGGGTTTCCTCACGATTTTTTCCCTCACCGTTAATATATATGTAATGTGCATATTATATGAAAGACCTAACATATTGATAACGCCGTATACCACATACGTAATGTAATGGTATAATTCTAATATCACGTGACATTTTGTCTCCTGGTGTTTAGATTCAGAAGAGAAAAACAGTTTTTCTTGAAAATTCTGTTTACGCCATATACGGTCATATTCTACACAGATATATATAGGCCAGGGCTGTTGCCGTGTTGGATGAATACACTTTGATATTTAGTTTTGTTTCCTTCATGATATTTTTCCTCACCTTTAAGATCACTGAAAAACAAACCATACATAGCAAAAAATACAAAGGTGTGACAAATTTATGATTCCAACGCAAGCTTACTACATTTTAGGCTTCGAGTTAAATATTAAATACATACATATACTCACGGCTATAAATCCCTAAAAGGGCTAGCCAGAGCTAAGGAATTAGAAATTCCCCAGCCACTCATGGAAAGTTGAGTGGGGAAAAGATCGTGAAATAAAGGTTGTTGGTGATGGCTCTCCAACCGCATCGCCCAAAAATCCCTAAAAAGCCCCAATACCGTTAGTCGCCTCTTACGTACACTCACCGGAAGAAATGGGGTAGTGCTATTCTAAGCCGACACTACACAGCATCAAACACAGCAGTATTAAATGTATTTCTATAATCAACCCTTTCTACCTAATTCCACGGCTGACCACTACATAATCGGATTTACTATTGGCACTGGTCAGCGTGGCATATCTTGTTAGTGCAATAAATGAATTGACCGAAATGTGGGAAACATAGATTTTTGAGATTCACAGCTCTTATTTTTGCCATGTTTGTAAAGGTAATTTAAGGACAGTGGCAGAAATTAACTTCACATCTGAACTAGGATACGATTGAAGGTACTTGGCATGTAACAAACGATATGGTAATAGATTGTCGCGTTGTGTAGATAGAAGTTGGAATTGCGTTTGATAAACTAGATCAAAATGCGTGAATTCATGACAGTACAACCTAAATATGATAATAATCAATCGCTTCATTTTTCCTTTAATTTATTCAATCAACCGCCTATTCACACTAAAGTGTAAATTAATTTTGGAATATCTCATAATGACTATAATATAATGATGACATAATGAATATCTCTATCCACATGAATGGGATAATGTCCTCATTTTTATTTTTAACCATTACTTGTTATGTGATATTTCTTTGGGACTCATTATTCACTAACTCAAAAAAAGAATTTGGAATAGTAAAAATTCTTAACTTGAACTAATTCCTAGTTTAAAATTATTGGAAAGTTCTCATACAGACGGCTAACAAAGCGCCAAGCCTCTACTTCCTGTGGGTAAGAGGTGACTAGGGTGTTTGGGACCTTGAACTTCTGAACAACAAAAAGTAGGCGAAGAACTTCTTGATGATTTATATTATATAAAAGTAATTAAAAATATGTGTATTGTAAACACGCAAATCAGTGAAACTAACACATGTTCAATGAATTAGCATAAAACAAAAGGGAATATTAAGTGGTCTCATTATCATATTATCATTACAAACATATGTCTGATTCTCAGGTGTTTTTCAAACATTTTACTAGATTTTTTTGTGAAAATTCATAAAAAGGCCAAATTTTGAAAGTAAATAGACATTCATAGATATACTCACGCCGTTAGTTCCCATTGGGGTAGGTAGAGACTATGTATCCCCACTTTGTACGATCCTGGCAAACCTCTCTAGCTTGTTCACATCCATCAATCTTTTCATACTTGCTCTTTTATTCTTTATACTTCGGACGCCTGAGTTTTTGAGCACATTCTTTATTTGATCTAAATGAGTCCTCTGAGATCGTCCTCTACTCACATTGCCTTAAAGCAAATAGAATTATTGTTTTTATTCATACTGGCAAGGTAGTGTAGTTATATGCTTACTAAATTGATCTTGGCACATATTCAGAAATCTAATATATATCTTTTAGCTGGTAAAAGATAAATGAATATGGTGAAATTCGATGGTTTATTTTACAAACATTGTTTAATGTATGAAAATATTGCATTTTTTGCACTAGATAGGAACGATGTAAAAATAAATTATTTTGTATCTTATTGGAATCTTATTGAATTGTTGATCAATAAAATACCCTGGCAGAAAATGTAGTAAGAAGCAAGAAATAAAACTTATTTCAGTACAGCTACTCATACAGCTAAAAAAACTATATCCTTAATTCTAATCGACAAAAACATCTGTTTTTACAACGCCATTGTTTTTTATGACTTTAGTGTTCCATTTTATATCTCAAATGACAATAAAAACATCGTAAAATCAGGTGTCAGAGGTAACGCGGGCTCATTAGGGCCAATTTTAATATAATGTTCTGTTGCATTTAAAATTATTGGGTCTTTGCGTCACATAAATACAGATGGAACGAAACATGCTTGACTTTTACTTGTTTTAAATTGGTTCGACGTCAATTAAAGGTTTTAGTTTTATAGTGCACTAAAAAATACATTGTTTTATTTCTTAGAGCATGCGTATGTTGAATAATTAAATATATCCTCATGGTATAGGAAAAAAAACACAAATATAAAACATATGTTTCAATTATACAAAAGTTGAAGACCATATAAAAACAAAGGCCTAAAATAAATAATACAACCTCAAAAATAAAAGCCATCAAAAATAAACCACTTGGAGACCCATCACCAACAACCTTTATTTTTACTATCTTTTCCCCACTCAGATTTCCAAAAGTGGCTGAGGAATTTCTAATTCTTTAGCTCTGGCTACCCCTTCCTGGGATTAATAGCCGTGAGTATATGTATGTAAAAATAAAAGCCAAATTTTGAAGATAATATACTTATTGAAATACTTCTAATTACATTCTATTCTTCTGGACTAAAATGTTAAAATTAACAGACATAACAGCTTTTGCAGGCATACAACCAAACAAGCATTTCTGACAGCAACAATTTTCAACATTAAAGTATGGCTTAAACTCTCCTCGAATCATTCAAACTAGTTCCACAAATAGACAGTATTAATGTAATCCGTCAACAAAACAAATGTAGAGCACTCCTAATAAGATCTGTACCGTGTCTCATTGGAATCTCAGTAAGTCACCAATTAACTAAAATTGTCAACACTACTACTGATAAAATGTAGCCCATCAATTTTCATTTAGGTGATGACTGATATGACTGATTGGGAATGAGGATTATGTAACCAAAAGTAAAATATATCTTTACAACAGTGAGATCACCAATGCTTCTTGTTTTCTGGTAGGAAATGTGAGTTCAAATTCTGAATTGGGCCTGTACGAATGTGTCATCTCTTAAGTCATATGTAAGTACATACATACCATTGGTACCTATTGGGGTAGGCAGAGATTATTGATACCGACTTCTTACGATCTTGGTAAACTTCTCGAGCTATATCATCAATTTTTTTTTTTACATGCTCTTTCATTAAATTTAAATGTTTTTAACAATTTTTTTACAAATTCGGAAGGACATTTGTCTACCTATTCAGATAGAATTCAAATGTTGGGAACGCCTGACTGTCACATATTTTGAATGTTTTTTTCATGAAAACCTCATGTGGGGATCATTACTAACAAATAAAGAAAAGAGAAATTTCGACACAAGCGGGAATCGAACCCGCGACCTCAGGTATACACCCCCGTCGTAGTGTTACTTTAAAGTGTAAAAGAAACAAAGGATCAAAGAATTTCGCGCTGGCAGCGATTGACACGGTAGCTTAATTGGCAGAGCGACGGGGGCGTATACCCGAGGTCGCGGGTTCAATTCCCGCCTGTGTCGAAATTTTTCTATCCTTTTTTATTAGTAATGCTCGTTCATTCTTCAGAATGCGGACGCCTGCTTTTTGGGTACTTCCTTAATTTGATCTAAATTTCCTTCGGTGATCATCTTCTATTGACATAATTCATACGTGTGGTTATCTTATAAATTTTAGGAACTGTCAGAGGAAATAACGTTAGGAAATCCACATGGTTTTCGTAAAAAACGGTGTTTGCCCCTCATTGTTAATTATTATCGCAAGCAAAAGAACGTTGTTTTTATGGGCTTTTTTAATTTAATATTTTTATGTTTGTCATCTGATGTTCTGGGTACCTGCGTTTGCTTTGGCAGTGTACTCATAGTGTGAGGCAGGCATATCGCCATTTTATATGAAAACCCTTTTACTTGTTCAAGTTCAACTCAGCCTTGAGATATGTTATATGACTGGTGACCTTGATAAATTAAGTTTTTAGACAATTATTCCAAACCTTGTCTTTAAAATTAATAAAAATGATAGCTAAATGACGATGGAAAACGCAGTCTAAAAAACACCAACCCTCTCCCGCTACTCTTTTTAATTAGATTTATTTTGAAGTTCAATCCAAATTAGGTGTTTCAATAAAACAGATGATATCAGTGTGTGAGCGAACAAGTGATCGAGTCGTGATGGGTCACGGAAAATTATGGTCAATTTGCGATTGTAACATGCGGGTTGAGCGCGGCTTCGCTACGACGAATTAATTCAATTCAATTTTTCTTCAATGGCCTTTGACCGTGTTTTAACACAGTAACTTTGCCAACGTCCAGTGAAAAGAAAACACATATTGAAAAGTTAAAAAAAAAATTGAAACTGATTTACTCATTGATCATTCATGGTTGAAAAATAAAATAAATATTAACAACAAAATAATTACTACAAAATTATCAATATGAACAAAAATAATGCATTATAATTTTATATTATGGACCTTGATGAAATGACACAAAGTTTTAATGAAAGGGGTATATACAAAACAAAGTAAACATTTAAAATTAGTAGGAAGAGGGATGAAAGGAGGCAAAACATCATATAAAGAAAATTATAAATTAGGACATGCGAAAAAAATATGGTCAACTGTTCCTTCATCTAAACCACACTCGCAAATCGAACTGTCCCTTATCCTTATTTTAGCAAGGTGAACCGGAGTACACGAATGACCTAAACGAAGTCTACAAATAGTGGATGCTACCCATTTGTCTGCAGATTTACATTTGAAAAACCAAGGTCTAGACGGAATGTCGTCACCCTGGATATCACCGTAATATTTACCTTCTAAAGATTTTGACTGGAGCCAAAGCAATTTCCAAGGTTCAAATATTCGAGGCCTGGCTAACGAGCATAAATCATGACTATAGATTATTGAGTAATCAATACAGCCGGAACTAATGGCTAATTTGGCATAATTATCAGCCTACGACGAATTATATTCGGTGTAAAAAATTGTTTGGTGTCAATTTTTTGAGTGAATTGCTTCTTCTGAATTAGTATATTGTTATTAATTAAAAAGGTTTGTAATACGGCAAATATAATTTGATACTATAGTTTTAAATGCCTGAACTTAAATCATCATTCTTCTGTATTTGTTAAGATACTAAAGATTAGATAATTTTTTCGCTAGATTTTTCCCTGCTAAGTTTAAACGTAATTAATTTTAGTCAAATATGATTAAATTAACACAAATACTTATTAATGTCATTGATGCCTAGAAATTTGAAATAATAATATGTTAAGTGCATGAGCAAAATATTCGACGCAGCTAGCCCGCACTAAGGGGAAGTGTTTTATTACCTCCGTTATCTTTTTGAATCAACGCTTTTTTCATCTATATTTTTGTGTTCGTCATTAATATTGGGAACGGTATCAATTAATTTAATTATGACCGTGTCATTCTGACCCTCAATTTTGCGCTGTACTCTTTTGTTTTCTGATGTAATCATTCGTCACTTGTTACGCTTTAGAAATGCAATGTAAGGTAAATGATCCTTGAAAAGTGTTTAAAATAATAAAAAAAATATATTCATAGCGTGTATTTTCACACTACTAGGTAACTTATAGTAAACTAAATACTGAATAGCATTACATTAACCCACTTCTTCCCATAGGTGTCTTACCAGTTCACGAACGCCCGATTTCTGAATTGACTATTCAAGCTGAGAACGACTTCAGTATCGTTTTGTCTCATTCAGTTGTGAAGATTTCAATGCGACAGAACGATACTTAAGTTGTTCTCAGCTGGAATACTCTATTCAGAAATCGGTCGTAATTGTATCAGGACTTCTTAAGTGGTAGTTAAGCAATGTGACTAGGACCCAACACCAATTATCCTTTATACTATAATGTGCTCCCCACGCAACTTCCAAAAATGGTCGAAAAATTTGTTTTTATTTAATTTTAACTCTCATCCACAATTAAAATATAAATCATGTTATAAAACTCTGTTACAACCGCAATGAAATATTGCGGTTGTAACAGCTATTCCCATATTTTAGAAACCAAGGGATGCTTCACTCTGTTTAGAGGGGTATCCGCAGTATTGAAATATATACCGTATATATTTAATAATAATTTAAAAAATTATTTTTATTTATTTGATTTACTTAGATACATTAATGATTTTTTTGCTTCTCACTTTGGACTCCCCACCTTTATAAGAATGTTTTCCATCTGTTCAAGAAACGTTTTACGAACCACACCATCCATACTAGCTCTATATATATTTTTCTGTACTTTACTTTCAACTATTGTCTTTATTTGCTTTTTTCGTGCACATTACGTCATCGATAGTCTCTGCCTACCCCAATGGGAACTAACGGCGTGAGAATATGTATGTATATGTATGTATTACGTCATCTTTATCTTTACATTCTTGTTTGTAATAATTTTCAGGTTATTATTCTGTCTACCTGTAAGGCTTTCTGTGGATATTCGTTGGAGGCAACTTAGAGTATTGGGGCTTATTAAGCGATTTTTCGGCAATATGGTTGGAGACCATTCACCAACAACCTTTATTATACAATCTATTTCCCATTCAAGTTCTAAAAGCAGCTGGGGAATTTCCAATTCAGAAGCTCCGCCTACCTCCTTTATGAATTTATGGCCGTGAGTATATGGATGTACTTATGTTTGTATTCTCAATTTGGTTGTATTTAATCGAATAAATATTAACATATTTAAGTATGTCTTAATAAATAAAGATGATTTAAACACATCTGTGAGTAGTAAATTTGTATTTTTGCATTTTTTTTCTTTAATTTTAATATTCTTTTTAAATTACGAAGACATAATGTTATTTAAAAAAATGCACATCACAATTAAGGCTTTTACAGAAATTATGTCGCAGTAATAACTATGTTCAAAGTCAATTATTTTTCAAATAACTTTAATTTTTTTTGAAACTGTGAGAAATCGTTACCCAATAAATCAAGCATAATAAACGGTTTGTTTGATTTCCAAATATACAATTACAAGGGATAATGACAGACTATTTTCACACAACACCCCACAAACTTTGTATTAACTTTGTCCTAGTCAATAACAATGTTGCAATACCAATAAAATCCGCCCACACTTGCATTTTGAACAGGTGAATAACTAAACACAGTTATTACTATTTGAATTTCAAACGTAGAAAGTAAAGGGTGTAATTCAAATTAAAATTCACAAAAAACTTTACTGTCAACATACAATTAAACCCAACACAGACCATCATTGAAGTAACAAAAGCTCATAGGCGCTCAGGTGCGTAACAAACTAATTAATTTCAATGCCCGCATTTGATTACACAAATCAAATGGTATTGTGTTATGGGGTGAAATGAGAAATCGCCAAGAAATTGTGTTCGTCACGTTTCGGCTTGTTTCCGGCTTGGCTTTTTTGTCTGTGACGCCTCATTATTTTGTACTGTGCGGGTGATATTGTAGGCTTTAGAATAATTTTGGTTTTAGTACAGTCATAGAAATAATTGGGTTGATGACTTCAAATTGATGTTATAGGTGGAACTAAATTATTACAATAATTTAAAACAGTAAAAAACAATTTCCTTAGTGACTGATATAAAATAAAAATTTACTCATGTTTCAACTATCGATGCGAGTTTATAATAACAACTTCGTATAATATATATATTTTTAAATAATATAGTGACAGAAACTTTTACGGACTTTATCTGTGTGAAAATCACCCCACCCCAAATATTACGCAAAGGCTTAAACAACCTACATATTTTTTAATTGTGTTTAATTTATTTACAAAAAATTAAATATATATTTTATTAATAGCAAAACAGTTACTTTAATACTCAATCTAATAATTTGTTACTTTTATACATACATACATACATATACTCACGGCTATAAATCTCTAGAAGGGGTAGCCAGAGCTAAGGAATTATAAATTCCTCAGCCACTTTTGGAAAGTTGGGTGGGGAAAAGATGGTAAAATAAAGGTTTTTGGTGTTGGGTCTCCAACCGCATCGCCCAAAAATCCCTTAATAGCCCCAATACCGTTAGTCGCCTCTTACGTACACCCACCGGAAGAAATGGGGTAGTGCTATTCTAAGCCGACACTATACAGCCACATATATATTTTAATAATCGCAAAAAAGTTACTTTAATACTCAATCTAATAATTTGTTACTTTTATATAACAACTATTATCACAACTTCAATTTTGCCTCAATAAATAAACACAATAATTTTAAATTCTACTGCATGTCTATTCTACAAATTATAGAGTCTGCATATCAATAACTCTCTGCAATCACCCTTGTAGTCAGTGCGTCGCGTCGCAGGTGTTGGCGCTTCACACGACGTCACATTACGGCACCCACACAATTATTACACTTTTTAAAATGTATTATGTCCTGCGACTATGAATGATGGAACCAGTGGGCAAAAATACTGTTTTTATTTTTTAGGGATTGTTTTAGAAGATTTATTAAAAAATATTTTTATCTTTGTATTAAGAGTTGCTTTAAAGTTTTGTTTTGTAATCGAGGAAACTAACATGGCCTAAAGTGTTGCCTAAAAATTCGTCATAGGTTTATGCAAAATAAACGGCCATTGGCCAAATGTACGGTATAATATGAGTCTCCCAAAAGATTGATCCTTCTCCCAACAAATTTCACAAAGCAGGGGTTATTTTGATAAATAAGGGAAATGCAGAACCGATTGTAATAGAGATTTTTCGGAAAACTGTAAGTTGTCATGATGATGATGAGAATAAGAAAGACACAAGATAAACTAAAGATGTGTTCCCATCTCAAGTCACACTTACACGCCAAAACATAACAAAAAATAGTAACTTAAACTTTTCGAAACAGAAACTAAATTACCAACTTTTAATCCAGTAGTTACATTAACATCAGAGACTTTAATCAGACAGTGCATTCTTTGTAAGAAAATTTACTATCGTGGACATAAAAATTTCGTAACGTTGAACTCGCGAAAAACTGTTTTGCTACGAAAGTATTTGTCGTAAAAAGGATTTAACATCACTTCTGCGTATTTTGAATCCCTTTAGTAGTTGAAATCTCTTTTTATGACAAACATTTTAATTTGGAAATAGTAACTTTTTGGATTACTTTGCGGTTACAAAAGTCGTTATTTTTGATAACTTTAAAAATCTTTTTCTCCTGTTTTGTTTATATTTGGCCAAAATTTGTCGGCTCTTTTATTTTCCCAATTTATTTGTCTTGATACTTGTATAAATTAATTTTAAGTAGGTCAAATCAGCTTAATCTGTATTAAGCTATAAGATAACTAAAACACTGTGCTATTTGTCCATCAGAGTACGTATCTAGGCATATTGCTTAAATTTTGCTTGTTTGATACATACTTGTTAAGCCGCACTATCATAACATAGTGCTGCGCCTTTCCCAAAGGGTTGGTAAAGAATATAATTAAAAGGACTGTATTTTATAGGTGGCGACATCTGGTGTAAAAGATGTACATTAAAAACCATCAGAGGCATATTGATATTGATATGTTAAGTTAGATTTACTATTGCTCAACAGATGTCGCTAGTAAATTACGTAATAAAGAATAGTCTCGATCAATGTAAAACAACCGTTAGGAACATTAGAACTTTCTGTTTCTTCCAGAAACATTTGAATTAATAAAGTACCGTTTTAACGGTCGATTGCTATGTATTCTAGAAGCTCCGCTATTGTTATACAGAGGGCACTTGTAACGCCCAATTATTCAAATGAACACAACTAATACAGAATTTGAAGAGATAACAAGCTAGTTTCACTATTCCTGGACACGGAACCTCCCAGACAGAGGACGTTGGCGCATTCCCACCTCTACGAGTAACCACTTGGCGCCCAACGTAAAAAGGAAGAAAAGTAAATACCTGAGAGAAAATAGCTGGAATCCTGCTGAGGCTGCGTCGTTTTGGGTCAGAAAAACCACCGGAGGAGAGGATTGAGAAGCTACCAGGATTGTGAGAGGGCTAAGTATCGGCCTGAAATCGTGAGTTGGTTGTTTTTTTCCTATCTTTCCTCATTCCTTTAGGGTTAACTCTGTCTGGGAGGTTATGTTGTATTTGTAATTGAATTCCTCTTTATTTCGTTAAAATCTCGTTTAGACCGCTTATGTTTATCGCTGTGTCCATTTAAACCGTGTTAATTGTCAATTTATTGTTATACCGTTCCATATATATCGATAATCTACCCACGAATAACGTGTCTTAGCTTAAAAAGAGGAAGGCGTCGTAAACGCCTTTCGATCAGATATACTAAATATCTATCCACGAATAACGTGTCTTAGTAGCTTAAAAAGAGGAAGGCGTCGTAAACGCTTTTCGGTCAGATATAATTACTCGATATATACCTATATCGATAGTCTACCCACGAATAACGTGTCTTAGTAGCTTAAAAAGAGGAAGGCGTCGTAAACGCTTTTCGGTCAGATATAATTACTCGATATATACCTATATCGATAGTCTACCCACTCACAACGTGTCTTAGTTCAGGATGGGTATCCTAAACACTAAAAGAGGGAGGCGTCGTAAACGCCTTTCGGTCAGATAGAAATACTCGATATCTATTAATCTAAAAATTAACAAAACCGTACCAATAACTAATTAAACCGTACCAATAACTAAACAGACCTTTATACCTATTAACCAAATAACACCCATATTAATAACCAATCCATTCCTTTATTTAACCAAACCCATACCCAATTCCAATTCTAACAGTTTCCCAACCGTAACACCAGCTCACGTCTTATTGGGCCGATCACTGACAGCCCTCCCAGACCACGACCTGACTGATGTACCAGAATCGAAGCTTACACTGTTTCGTCAACTCCAACAGATATACCAGGTCTTCTGACGGCGGTGGTCCAGCTTTATATCCGGGGAGCATCGTGCTGATCAAGGACAACAGGACACCCCCGTGCCAGTGCCGCCTGGGGAAGATCGAGCAAGCTCACCTCGGGGCGGATGACGTTGGTCGAGTGGCTACCATTAAACCAGCCAACGGGCTTATAAAGCGGGCATTCAATAATACATGTCCGTTACCACTACCATCACAAATGTAAATTTGGGAAGTTGGATGCGGACTCAAGGGGTCATGAAGAATAAAATTTGAGCTCCTTATACCGAGGATTACTAATTGATAACGAAGTTTAAGAAGCCAAAAATTACCAGAATATGATGTCAGAATATCATTCGACACGACGCCGAAGAAAGAAAACAGTTAGAATTAGTTAGATATAAGTTATGTTCCGTTTTTAATCAATTTATGTTTACCAATAAATCTTTATTATTCCTGTGTTTTAATTCAAAGTTAGATTAGTAAGTATAGGCTTGTCAGTTAGGTAGGCCAGGGTCATATATGTTACTTCACCATACCAAAAATACAGTGCCTTTTGTGGGGAACATGTTAAGCCGCACTATCATAACATAGTGCTGCGCCTTTCCCAAAGGGTTGGTAAAGAATATAATTAAAAGGACTGTATTTTATAGGTGGCGACATCTGGTGTAAAAGATGTACATTAAAAACCATCAGAGGCATATTGATATTGATATGTTAAGTTAGATTTACTATTGCTCAACAGATGTCGCTAGTAAATTACGTAATAAAGAATAGTCTCGATCAATGTAAAACAACCGTTAGGAACATTAGAACTTTCTGTTTCTTCCAGAAACATTTGAATTAATAAAGTACCGTTTTAACGGTCGATTGCTATGTATTCTAGAAGCTCCGCTATTGTTATACAGAGGGCACTTGTAACGCCCAATTATTCAAATGAACACAACTAATACAGAATTTGAAGAGATAACAAGCTAGTTTCACTATTCCTGGATACTGAACCTCCCAGACAGAGGACGTCGGCACCTTACCAGCTCTACGAGTAATCAATACTACTATACCATGATATTTGGTAACATGTGAAAAGAACCTACTTCGCTTGGATTTGTGCTTTATAAGAAAATATTAACTAGTGATTGTTGTGCGATGTGATTGGAGAACCATCACCAAAAACATTTATTTAAAAATCCTTTCCTCACTCAACTTCCAAAAACGGCTGAAAAATTTTGATTCCAAACCTCTGGTTTTACTTATTGGGATTAAAAGCCATGAGTATTTCTATTTGTGTAAAATTATTGATACATGATAAGTACAACACAGTCACATGGGTTTTCTCGTGATGTTTTCCCTCACCTGACCTGAACAAATTCATTAAATCAAACACATAATAATTTGGATGTAAGCTCAAATCAGTACTCAAATCCTTCAGTTTTATACATTGCTGATACTTTGCAGTTTCATTAAAAACCTGCAAATGATTAAAAAAATTACCATTAAAAATATTTAAAAAAGTATGTATATAAGTTTCACTGTCAAATATATTTTTTAAGTTGTCTGTATTTTTAAGTGATAAAAATAAGCAAATAAAATTTAAAAAAAACTTAGCTACGTATGGAAGTCGAGTGCGGTAAAGATATATGTAAGTGCGGTAAGTATAGAATGGAATGTATGAAAGATCCAATGTTCCTGAAAACGTCACCCAACAGTCAATTAAAAATCAGGATTGTTCTTTACCACTAAATACACCTATGCAAAAAGATAGGAAAATACTATATATAAAACCAACACTAAACAGAAAACTGCTCATTTTCAACTCGGTACCTTAAAATTGCGACACCAAAGTAACCTTCATTACAACTTTGAAACAAATTAACAGACATGCAATTTAACAACGTGACGTAATAATGTTTTATCTTGATGTTGACACCAATTAAGACTCAGCTACAATTAGCCTATAAAACCATATCATCAAATCGACAGACGCGTGAGTGGCAAAATTTTTACGACTTCTACATCTCCCCTTTATTGATGCACTGGGCTTAGATTTTACTGTTCTCATTTCATGCATTTGCATACTCGTAAACTTTACTACGCCTATGTCTGGCTAATCCGAGCGTTTGTAACACTGTGCAACTAGAATGAGTTTTAGCTGTAAAATTGGCAATTTCGCGTTGATCTTACACGTTGGGTGAAAGATAAGACTTTATGTCTTGTTTACCTCTAGTTGCTGTAAAAACGTGGGTTGTAAAATTCTTCGTTGCGATTTTGTAGTGTCATACTACAATGTTGGATCATGCAATTGTTTTAAGTAGATCTTTTGGTTTTCATGAGATTATTAAAAAGTTTCGACGTAAATTACTTCAGTAGTAAAATGAAGATAAAATATGGTGTTCATAAAATGTCGTCAACATTCACTCACTATTTATGCGCAACTAAAATAATGTGTAATTTATAAATTTAACTCCTTAAATACATTCTTAAAATTTATTAGCCAAAAAATTGACATTGCAATATCTTACTTTATAACATAACAATAATTACATATGTATCCTCCAAAAAAAACTTTGACGTAAAAAACAGTTTTTTTTTAAACCTGCCAATATTTTTCCGACTTCGTCTTTTAATAATGTTAAGTAATACACATAAAACTAAACAAGAAAAATGTAATCAGCTATCGTAAAACTAAGCACCAAAACTATAAAACCGTATTCATATCGGAAGCCATCGAAATGAGGATCGTAAACTATAAATGAGAATGATTGAAGAATGACAATGCAAATTAGCCCATCCACTTTATACTGTTATACCCTCACGTAATTTGGAAGCTTAACTTTTGTGACTTTTTTACGACAATTCATTTGTTTTTGGGTACAAATTTGATCGAGTTTGAACACTGTACACAGTCACTATATTATAGTATTTAGTATAAAAAATTGTGAAACCTTGAATAATTTTGTGATGCGAATGTATTTATAACTTTTTATTAGTTTGGTAAAATTTACCAATGTTGGCGGGCAAATTAATTCACAATAATATGTGCAACATAATAATTATTTGTAAAACGGAATGTTCATTGTTTTGTATTGAATCATTATTGTATACTGTAATATTATTTTTTTAAAACAACAATGTAGTTGGAATACTTATCACAAACATAACATTCGACGCTAGAAAGGCAGAATGTATTAAGCGCCACTTTTGGTGAAATTGAGTTATATACATCGTTAGAATCGCCTGATTTTTCTCTTTCGAATGGTGTGGGTCTCGTTTTGATCTGAGCACTTTTTTGGCGCTTAATACGTTGGTGATTTTGGAAATAATGATACTTTTTTTTGTATTAACAACCACCCTTTTATATGGTTTGTAAGTTCAAACATACATTATGTTAAGAAAGGAATATAAAACAATTTACCCTTCCTAAAATAGTTAAAAACTTTGCGTTAATTCATTTTTATCAAATATTGATTTTCAATCTTTACTCAGTTAAGCATTTTTACCTGCTTGTGTTATAAACAATAATTGATATAAACCAAAATGACTTTCTTTCAATAAGCACATTTTGTGAGTTAATACGTTTTACTTGTTTGTATTTTAAGCTCACTGGCACATAAACTATTTTGCCGGACGGTTTTCTTCACTTTTTTGGCTGTTAATACAAGTTTACTTGAATCAGTCTTATGGTACAATTGGCACTTAAGCTGTTTTTGTAATCTGTAAATAATTTATATTTGCGACATAAAACAATTCAAAAGAACCTTAACAAACCAGAATATGGTCGTTAGACTGTAATACGTAAGCTTTATTGCTCAAAAACGCTAATATTATGAATAGGAGAGGTTGAAAGACTGTCGCTTCAGCAACCCTCGGGGCTTCATCGGGAGAGGGCGGGTGTTGGTGTGCCACTTGGCGCCGTCTGCGCAGTGTGATTACGTAGGTACAGAACTTAATTTCTTCGTTGGTATTATAATTATTCGGTACCTATCAATTATTACAAATGATCATCATTTACAGGCCCAAAGCATCGTACTTATAACAAAATGTCTAAAAGTTACTTACTTGCTCTCGCAAATATTCTGGTTATAATCTGACCATATACAAAAGCCAAACAAAAGAAGTATATTGTTACGCATGGGGAGAAGCTGATGGGAAACGAGTTGGTAATGAAATTGCGACTATCCTCACAAAATATATTAAAATGGTTGATGAACGGCAGACGGTAAAGAATTAACTTGTGCATAGTGACAGTTTTGCGGTGGGCAAAATCGCAACAAAATTGTTTTTGCAGTGGTTTACACAGCGGTGCAGGCATGTAAACATATTAAAACAAATGAATTTTCTGCTTCCGGGTCATACTTCTATACCTGTAGACAGTGTTCATGCTGAAATCGAAAGAAGCGTAGAAAACATGATTGTCTTTTCGCCTTCACAAAATGG
This sequence comes from Bedellia somnulentella, assembly GCA_963576735.1. Classification (NCBI taxonomy): domain Eukaryota; kingdom Metazoa; phylum Arthropoda; class Insecta; order Lepidoptera; family Bedelliidae; genus Bedellia; species Bedellia somnulentella. The sequence goes on from OY755191.1 coordinate 2,782,104, forward strand.
GCAACAGTGTTTGAGCTGGCGAGGAAGAATCCCAAATCATACAATGTAGAAGTACTATCTTACAGTCATTTCCAGGCTTGGGAATCTATAGCTGATAAATATTTCAAAAACAATCTTGCTGGTAAAATCAGTAAGGTCCGAATATTAAATTTAAAGAGAACATGTCAAGCATTGTAATAAAAAATGGCATGAGCGACTCTGCTTTTGCAGAAAAAGAAGAAGTTATCAGTAGAAACAGACGCCTTGAAGATAACTTTTACAATAACAGACTCCCCTATCCCAAAACAAAAACATACATATGTATGTATGTTTTTGTTTTGTTACCCCATCTAGGGATTTATAGCCGTGAGTATATGTATGTATGTACATACATATACTCACGGCTATGAATCCCTAGATGGGGTAGCCAGAGCTAAGGAATTAGAAATTCCTCAGCCACGTTTGGAAAGTTCAGTGGGGAAAAGATGGTGAGATAAAGGTTGTTGGTAATGGGTCTCCAACCGCGTCGCCCAAAAATTCCTTAAAAGCCCCATACCGTTAGTCGCCTCTTACGTACACCCACCGGAAGAAATGGGGTAGTGCTTTTCTAAGCCGACTCTACACAGCAAACAAAAACACCCAAAATAAAAACATGGAGATTTAATGAAGCTTTGTAAGACATTCGCCATCCCACGGAGATACAATGAAGAATACTTTAGCCTACAACCTTGCAATGGACTTTGCAAGATACTGATATTGAAGATAATGCTGATGATGAAGCTTTCTAGATGCTTCTATATTTAATATGATTTGTATTTTTACCCTAAGTAACAGGAGTGTTTTTTATGGGGATAAGTACCCGCTTAAGTTTATTGATTAATTCTAATAAGAAAACCTGATATTTTATATGATCTTATGGTCAAGAAAAACTGAATGAAGACTGAAAAATTAAAACTGTACCTAATAATAATGTTTATGCGTCGTATCTCTGTAACGTTTTTAAATGTGGCAAAACAAGAATGTATCTAATCAGGAATACGACCAAAAAAGTTCCAAGCTTAAAATATGATTGTTACTTTAGAATAACAATAAAACCATTACTAAAAATAAGTATATTTATATATTAATAAAATTTTAATATTATGTCCAAATACCAGTTAATTCACGCCATAAGACATTCTGCTCCGATACATTTGTTCTGTACAGTCTTTTTATTTCGTTCTTATGGAATATTTAAAGTAACGTAAAATAATTAAAACATTTTGCCCCTCTGGTGGTCACATCTAATTGGTCGTTAAACCTATTTTGCATGGGAATAATATAAAAATATGATGTCGCTTCAGCCAATTTTACCTGACCGAGATTTTAGATGCGTACGTATTATGTCCATTATTTTTGTAAATAGAAGATGTAGAACTCTTATTTTTACAGGAATACATGGAAAATCTTTTCAATTACAACTGTTTTCATTTTCAAAGCAATATCTGCCATAGTTACAGAAATATGTTTTTTTTTCAAAAAAATCTAACTTTAAATTGCTCTGGTGGACATTTTATGAAATGGCGCTTAATACATTCTGCCTTTCTAGCGTCGTGTCATCATTTACAACATGTTTTTTTGGTAAAACATTGGTTTGTAAAATTTAAGTCTAAATTTATTTTAGCACAATCAATGTTTTGAAATTTAAAAATGTAATGAAGCAAAATCTGAGGCACAAAAAGCGTTCTATAATTATATACAATACATACATACATACATATACTCACGGCTAAAAATTCCTCGAAGGGGTAGAAAGAGATAAGGAATTAGAAGTTCCTCAGCCACTTTTGGAAAGTTGTTGAGGCAAATAAAGTTTGTTGGTGATGGGTCTCCAACCGCATCGCCCGAAAATCCCTTAAAGCCCAAATACCGTTAGTTGCCTTTTACGAACACCCACCGGAAGAAATGGGGTAGTGCTATTCTAAGCCGACACTACACAGCAGCCGACACTACACAGCAGTCTAAAAACTATTAAAATTACTTTGTAAATGATGATTTAGTTTCAATAACGCAATATCTTTTGACGCTCAATATGTTACGAAGATTTATAGATATCCCCACTAAAAGTCACTAAGAATACACATAAACAAACATGTGAACAAACTCGCGGACATATTTCTTAATTACGACCGAAGAATTTGTGGATATTTAAATTTCAACACCGTAACCCATCTTGCCCCGTGTAATTGTTACCACGTGTCAATCCTTTGGTTTCTCTTCCAAATTAGTACAATTAAAATGGAGCTGTGACAGATACTAATAGAGTACGTCAGTTTTTGTTTAAGATGTTGCCAACATTGTTTGAATTATGAATCTAAAAATAAATAGAAGTAATTTTTAGTTTTAAACTGTTGAATGGATTATGAATACGCAAAACAATCAACACATACGCCCGATTTCTGAATTGAGTATTCAAGCTGAGAACGACTTAAGTATAGTTTTGTCTCATTCAGTTGTTAAGATTTCAATGTGGCAGAACGATACTTATGTTGTTCTCAGCTGGAATACTCAATTCAGAAGTCGGGTGAAACTAATATATATTTAAAGACTAAGCTTTACTCGTTTTGTTAAACTGTAATAGCGTAGGCATATTTTTTGTAAGATCCTCTGGAGCTGAGTTAGCCTACTAATGTAAATGTATCAATATATTATATGTTTGCAATATAATGCATGAGAAATTAAATAATTGGATTACTCTAAATCTCATCAAAATGGGTAGTAATACCATCAAAATAAGATATAACTTATCCTATCCATTCAAATATTGCTATCATGTATATAATGTCTACGCTTCTAACAAATATCAATTTAACTCTGTTATCTACAACTATAACGAACCCTCTTAAAAATTAAACAATCAAAACTTAGTCGAATCTCCCTTTGCCAAAATATTGTAACAAAACATTATGCAAATTCATTTCAACTACTTCAAACGCGATTCTACTTAATTGTCAACATAGCCCCAGGATATTTAAAATAACTTTACTCTCATTATAACTATTAGAATGTATTTATTTTGCATTTAATATTCTTAAGCGACTTAAAATATAATGCTTCCGGCTATCATTAGGATCAAAAGAACAATGCAACTTTACTTAGTATAAGTTTCGTTTACGGATTATTGCGTATAAAGAAGATGCATAAATACAAGGGGAATGTATATTATCGTAATATCAATTAATTTCTTATGGTAATAAACGTTATTTGTCTTTAAGGGATTAGCTTAAGCATTATTTTAAACTTTAAGCAGCTTATGTTTGCTTTAGAGGAAATGTAAGTTGGGAAGCATAAGTTTGTCGAATCGTAACATAACATAACATAAAAGTTCACGCCGAATATCCCAGAAGGGGTTGGCAGAGGTACTAATACTTCTGAACATCACGTGACTTTGTCACCTGGTGTTCAGAGTACCCACGTTTTGCATGGACAGTGTACTCACGTGATAGGGGCAGGCCTATCGCCGTTTTGTACGAATACACTGTCACATGACTAAGTACAACTCAGCCATGTGGGTTTCCTCACGATGTTTTCCCTCACCGTTAACAACCATGAGAAATTAACCATTGTCTTTGTCAAATCGTACATTAATTAATAGATAGCCAGAGATTCATTATTAAAAATATCGCAGCCATTCACAGTATTAGTAATGGATCTCCAGCCAAAGAGTCCCAAAAATATTTTAAAAGTCTCAATACTGAGGACATGTATTTTTTTAAATCCATGACAAAATTGTTATGCTAATAATCGTGGGAATCAAAGAAAATGTCCCAAACCCATTTATTTTACAACCGTTTTTATACAATTTTAACACATGATAAATAATATGAATTTTAATACTAATTATCATATAATTAGTATTAACGCTTCACGGTTGTTATTAAATGACATTTGTAGCCGTTGATTTGGGTCATTTATTTAATGAATTTGTTTTGTTTCCGTGACTATTTGTAAGGTTCTAACGTTTTTGTTGATGATTAAAAATTATACTTTCCGCGGTAGACTTTTGAAGACACTGAGCTATTTCTTACTGTAAATTTCGTCCGAGGCAACTAAGGGTTCATTAGGTATTTAAAAGGATTTTTGGGCGATGTGGTGGGCGAATAATCATTGTTTAAAAATGTTTCCCTCGCTCACTATCTAAAAGTGGATGAGGATTGTTTTATTCTTAAACTTTTAATTAATTACAGTATGAGGTATTTGTGGAAAAGAGAATATGACCATATCATGTTATAGGAAGTAGGATTATATATATATATCTAGTTAATGTAATAAAGTCTTGTTACTTATTAGGGCAATTTTACATACACATACCCCCGCAATTAATTCCTATAGGCAAACATCTCGGACTTCATTAAAAGGTGTTTTTTTACACCGTGTAGTGTCGGCTTAGAATAGCACTACCCCGTTTCTACCGATAGGTGTACATAAGAGGCGACTAACGGTATTGGGGTTTTTAAGGGATTTTTGGGCGATGCGGCTGGATACCATCACCAACAACCTTTACTTTACCATCCTTTCCCCACTCAATTTTCCAAAAGTGGCTGAAGAATTTCTAATTCCTTAGCTCTGGCTACCCCTCCTAGGGATTTATAGCCGTGAGTATATGTTATGTTATGTTTTTTACACAGAAGAATTCTTCGACGCCGAAGATAAGTTATCTGGCATATTAAGTTATAAAATAACAACTCTTGTACATTAAACAATATAAATGAATGCCATTAAGGGGCGGGGCGACGCATTGTAAAAAAAAATGATAGATAATACAAGTGATTAATACGCAATAAACAAGAATATACCTATATAAAAAAAAGTAAAAACACAATAGTCTAAAAAACATACATGCATACATATTCTCACGGCCATAAATCCCTAGAAGGGGTAGCCAGAGCTAAGGAATTAGAAATTCCTCAGCCACTTTTGGAAGTTGAGTGGGGAAAAGATGGTAAAATAAAGGTTTTTGGTGATGGGTCTCCAACCGCATCGCCCAAAATTCCAATAAAAAGCCCCAATACCCTTAGTCGCCTCTTACGTCACCCGTGGGTAGAAAGGGGTAGCGACATTCTAAGCCGGCACTACACGGCTAAAAAACATGCCCTTTATATATATATATTTTTTTTTTTTTTTATTCATACATGATAACCATCATTACAGGCACAGCCTAATGCAATGGCATCGGAAAACATGAAATCTTATAAAATACATTCATAATAAATTATTAACATTAATAAAAAATAACTTATTTTAACACATATGTAATTTCTTCACTTGTAGCAAATTATTGCATATTGTCATAACTAGAATATATATTTAACATTCTAACTGGTAGATAATTTGTACTAGGACCACAAAGCGATGTACTCTATAGCTTATTATCGTTACAGTATTCAGACTTTTTGAACACTATGAAATACATTAAACACTAAATAGATGCTTTGAGAGGCCTTTTAGACGACACTAATTAGCTAATAGACACATAAAAACAGGGAAACTTATTACGGCCTTAAAATTCACTTGCCTGGAAAATTCAGATATGGATTTGTAATACCATATCTAATACATTATAAACCTATGTTTGATATACCCAGGAGGTAGCAAGAGCTTGAATATGAGCTTTAAATGGGACCCAAGGATCGTCTACCAACCAATTAAATGTACAAAACTGATCGATAAAGATCATACAAAAAAATATGTTAGTAGATATCTCTTTCTTCACGTGACAAAAACATTCCAAATATACTGCATGAATTTGCAACTGAATCCTAATACCGATGTACAGTTCGCAACACAAGCAATAATTGCATCTACATGTCTTATCAAAGCGGTTTATTACTCGACGATTGACAACCCTGATTGACAGTACGTATTGAATACGGGATTGAAGGGGACCTATTGGTACTAATCATTTTACGAAGACTTGTTAGTAACAATCTAGTATTGCATAGAAGAGCTTATTCAGCAGGTTAGTGTGTGCATAGATGTTGTATTGGTATCGGTTTTCATTCATACCTAATGTCGTCCTGAATTCAATAGAAAATAACATACATACATACATATACTCACGGCTATAAATCACAAGAAAGGGGTAGCCAGAGCTAAGGAATTAGAAATTCCTCAGCCACTTTTGGAAGGTGCATGGGAAATAGATGGTGAAATAAATGTTCTTGGTGATGGGTCTCGAACCACATCCCCAAAAATCCCTTAAAAACCCCAATAGCGTTAGTCGCCTTTTACGTACACCCACCAGAAGAAATGGGGTAGTGCTATTCTAAGCCGACACTACCCAGAAATGGAAAATAAATTCCAAGTAATTTAAAATGCTGCTTGTATTTAAATGTTTAGTACCATTTACATGAATATAACGGTAGATAAATCGGCTTGGTGTCACCACCAAAATGTATTCTTTTTTGTTAAAATAAAATAATTTGATACAACAGCATAATTCATCGTTTAACAGTTTAAAGTCACACTAAGTTATTTTAAGTATCGCTCTTGAAAACCATGAGTTATTAAACGATGAATCGTATCGCATTAGGACAAAAATACAATAAAATTGATTGGGAAAATTAATGAGTCAAACATAAAACATACATACACAGAATTCACGGCTATATTTCCCTTGAAGGGATAACCAGAGCTAAGGAATTATAAATTCCTCAGCCACTTTTGGAAGTTGAGTGGGGAAAAGATAGTAAAAATAAAGGTTTTTGGTGATGGGTCTCCAACCGCATCGCCCGGAAATCCAATAAAAAGCCCAAATACCCTTAGTCGCCTCCTACGACACCCGTGGGTAGAAAGGGGTAGCGACATTCTAAGCCGGCACTACATGGCAAAATAAAATATTAAATACAACATGCAATACCTCTTTTTAAATTATATGTAGCCACTGTGGTTTCTCGAGACAAATTAAGAATTATTTTTAATTAAGAATTAAAGAAGATTTTATAAAACTATAGTTTACAAAAATAACGTCATATTTTAGATTGAGTATTCGAAACTATTTCCATCATATTTACTCTCTCAAATCAAGCAAACGAGCCAAACATACCTTCTTCTGCTATTTAACTCAATAATTCCACCAAACTTCATTCAAATCCAAAATCATGAACAAAGATAATCCGATCCAATTGAAATATAATTGGAGTTTACGATTCGCGTCGAGTTGACGAATAAATCCTCTCGAATCGGCTTACAGGCTGTATAATTGCTAATCAACTCTCATTAATTTACCTGTGGTCTCGCTATATATGTCAAGAGGGAAGGATTATTATGTTAAAATACACGAGATGCGTTTCTGGCCCAGGGGAGCTAGAAGTAGGACCCATGTTTATTTATTTATTTGAGGTACACCAACAGCTTACATATTAATAAACATATTAATATGGTTACATAACTAAATTTCTGAATCTAAAATAAAATGCCAATTAAAGGCGTTGACAACACTTATGCAATTATAAATTCACCATACCTAGTAATGAAAATAAAATGTAAAAAATATATATAATCAAAATCAGTTCATAAATGGCGAAGTAATCGGCGAACAAACATAAAAAGTAACGGTCGAATTGAGAACACTCCGTTTTTTCAAGTCGGTTATAAGTTTATATTTATCTAATAACTAGCTTTTTGCCCGCGACTACGTCCGCGTGGACTACATTTTTTGCATCCAGTTTACATCCAAAGTGGTCAGCTGCCGAACTGTCTACTGCTCGACAATGACTCGTGTTGAGTCGAAACGCGTCGCATGTTTGTGGTTGCCTGTGGTTTTCGCTTGCGGGTGTGTGTGTGGTGCATTGTCTGCTTTTCGATTTCTTGTAAGTAGGAGGGCGGGCGGTGCACAGTGCATGTTGCATGAAGACTGCAGGTATTATTTAGCGGAATTAAGCGAAGAAATTTATTAATATTAGTATTGCTATGGATTTCCGCAAAGTAACGCCTGATTCAATCCAATATATTTCAATCTCTTAGGGGATGAGTTCCAAAAAACCTCTTTAATTGTTCATAAGAAACATGAAACAAACCATTTTGTAACCAAGTTTCTATGTTCAAAAATGAAAATATCTTGAGTAAGTGTGGATAGCAGTTTGTTGACCCGGTGCTGCCCCCTACACTGAGTGTTGGTGATGTGTGAGAGATTGCAAATATCGGCCGATAGATGGCGGTACTGAATTAAAATTGAGATATTTACTATTATTGACAAACTATGCATTCTGAGGCTTAAACAGAATATAAATTTATGCGTAAGTAAAGTATAATATATCTATGAGAATATTAGTTAAAAATAGTTAAATAAACAAAAGTTATAAACATATTCTCAAACCTACCAAATGAATACGCAAAATTCATACAATATGCTTTCAATTATCTTTATTCATACATAGTCGCATAGTTGAATGTGAAAAAGAAGGATTAGTGCATCCTATTATTCTAACCTAACACAAAAGCAAAAAAAATACGCAAATAGACTTTAGTCACCCGGGATTCGAACCTGGGTCATCCGTTAGTTTAGTTTTAACCAATCGGTATACAGCTACGCCACAGAAACATTAGTAATGATGTCAAATTTGTGATATGGTATATATCTAGTAGCCATACTATTGACAAACAATTAAGAAGGGGTAGCCAGAGCTAAGGAACTTGAAGTTCCTCAGCCACTTTTGGAAGTTGCGTCGGGAAAAGATAGTGAAATAAAGGTTGTTGGTGATGGGTCTCCAACCACATCGCCCAAAAATCCCTTAAAAGCCCCAATACTGTTAGTCGCCTCTTACGTACACCCACCGGAAGAAATGGGGTAATGTTATTCTAAACCGACACTACACAGCAATTCATTAAATGGACATTTATATTGATGAAAATGGATAAAACCCTTATTTTTTTCAAAAACACTATTAATGAAGAGTGATACTGATAAAGTGGGTCGATGAAAAAATTAATCGTGTAAATATGGGGAGCAATAAGTTGATAATGTGAGAGAGATTGCAATAATCAGCCAATATATGGCGGTACTGAATTAAAATTGAGATATTTACTATTATTTACAAACTATGCATTCTGAGGCTTAAACAGAATATTAATTTATGCGTAAGTAAAGTATAATAGATCTATGAGAATATTAGTTAAAAATAGTTAAATAAACAAAAGTTAAAAACATATTCTCAAACCTACCAAATGAATACGCAAAATTCATACAATATGCTTTCAATTATCTTTATTCATACATAGTCGCATAGTTGAATGTGAAAAAGAAAGATTAGTGCATCCTATCATTCTTACCTAACACAAAAGCAAAAAAAATACGCAAAAAGACTTTGATCACCCGGGATTCGAACCTGGGTCTTTCGTACTCAGTATTCACGGTATACCGCTACGCCACGCTGACATATGTGTAAGTCTCAAATTTGTGATATCCTATATATCTAGTAGTCTATTGACAAACAATTAAATGGACAATTATTTTGATGAAAATGGATGAAACCCTTATTTTTTCCAAAAAGACTATTAATGAAGAGTCCGATAAAGTCGGTCGATGAAAAAATTAATCGTGTAAATATGGGGAATCACATAAAAGATAAAAAATTTTTATTCTCCTATGGGAACCCTTGCGAAATCCGGGATAAATTATATCCTATATGTTGGCCAGGTGTATAACCTACATTCATGCCAAATTTGATCAAGATCGGTTCGGTAGAATTAACGTGATGAACGGACATACAGACAGACAGACAGACAGACAGACAGACATTTTTTTCAAAAATAGCAAATTAGGCTTCAGTATCGAAAATAAACCTTATTCCACCAGTTTTTATTTTTTTTTCTTCAATGTACAGTTTTGACCTCGTTACAGTCTTATTATAGTATAGATAATAACTTATTTTGCAAATAGTTGCAGTATTTTACCCTGAAATGTCCTTAAAGAGTCATTTAAAGTAACAATATTCAGAATTATGCTTTTAATTTGATAATATTTAATTTTATTTCATTGTTTATAACCGTATTACTACAAAAAGTAACACTTAGTCATGCAGGTTCGCTCGCGATGATTTTATATAGCACATTATTTTATATACTCAATGTTACAAAACCTCAAGCCTCAGAACAACAATTCCTTAGCCACTTTTGAAAGTGGAAACGGCTTGTAAAATATATTTTATAGAAATTAACTTACCTTTAATGATCAATAGGACCCGAAAGTAAGTCTAACGACGGTTTTTAATTTAAAATAACTATTATAATCCCCATAACAACAGTGGCTCTTTATTGACTGATTCTAGTTATTTTTAAGTCATTTAAATGCTCATTGCTCCTTCATCTCATTTAAAACAGAATATAGTGAACTAAAGAACATAACTAAAAAAGTTGATAAACGAATATTGATTAAATGTTTTGTCTTTTAACAAAAAGAGAAAAAGGTAATTATATTAATTATACAACTATACTGATGGGTAGGCAACTAAATCGCTTTCAAGACATTTAAAAAGTCTTATGTTCTTTAAGTGCATCAAATTGTTCTCTTAAAAAGGAGATAGGGTAATTTTATTTATTTATTTAAAATCTTAAGTAAAGCCTTACAGCCATAAAGACTAAGTCGGCTTGTAACAAAGTATTCTTATAATTACTTATTAATATTATAAACTATTTACATTATTTATATCATCTGAGTCTGCCTGTCTGAGGAACAATGATTGAGCAATAAAGCTTAGTACTCTGTCACTACGTGGAGCAGTAAATTTTGAGCTGAAAATATCGTGAAAGAAGAACAAGAGATTTTCTCTGCCACATGCAATGTCGGTTAGCAGTTCTTCACGAATAGACTCGTTTCTTGAACAAACTGTTAACAAATGGTACAGATCTTCATGACAACCACAAACTAAACAATTGGAGGTGTCAGTTTTACGCATAAGATATAAAAAGTTATTAAGGGGCAAGTGATTTGAACGTACCCTGAAAGCTAGTAAAAGGTCTGATTTATTTATCTTATTTTTAGAAAACCATGGAGAGTTAGGGGGCTTATCAGTTAAAGTTCGATACCACAAACCTTTAATAGTTGACTTTTCTTGAAAGTAAATATTCCATTCGTCATGAATTTTATTTTTTACAAAACTGAGATAGTCAAAAAAGTATGGGGTTACGTCAATGTGTATTTCTTCAGTTGATGTTACTCTTGCTAAATAATCTGCCATTTCATTACCGTAAATACCGACATGGGAAGGTATCCACTGCAATCGGACATTCACCCCATTACGTATTAAATTAATAATACATTTAATAATGTGGTAAGTCTCATTTCTTCCTTGGGAACCTTCGGAACAGGAAATCAAATGTTGAAGGCTACTCTTGGAGTCGGTAAGTATTATCACATTTTTGTAATCTGTACTTTCTACATAAGAAAGCGCCTCACGTATCGCCAATAGTTCTATGCTCATTATGGGGATGTGCTGATTTTTGATGGAAAAACTGGCTTTGAAATTATTACAAGTGTCAAAAAAAGAACATCCTCTAACATTTTTGTTTATAGACCCGTCTGTGTAAATCTGTACATAGTTATTGAAAGTAGATTCAAGATATGTCTCCACTTCATATTTTAATTCTTTGGAGGAAATATTTCTTTTAGCCGCTGTAATTGTAGGAATTGATGGAGAGCAAATAGACCTGAATGGTGTTACGTAGTTCTGCGGTGCGATACTGGATGTCACAGACATTCCAGTGTCATTAATTTTACAATGCTTTAACTTTTTATAACTTTCAATGAGGTATGGGTGACCATGTTTATTCCAGTAGGGAGCGCCTGACTCAGCAATGCTTTCGAATTCGGAAATAAGTGTGTGTAAGTAATCATTTTTTTCTACCTAAAATTTTTAAGCAAAATTTGTGTGATAAATATTGTCGGCGGATAAATAGTGGTTGTATGCACAATTCATTTTCCATAACGTGGATAGGAGTTGATTTAATAAACCCACCACAAATACGCAAGCTTCTGTTTTGAGTTAGATCTAGCTTTTTCAGTACATTTTTACTAGCATTGGCAAAAACACTACACCCGTAGTCCATTCTGCTTCTTACCAAACTCAAATAAAGTCTCCTTAAATGTATAGGATGTATCCCCCATTTGTAGTTACTCAAACAGCTTAGAATATTTATATACTTTGAACATTTAAAATTGGTTTCACTCACGTGTTTGTTAAAATTTAAACGCCGATCAAACCATAAGCCTAAGAATTTAATGCAAGAAACTACGTCGATGGTTACGTCATTAACTTTAATGCAGACTGGAGGAATCTTATACTTTCTCGTAAATAAGCAAATTTTTGTTTTTGACAAAGCAAGTTGCAAACCGAGATGGTTTAGAATAGAATCAAAATTTTGTAAAGAAGATTGTACAGCTGCAACACAGTTATTGATATTTTTGCCACTACTATAAAAAGCGAAATCATCGGCATATTGTAGTATATTAGACGGATTATTTATTAAACTACCTATACAAATTGTTGCGATGTTAAAAAGGATAGGGGACATAGGACAGCCTTGTGCCAAACCGGTGCGACATATTCTGGAGATTGCTGTGCCACTTACAGTTTTATGTATTATTATCCTATGTCGAAGATAATTATTGATATACCTACATAAATATTTGTCTACGCCAAATTCAAGTAACGTATTTATCAGAACGTCTATTGAAAGACCATTATAGGCGTCCTTAATATCAGCAAATCCGCACACAACATTCTCTTTTTTATAAAAAGAATTTTCTATGTCCAGTGTTAAACGTGAAATACTATCCTGGGTTGATAATCCACGACGAAATCCTATCATGTGATCAGCAAAAAGATTTTTACTTTCAAAAAAATATTCAAGACGTTTTTTAACCATGGAACTAAAGGTTTTACAGATGCAGTTAATTAAAGATATAGGACGATGTTTTGAAAAGTCGTTGTTTTTTTTTGGTATCGCTATTAATTTTATATTTCTCCATTGAGAAGGAATATAGCCGCTAATATATATCTGATTGTAAATATTTAATAATATATTTCTAGCGTTGTCTGGGAGATTTGAAATCATTGAATAAACTATGTTATCGAAACCCGAGGAAGTATCTTGTCTTCGAATAACCGAGTTGAATTCATGTAGCTTGAAGAGCGTTTTATTAGTAGTGTCCTGTTCATCGATATGAAAAGGCGCTGAGTCAGCACACTCTGGAGTGAGACTAGTTATAAAATCAATAGATTCGTTTTCCGAAAGTGGTACTAAACTACTTTTATAGCCCTTCATCCACCTCATTTTACGCCACATTTCACTACTACTTGTTTTGGAATTAATGCTGGAAAGAAACGTTTGCCAAGATTTTCTTTTAGCATGTTTAATTAATCTGCGAGCGATGATAATTTTGTCTTTAAGTATTAAGTAATTCTCTTGTGTGCGGTTTTTGCGTAGATTTTTAAGGGCTAATCTTCTTTCGGCAATAGCTTTTGATAAATCCTGGTTCCACCACGGCTTAGGTTTGAATTTGGAACTTTGTGGGTTATAGTTTATTTTTGTATATGGAATATGGGAGTCTGCTGAAGTATTGATTATATTTATAAATTGATCATAATTGTGTTGTAAATCAGAGTCCCAAATAAAGTTATCACAGCTAATTTGAATTGCATGCTTGTATTTTTCCCAATCCGCATTTTTAATGTTTCGTCGAACCGTGGGTATATGGCAACAAAAACTTTTAATCTTGATGTGGATTATAAGATGGTCACTACCTAAAGACTCATTCGTAACTGACCAAGTACAGTCCAATGTTAAGTCAGCACTAGCAAAGGTGATGTCAGGTGCAGTGCAAACAATTCTGTTTTCAATACGAGCAATACGAGTGGGGCTGCCATTATTAAGGAAGCTGTAATGACAATCTGAACTGCTTTCATCTAAAAGGCGGCCTCTAGTGTCCGTTTTGTATGACCAAGATGAATGGTGGGCGTTGAAGTCACCGGCTATTAATGTTTTATGGTTGAATAAACCAAAAAGTTCGTCATAATCGTTCCGATTTGTTTGAACATTTCCAGGCGAATATACATTTACTATGAATTGAAGGGAACTATGATTAATTATTTCAATAGCCAAAATATCTAAGTTGTTATGTGGCAGAGAAATTGTTAGTAATCTAGCAGTTAAGGATTTGTGCACAAAAATTACTAAACCTCCATAACCGTCGCTTCTATCTTTACGAAAGCAATTATAGCCAGCTATACTTACGTGTTTATCCTCAGACAGCCAGGACTCAGAACACAAACATATATGGATATTTTCCCTATTTAGATGGCATTCTAACTCATTAAGTTTGGGAATTAGACTACAACAATTCCACTGTACCACATTAAGAGCCATATGTAAAAAAAACTGTAAAAATTCAAAAAGTAATGGAAATAAATAAAAAAAAAGAAATAAAAAAAATTACGGTACAAACACTGAGTACGAGTCTAGTTTTTTAACTATACGGGACAGCCGATTTTTTACCTTTCTAGAGCTCACTATTACTATGATATCTTTCAACATTGCTCTGAAGGATTGTAAGTCTTCAGTGTAGCTGTGGCTAATATCAAGTATGTTTTCCTTGCCGTATGCTTCAATTAAAAAGTTCTGGAATTCTTCATATGAAAGGGGGTATTCGTTCTTATTTAAAATATGTTCAATTTCTTTAATTTCGGATGGTTGGAAATCCAGGGCTGATACAGTGTTCTTCTGCTTTTTGGTCATTTTTTTGTCAGTCATGATATCTAAACTGTCGCCTGATACTTCGCTTGTTTCGGAATCACTAATTAGGATCTCGTTTTCGGGTAAAGGTTTAGTAATAGACATACTTTCAGATGATTCAGTCGTTGGGGGATGTGGTCTTTTGAAAGAACGAAGTGGTCGGTATTCCGGTTTATATTCCGTCGCGCTGGCATCTATATTCAGCTGTTTTCGGTTTGTGTTAGTCAATTCAGTGCATTTGTTTGCTACGTGGCCTTCTTTTTTGCAAAGAAAACAACTGACAGTATCTGTTGAAATATAAACCCAGTATGCAGTACCTTCGTAGTCTATTTGCAACCGGTCTGGTAGTTTTTTAACCTCTTCTGGCGATACAAATGTTTGTCGTCGGAAACTTAAAATGTGGCTAAATCCAACTTCACCAATTCCAGCTTTAATAAATGATATTGGTGACGCCAGTTGAATTTTTTCTTCTGCTAATTTTGTTTCAATTATGTGGTGGGGTATAATGGGGCACACGTTTGATATTATAATTCGTTTGTTACGAGTGATGAGCGGTCTGATTGGAAGTTTGTTGTTTTTTAGTGATAAGCATTGGTGTTTATCCACAAGGTCGTCCGCTATTTCCTTTGTTGAAACGAACATGCAAATTCTGTTGTTCGACATTCTGCTAAGAAACCTGATTTGTGTTGAATCTATTATTTTACCAAAAGCAATTGCGTAGTCCTTAATAGGTGTATCGTCAACAGCGTCAATAACTATGGCTTGTTCTTTGGTGGGGAAAGAAACGTTTTGGGTAACGGTTGAGTAACTTGCATTGGAGCTCATTGTTCCCGTAGTCAGAAACAATAAGAGGGTAGATGAAAAAAATCGTCTCGGCCGACGTTTCTCGCGGTCGCGCTATGCGCCGCGCATTCACACACACAAAAACACTCGTATCCGAGAACGCTGTACACCGTGCGTTCTATTCAGCGTACCGATAACGACTGGAGATAGGGTAATGCTATTATCTTTTCTAACATATTTTAATGATGCTACAGTGTTCTGAAAATAACACCGACCTTTTTGCTCATTGTTAGAAAACGATAACTAACAATGGACATATGTCAGCGAAATGTCAAATGTAACAAAATTATATTAAAAACGCGTAGTTTTCTTGCGACAAAAAAATATAACAAATTACCACGGCTTAATTATTGCTTGTATCCTTAATTTGTGTTAGAAATTTATAGGATGTATAAGAATGTGTTTTAGAAATTTGTTGTTGGTTGGAATAACATAATATTTAACAGTATATTATGACAAAGAACGATTCGGATCTAAGGGATTTTGAAGAAAGATATTATTCATGTTTCACAGATTTTGGACTAAAAACCGGTAAAAAGATTTTATTTTGTCATTTTATTTATGTTTTGATAAAATATTTTGACACTGTGGTCTTGTCAAATACACTCATACAAAAGTGAAAATGATAGAACAGTAGTTTAAAGAAGCGAGCCTATAGAGCTATGTCAGGTGGAAATTATATAATTATACAACATACTATTTAGATTAGATTATGTTGAACAGTAATTTAATTTTATCATTTAGTTTCAAAACCTTAATTTTATTATTTTTATGTAACAGTGTATTTGTACAAAGCAGTAGGGACCCATCATCGCCTATAACGAAGATAAACTGTACTGGCAATAATTATTCCTATTATTTCTATCATTTTATGGGATAGATGATGTTCAATTAGATAAAAACATAGTTAGGTGGTTTATTTATTAAATATTGGGACAAAATAACACACTTTTAAAGGAAAATCTTTATTTTTTCCCCACTTAACTTCCAAAAATTGCTGAAGAACTTTCTGATTCTGAAGCTCTAGCTATCCCTTTTAGGGATCTATAGCCGTGAGTATATGTATGTATGTATAAAGGAAACCAATCAAAACATCAAATAAGAGTTACTAAAGTAACATTTTATCTGAAGATAACTACGGTGCTGTATATTCTGAACACACCTAGTTTAGTAGTGAGAATAGTGTTTTGCAAACTTATAGTACGTATCAAATTATTATTGTATCATTTTATTTTCATTTTCGTCCCGGTACAGTGTGGTTCAGCATCCCGCAAAGTAGACAAAAATAGCAGGTCTCCATATGAAATTCAATGAAATTCTTTATTTGTTTGAAACATTGTAGAATAGGCTGGTACAGAATCTTTTATGAACACATGTTCAAGACTGAATGACACACAAATAATTATTTAAAAATTAACTATGAATGCAACAATAAAATAATATATTACACATTAAACTATTCCAAAAATTTTGATCATTTATTATATATACAGGACAAAGACATGGTATGACAGAACGATCTTATAAATAGGCCTGTGTTCAACTATAGAGGTAGTAGTAATCACAGATCATATCGGTTTTTAAGCTGAAACGCCGATATCTCGCTTTAATTGAAACCAGTAATTAATCTTAACCAACACTGAGTTATAAAATAATTGGTCTTACGATGGCACAAATATTAAAGTAAACATATCTGTCTATCTGTTTTTGTAGTTATCAGGAGGTTTATTGACGTTAATCTATCGGAAAGAATGAAATAAAAATATACGGTACTATATAAGTGCGAAAGAGCTGTTTTATACCACGCGTTATCTAGTTAAAAGTGCGCTCATCCTAGCTTGGCTAATATAGATACGAAAAATTATACATCTTTAATAGATTAAATGATAATTCGGTATGCAAAGTTATTTTTTGGTATTTATTAAATATTTTTATTCGATAGTAAACACGAAAATAAAAGACTAATTTGAATATTTTTCATTTAAAATGAGTAATTGTAAAGTTATGATTTTATAAAGATTGTTCAACTTTTGTACTTAATGATGTCATTGATTGATAAAATCACGTAGCGACATGCAAATGAAGCGAAATATTTTATAAAAATGTTGCTGATTGCAAAACATAATACGAATTTGTGATGTCAAATGAAATTATTACGATATTGTACTAAACAAAACCATGATTTTCGATATTTTATTAATAAACTGCAAAACCGTTTGTCTTTGAAACAACATTGAAGGTCAAACACTGTTACAGTTTTTTGATAAAATAACAGTCATCTTAACTTCAATTGATATAATTTCAAGAAAATATTGTTTATAACCATAATATCTCGAAATGGTTTTGTAATCAGCATCACTTTAGCAAAACTTTGCATACCGAATTATGATTTTTTATTTTATTACAGGAATGGGCTGTATCTTAGGAAGCGTGGTAGGGTCGTTCTTCCTGAAAGGTTATAAAAGATGGCCTCTCTTCATTTTTGGAGGTATTGGTGCGGGCATGGCATACACGAACTGCGAAAACAGCCTGAATAGCTATTTACTTTCTCAGAATCCTAAGTTATGTAGACTTAAGTAAGTACCTCTTTTACTCTATTCTAAATATCCACTCTGAATAAGGGCAGCGCTAGAATCATCTTTTTGAATAAAAATGAGATAGGCACAAAGTTATTTTGGGAACGATTAAAGTGTAATAGGAACGTCTCTAAAAGGAGTCATAGTTTCCACGTTGGCGTTAAAATGGTTAGGATGTGGCATGGTTTCTTCTTCTCAGCCCATATATGTCCCCACCAAGGGGCTCGAGCCTACCCTATATAGGGCGATTTGGCCATAGTCCACCACGCTGGCCAATTGCGAGTTGGCATACCTACGACTACAACCGTAATAGTAGCCGGGACCGACGGCTTAACGTGCCCTCCGTAGCAAGGAAGCATGGTGTATCAAAGATTAAATGGTTTTGCCATTTGCCAAGAAAAAAAATATGATAAAATTACTGTTTTATAGTTAAATGAGCTGCTTTATTGTTAATTCCGATGCTGGGTTTTATTTTACCCCACGGGAAGATGACAAACCTAAGAAAATATGGTTGTTTATTTAATTATTATATACTTTTATAGGAGGCTAATTTTGTCTGTATCATGCGTGACAGTTTATAGATATACTTAATTCTAATTATTTCAACTAATTTTAAAAGTGGGTGGTATTGAGTAGTAGTATCGCAATACAATACCACAGCATTGAACACAAAAGGAAATCCTGATTAGCCAACCGTTTCGGTTGTAAAATGTAAAAAGTAGCCATTACCCTTCTTACTAAAGGAACTAATTAATTTTACGTACAATATTTTTGTAAAGACATCCTTTTTCTGTTTCGGAATGGTCATCTTTTGTGTGAGGACGATAAATATTGTGAAACGGAAGGGCGATCAAATTGGGGCTCAGCTGATGTAGGTAGATTGATATTCTTATTCAATAATGACACTGTAGTTATGTAGCGAACATTGTCAAAATTTTATCATTCGAGTGTTTGTCTAGTTTGTAAACCGTCGGCATATACGTATAAACATACTATCTTGTAGTTTTTTTGCTTTATTAAGTTATCGAAATTATAAATCTCTTGAAGTATGTTTGACAATAATAAAAACTTAAAATAGGGACTCATTACAAACAGCACGAACAATCTGGTCTAGTTTTGTCGCAACTTTAACATGAACACGCTTTTGGCCGAAATAACCATTTCTTTTCAAATCGTAAATGTAATAAGTAATTTAAATACATTAACAAAAATAAATGAAATAAAAATATATTTTCGATTCTGTATGGGGCAAAAAATATGGGGATAGTGTTGATATGTAAAAAAAATGTTTTCAAAAGCACTGTAACATAACGAATGTAAGGTCGGTGCAATAACAACTTCGAAATATCTTTTTCAAAACGTTATCAATGTAACAGCGGGACTTCCTCCTTGTAATACGAAGAACAATTAAATGCCGCCTATCTGATGGTGTCCTTAAACCGAAGATGACATTTTTCCCTCTCTATTATTATGCACAAGAAAGAGATGCAAAATTTTACACCTCGTTAAAACTGCGTATTACTAAGGTCAATATTGATGAGTTGATCGTATCTTTCTTTCCTTTGAACTATGCGACATCTTATTTTACTGTGGAATATTCTGTTGACCGTTGTTTTTTTTTTTTTTGTCAAAGTAAAGTAACCGCCCTATTTCTGCCACACACAGTGTTAAAGCTGCCGCTTTGAAAGTTTTAGTTTGTTCAAATTACATTTTAGGAGCTGTTATTCATACTCAAAGGTCTTTTATAAAAATATTTGTTTTTTTTTAATTTGCTAATGTTCCAGACATAAATTTGGGCCAACCATTTATTTGTTTCTTAACAAACAATATTTTGTTATGTCGTAAGATTTATTACAATATAAAAACGTATGTAGCAAACCACGATAGCCCAGTGGGTAGAACACTCGGTTGTCGTGCAAAAGACTAGTGTTCAAATCCTGGGTAGGGCCCACCCCAATTTGTCTTTTCTAAAGACATATGTGTGGTTAATTTATCATGGTTGTTAACGGTGAGGGAAAACATCGTGAGGAAACCCACATGGCTGAGTTGTACTTTGTCATGTGACAGTGTATTCGTACAAAAACGGCGATAGGCCTGCCCCCAATCACGTGAGTACACTGTCCATGCAAAACGTGGGTACTCTGAACACCAGGTGACAAAGTCACGTGATGTTCAAAAGTATTAGTACCTCTGCCAACCCCTTCGGGGATATTCGGCGTGAACGTTTATGTTATGTTATGTTTATGTTATGTATGTAGCAACTTCTTTGAACAGATTTAGATTGAACTAGGTAATCTGAATCTGAATATCTGAAATTAAGATGATTTGTTGATTTCCTACTACAATCACAGTGGTAATTGTCAGTTTTTCCACTGCATTGTGCTAGTGTGATGGACAATGTTATGACCGAGAATCCCTCATGGTAGGATTTAGCCCCTCGGTGGGGATTATGAATGCACTGTGTTGTAATCATAGTTAGCAATATTTAAGACTAGCTGACCCCACAGACTTCGTACTGTCAAAAGTGTAGACTTTCACGTCGTCAAACTGAAATATTTAACTGACCTGTTGAGGGTCTCTGTCATGCGATGAGAAAAAGGTGTTTTTCATAGCGTCCTCACAATATTTTCACTTCAGTTTTAAGTTTATAAGTATAGTAGTTTCGGCTGAGCATTGATTCTTAGTCAGTTAGTCTATTTAACCATTTTTTAAGAAAATTTATTGATTTCTTAATTTTTCTGGGATAAAAAGTGTCCTATTGTGTTAATTAGATCATTATCTGGCTTCCTGTAAATTTTATTTTAAATGCGTTCTGTGAATTAGTCTTCATTTAGCTACAAACACACAAACATCTAAACTTTCACATTTATAATATTAAAAGGATTAGGCTTAAACATAAGCTTCTCGCGCAGGTGACCTCGCTCGCCGGCCAGCGCAGCGTCTTGTCTTGCGCTTCATGCACGCGTGTAAATTTTGTTACGGAGTAATTTTAAAATTGTATTATCTTCTAAGATGTTTATTTAAATTAAGTGATGTCAAGGACAACTTTGTTCTCAATTAAATACTCTCAATCAACAACATATTTATTTGGATAAAGATTAATATTATGTTGATAAAACATTATGGCAATTATGCATTAAATTCGACCAAATTTATTTACCATAAAAATGGTTATAGTAAGTGAAACTTAAAAGTTAGACATATACTGTCGCGGGCATTTTTTTAGATCATTTAAAGAGAAATAATTCTTTAACACATTTTTTTTGGGTAACTTAAACCGTTTACGCAGCGCACACAGCGGAAGCCTTAGTATGAATAATTTTCCCCGTTTTTGCAACATTATTCGCTGATAGTTTGCTCCTGTTGGTTGCAGCGTGATGATATATAGCCTTAAACCTTCCTCAATAAATGGACTATCCAACACAAAAAGAATTTTTCAATTTGATTGGGTAGTTCCTGAAATCCTAGCGTTCAAACAAACAAACTCTTCAGCTTTATAATATTAGTATAGATAAATCGCGACTGTTTTTGTAACATAATTTAAAACTGGATAGTCTTCAAAACCTTAAAATTCTTAAGTGAGATAATGCATTATTTAAGCTGATTCAGAAGCTTCATTAAAAAAAACGAATAAAATAGAATTTATTTTATGTTTATCATAATAAAAACTAAACGAACATCAGCACTATGGTAAAATCAATACAAATACAGACAAATCACTCAACCAAAGATATTGTCAATATATTTTGAAACAATAAAACCTTTCGACCATATTTATTTCGCGTTAAAAACTCAATTTTGTACTTGACTCATTCATTGAGATTTCATTTGCAAGTTTCACTTTGTGACTCATTCCACCGAAACTGGTTTCAATTGGTACGGGAATTAAAAAAAAATAGCGTGTCAATTACATTTCTCTGTACTTTGTGTTGAAACAAAAAAAAACGCTCTGTCAAGCTGAATTGTAACAAGTAACTTTGAAAAAGGAATGCCGATTTTATTTTACTGCTGGCCAGTAGGTGTTCTTTTTTCGGCGGATTTTTAAAACCTTTACCGGTTATACGAGTATCTGTGTTTGATGTGAACAGCTTTGTTCGTATAAAATAGACAAAACTGAATTGGATATTCATTAGAATAGATTACAATACAAACGTTTTTACTAACGTGTTTTCTACTGTGCTTTTTTAGAATTGTGTACCTAACAGAAGCTACGTTTGAGTGGCTAAAACTTTCGTATATTTTGTTTTATACGTTGATAGTTTAGTAGACGAATGGTGGAGTATTTTTACATAAATTTCTCTATTATTTATTGCCAATTGTGGCTGAGGAGTTTCTAGGCCAGTAGCTCTGTCTACCCCCTTTGAAATTTACGGTCGCGAGTATGTACTATATACATGTGTATATGTATGTATGTTTTTAGATTGTTTCGATTGTTTAAATGCGGGTTCCTGAAATATTTCTTACGTTTGAGATGTCAATTCATGGAGCAATGATAAGCAGTGTGGGGCTTGTTGAAGTGCGAAATGTTTTAGCTGGTCTAGATATTGTAGAAACTTTTTTTGTGTAACACACAATAATAGAGTAATAAGTTATTTTTGGATTATTTAGACAGTTATTTATTTACCGACGCCGTCCAGTGTCGGCTTAGGATAGCACTACCCCATTTCTACCGATGGGTGTACGTAAAAGGCGACTAACGGTATTGGAGCTTTTAAAGGATTTTTGGGCGATGCTTTTGGAGACCCATCACCAACAACCTTTATTTTACCATCTTTTTCCCACTTAACTTTCCAAAAGCGGCTGATGATTTCTAATTCCTTAACTCTGGCTACACCATCTAGGGGTATGTATGTATTTTAGGTGATTTTACAGCAACCTACTAATATGTTTTTTTCTTTCCAGAAAAACCACGTGATTTTCTTTGTCTGCCTGTATATTGTGCCGAAGTGTTTTTAGTATGGTTGCATGTATATCGTCTATCTCGCTATTACAGTTTTGATTCCTTTAAAAATAGAATTTTGCTTTTTATTTATTGTCTACAAATTTATCAGGTATTAAGTAAATTGAGTATTATACGACGTGGCTCTTACTGTAGATTACCCATTTACCGTGTAGTGTGATAAGCTAACTTAGAGTTAGTTAATGTAATTTTCATTTTGGTAACGTGCACCTTTTATATTTACAGATAAATAAAAACTATTAACTGTATACAGAATTAAAATGCACATGAAAAGATTAATTAATGTAATTGAATCTTGGAGGTTTGCCAGGACCGTAAAAAGTGGCTATTCATAGTCTCTACCTACTCCAATGAGAACTAACGGCGTGAGTTACAGTCAATACGCTTTTCATTTACACACTTACACATATACATACAAACACTCACTCATACATAATCTTTCATTTTAAAACTCCATAATATCTTTATAAAAAAAAAACTATCTTTATTAAATATAAATTAACAACAATTTTTAGTTTAAATAACGTTTGATTTACAGCTTAATCGAAACAACAAAAAAATACCTTATATCCTTTAAAACCTCTAAGAGAAAGTCTCAGGCTTATTTCTTTCCTATTATAGTAGAACCTTTAAGAAATATTTCAATGCAAGTATTCAATTACAAAAGCCGTCATATTGCGTAAAGTGTTACTCTCAACAATTAAGTATTCATCATGTGCATAGAATGCGAAGACAGGAAACTCTATAAACCGAGGCAGCACACCGCGACAGGCTAATGTTTCGAGTGACTCATAATTGTTAACGATGTGACTCATCGGGTCACTCACTGGACCAGCAAATGTATGGAGTAGTGTAAAATTGGTTTGTTTTTATACTCAGGCTCATACTTTCACGCCGTATATCCCCGAAGTGGTTGGCAGAGGTACTAATACTTTTGCACATGTCGTGACATTGTCACTTGGTGTTCAGGGCACCAACAACGTTTTGCTTGCACAGTGTACTCACTTGACAGGGGGCAGAATTATCACCGCCGCCGTTTTGTACGAATTCACTTTCACATGACAAAAATCAAATCAGACATGTGAGCTTCCTCACGATGTTTTCCCGCACCGTTAACAACCATTATAAATTAACCACACATATGACTTAAGAAAAGAAAAATTTGTGTAAGCCTGACCCGGAATTTGAACCCTTATCGTCTGCACGATAAGCGGTGTTATACCCACTGAGCTATCACGGTTGTCAAACGGCAGGGGGCAAGCCTATCGCCATTTTGTATACACTGTTACGTGATGAAATTTAACTCAGCCATATGTGTTTCCTAACGAATTTTTTTATTAATATTAACAACCAATAAATATTATCCAGGATTCGAACTCACACCTCTCAAGCAGAGGGATCGGAGACACCATATGATGATTTGTAGTCATAACCAACAGAAATGGATAGTACATTCATACATACTCACGGCCATAAATCCCAAAAAGGAGAAACCAGAACTTAAGAAACTCCTCAGACACATTTGGAAGATGATAAGGGACAAGATGGTGGAAATAAAGTATCGCTGGTGATGGGTTTCCAAAACCACTTAAAAAAGCCCCATGCATTTAGTCGCCTCTTATGACACCCGAAGGTAGAAAGGGGTAGTGACATTCTAAGCCAGGACAATACGCAATCAAATTATAAAAAATATAAAATTGATAGTGTTAGTATAAATAAGCAGTAGACACTGACGATGTCCGTGGCCGAGTGAAAAGGTGACTAGTTTCTCAGTCCGGAGGTAGCGGGGTCGATCCCCGCTGAGGACAGCATTTATGTGATGAACATTTATGTCTTGGATGTTATTCATATGTGTTTTATATAATATTAAATATATCGTTGAGTAAGTATCCCATAATACAAGTTATACTTAGTTTGTGGCTAACTTGATCTTTGTATAAAATTTCTGTATAATTATTTATTAATTGTGCCTAAAATTTAAATCCTGCTCCTTAGATTTTTAAGTTCTATGTGAAAAGTAAAGTATTTAAGCTTTGGTCGGCCGCACAACTTGAAGCAGGTTACGGCAACACTTTAGTTTGCTTTTAGAACACTTTTATTGCCCTTTGTCACATATATATTAAAATTAAATCAGAAAATGAAATAGGTTATTGCTTTTAAGCTCTTTAAAAGCCATAAGTCCAAAAGATTGGTTTGTTTCTTTTGTAGCTTTTTTGTGACTACTTTAGTGATTGATGTAATTTAGTTAGAAAACTTACAATGTAAGATTTGATAACTTGTACTCGCGTTAGGTCCACGTTAATACGAAGAGACAAATGTCCAATTATTAAAGAAGTATTTTCAAAGGTGGTCACAAATGAGGTAAGAATGTTTAATGTGAATCCAATGAAACTTCACTATAACATAATTGGCCTAGACCTCGTTGTAAAACGTACCCTTTTTATATTTTAAATCGATTAAAGACATCAAACTAAACAACTTTGCCTATGGAATGCTTATCTAACATATTGAAAATTTTCAATATAATTAATACATGAAAAGTGTACCTCCTTAAATCTATTTGAGAAAGTACAGTGAGGTTCTTAGCCTCTACTGAAATAAAAAAAAAACATATTTCGATGTGACCAGATTTTTATTTTTTATTTTAGCTAGGCTAAGTAACTTACCATACTTTCTCAGTTTGATCTAGGCAGTGACACTTTTTAATTATTAATTAATGAAAATTACAATATTTGATTTTTACAATATTTATCAATAAATCATTTAACATTCTCTGCGGTTGGCATAGCAATATTTCTTTCTACGGACGTCTTACGAAGCGACTAAGGGTAGTGAGGCTTTTTAAGTAGTTGTTAAGGAATTTGGCTAGAGATCTATCACTATTACTAATCATTATTGTTCTTATAACATTTTCCCCATTCTTTTAAAAGTGGCTGGAGAATTATTACAGAAGCCTTAGCCTTTTTTTTCCATTTATGACTGTAAGTGAACGTAAGTAAGAATAGAAAGAAAGAATTTTTGCTTACTTTCTTATCTTCCTTATTATGCCGTGTAGTGCCGGCTTAGAATGTCGCTACCCTTTTCTACCCACGGGTGTTGTAAGAGGCGAATAAGGGTATTGGGGCTTTTTATTGGATTTTTGGGCGATGCGGTTGGAGACCCATCACCAAAAACCTTTATTTTTACCATCTTTTCCCCACTTAACTTCCAAAAGTGGCTGAGGAATTTATAATTCCGTAGCTCTGGTTACCCCTTCTAGGGAAATAAAGCCGTGAGTATATGTATGTTTGTATGTTTCTTATCTCGGTAAAATACATAAATTGTTTTGAATTTATGACACTTTAAAGAATATAGAGTCTAATGATTCTTTCCGATTGCAATGGAAATAAAAATAGATATAAAGTCTGTGGAAACAGCAAAGATATACTGGCCAGTACACCCTGCTGTGTACCAACTTATAATTTGTATCTATGCTTAACTCGAAAAACATTTACACTCCGCGATGTAGGAATATGAGTGAGACGCTGCTATGTGCGTTTGAGTCCGCAGTAGTGTGCGCTCTAACATGACTCCCACAGTACTCCCCTCCTAGTCGATACGACGATATCAAAGCTAGGAGATACCTATTACCAATTACCAAATTCAGTGTGAGCAATGAGGCCGGTGATTGCATGCCTGTAGATGCTCTGCTGAATGAATGGTGTGGTGAGGTAAGCGAGGAATAGAAGTTGCGGGTAGATCGAGAAAATGTAGTAGAAAGAAGCGTGTGTTCTTATCGAGGGGTCACCACTGTGGAAACAGCAAAGATATACTGGCCAGTACACCCTGCTGTGTACCAACTTATAATTTGTATCTATGCTTAACTCGAAAAACATTTACACTCCGCGATGTAGGAATATGAGTGAGACGCTGCTATGTGCGTTTGAGTCCGCAGTAGTGTGCGCTCTAACATGACTCCCACAAGTCCAAAGTCAATTAGAACTCGTATAATTTTAACACACAATTTTACAACGTACGTAACATTTTACACTAATCGCCTGTATATTTAAAAAGAAGTTAAAAGTTAGTCTTATCTAACATTTTTATCGGTTGTATAAAGGCAATCAATGCCTTGTAAAAGTAACGCCTATTTCCGACTCATTGTGTCAGTCTTTGACGGGGTTTAACCATTTCCAGTGACATAGTAAAATGAATTCCTTTTTCCGACAAAGTTCACTGATTTTGTTTAAAGCTAATACATTAATATGACTATATAATAATTATAAATGATATATATATATATATATATAATAATAGTCATATCAAGCCATATATAGTCATATATAATATGACTAATATTCATTAAAATCTTGATAGTTTCAATCTTTTGTTAATGAAAACCTCATGTGGGGATTATTACTAATAAATAAAGAAAAGAAAAATATCGACAAAGGCGGGAATCGAAACCACGACCTCGGGTATACGCCCCCGTCGCTTTGCCAATTGAGCTACCGTGTCAATGGCTGCCAGCGCGAAATTTTTCTATCCTTTATTTCTTTCACACATTTGATTAGATTGCCTTTCCTACCTCCGAATTTTTACTAATTCGGAAGACCACTTGTCTACCTTTTCAGATAGAATGCAAAAGTTGAAAACGCCTAACTATCACATAATTTAAATCTTTTTCTTCTTTTTTCTTTCCTTTATTTATTAGTAAAATCTTGATAACTTCTGTTTATAATCAAACTAAGAATTGTGCCGTAAAAACTGACTAGAGGCCTCAAGAGCTCAAAGAATTTATTCTTTTAACATCTTTTTTTCGATTTATGTTGAAATAATTTATATTTTTTGTCCCTAAGTATATGTATTTATAGCTTCAATAAACTGCCTATGAATACTTAATACATATTTTAACTGATAAAACTAAACACCACTTTTTCCTTCGAAACAATTGGCCCATCAAATGTGGGCGTGACGTTTTTACCGAACGCGGCAAAAGCTTGGATTAAGTTCTATTATAAACAGCCACGCTATATTGATATTAGCAACAATATTAATATCACAGTATGCGTACTTTTATATTAAATTATTTTGATTGGCTGTTGTATCGGCTTAGAGTAGTACTACCCCATTTTTACCCGTGGGTGATCGTAAGAAGCGACTAAGGGTTTAGGGCTTTTTAAGTGAATTTTGGGCGATCACCGTCACCAACAAATATTTAGTAGGTACCAATTTTCCCTAATTGATTTTGATTGATTGAATTTAAAGGAATCTATTATTCCAAAGCTCTGGCGACCCCATGAAGGGAATTAAAGCCGTCAGTATCTGTATGTATGTACTGTTTACTGTTATGTTACTATTTTTTTAACTAATAATACATATTTTAATATATTAATTAATGTGTTTATTAAATTCTCGCATACCGTACCATACAAGGCATGGTCATGAACCGTGCGTTGAGTTACCTTACTGTGACTCACGGTAATAAAACAATTTCGGTCCTAATGCAAGTCCAATAAAAGTTTATGACTTGATGTTCCGAGCTATTTACCGTATAATAAAAGTACTATATTATGCATTTGTCTTTCACTGACACTGATTATTGAAATAATATTATTATGTAAAAGGCAGGAGTTCGAAGTATGAAGAATAAAAGAGCACGTATGAATAGATTGATGTATGTAAACGAAGCTAGAGAGGTATGCCAGGATCGTACCAAGTGATAATCAATAGTCTCTGCCTATCCCAATGGGAAGTAATGGCGTTAGTGAATTAATGTATATAATTTGATTATATCTATGAAATCTCTTAAAAAGATGCATTCTCTACAGGGTTTTTAGAGAAAACCCAAGTCTTTTAGTCACCTTAACATCTGCGGAATGAGATAGTAATATGTATTTAAAATAATGAACTATTAAAACAAATCGACAAATACGATAAGCTGCTGTGTTTATATGCATGTTTACTTACTTTATTTTTAACCGACGGAAAACAAATTATCAATAGCGTGACCATGTGGCGTTTGAATAAAATTCTTAAAATATTTGTATATTTGCCGTGTAGTGCCGGCTTAGAATTTAGCTACCCCTTTCTATCCACGGGTGTCATAAGAGGCGACTAAGAGTATAGGGGCTTTTTAAGTGATTTTTGGGCGATGCGGTAGGAGACCCGTCACTACAAACGTTTATTATTACCATCTTTTCCCCAAGCAACTTCCAAAAGTTCATTCATTCATATTCATATAATCACGGCTATAAATTCCTTGACGGGGTAGCCAGAGCTTTGGAATGAGAAATTCCTCAGTCACTTTTGGAAGTTAATTGGGGAAAAGATGGTAATAATAAATGTTTTTGGTGACGGGTCTCCAACCACATCGCCCAAAAATCACTTAAAAAAAACTACAACTACTTCCAAAAGTGGCTGAGGAATTTATCATTCCAAAGCTCTGGCTACCCTGTTAAGGGATTTATAGCCGTGAGTATATGTATGTATGTATGTATGTGTTATTGTATAAAATTGATACAATTTGCATGCAATATGTTGGACTTGGACTAAGCATTATCGTTGTGAAATATCAAAAATATCTTCTTGATCTGCCAGAATATTAATTTGTCGTTATAACTCACACTTAGATTGACAGAATACTTAAATGTATAAACATAGTCAACCCAGCAAGCAGCAACGCAAATAAAATCTGTAAATAAACGGTTTCCATCTACATTCATTTAGCTGAAACAGCGCTGAATAGATCCGAGTTTAGCGCTGTAAAGGTTATTACCGCTGGCTTTTCTCCCACAAAACCCTAGGTCTTATAAAGCTTTGGTCTGGAACTTAATACGATTCCATTCTGCCTTTGTTACGCTGAATATTAAAATGACGCTATAAGTCATAAAGCCGTGTCACTTTGATAAAGTCATTATTTCTGTATGTCGTTTTATGTGATGTTAAGACGTATTTACTTTATTTACGTTGTTAATATGAATTAGAGAGGGATTTTGAACTGTGTCTTATTTTTAAATGACATTGTTTTTTTGTGTAAATAAGAAATGTATTGCGTTTATAGAATTGATGTATCTAACTACAAATGTAAATAAAAAAAGGGTTATTCCGATCCTTAGAATTTAAGATGATTTTCTTTATTGATTATAGGCCTCCAGCCATCACATCCGACATTTACCTCAAAAGCCGAATAGCCAAGTTACCTGTTAGAACCTCCACAGGAAGAAATGAGTTAGTTCTATTCTTAGCCACCAAACCAAAAGTAAATCCGCCCTTATATTTAAAAAAAAATACAACATTTTCATTAGATGCATTAATGTGTACTGGTTTCAAACTTTTATATTAAAAGTATAGATATAGATTACGAAACTCACTATTGCAATACACATAATACATAAAAGTAGCAGACGGTAAAGTGTTATGTGTACAATGACACGATATCTCGTAACAAAAATATGACTCATTTTATTTTACTGTTTCGCGTTTAGCTCTCACTGCGTTCAGTTGCGGTAGGTCGGGAACGCTCTTTGCCATCTTTAGATTACAAATGCCATTACGTCAAAACTGAAATTTTATTTCATACTTACATTGTAGCTTAAAAGGAAAATACATATACTCACGGCTATAAATCCCTAAAAGGGGTAGCCAGAGCTATAGAGCTAGTAACTCCTCAGCTACATTTCGAAGTTGATAGGGGAATAGATGGTCGAAATAAGTATCGTTGGTGATGGGTCTCCAATCGTATCGCCCAAAAACCACTTTAAAATGCTCCATACTCTTAGTTGCCTTAAGGCAAATATCGATGAAAGTTTGGAGTATCACTCTTTTTTGAGGTCATAGCCGGTATTAAACGCGTTTTTCTCTGGATTTGTGTAATAATAAAACGACTTTTCTTATTGTGTAATTAATTAAAATAGACAACAGACGGAGTCCAGTGCGTCGAACCTTTAAAAGTTTTACAACCGTTGTATGAACTTTATAGCGCTCGCATTCATACTACTCTACTTAATACAAGTGCACAGAATGTAAAATATTTTTATGTATGCAGCAGCCATTTTCTTATTAACTTTCCGAGTTAAAATTTTCACTAGCTTGCGGAAAATCTTGAATTCTTGTCTTTCGGTTTACATGAGATACATATTTACTTGCGTATTACGTATATAATTTAGTAAGTATTTAGAAGTAGATATTTTTATTCATTCAGCTGATTTGAACTTCAATTAGCTGACCCGACAGACTTCGTACTATCAAATATAGATTTACATTTAGCTAAAAGTCTCTGTCATGCGATGAGAAAAAATATTTTTTTAATATTATCCTTCCATCGCCTATTATTCACACAGCAGACTCAAAATAAGTAAATTTTCTCAACTATCTCGTGCCCAAGACGATGTAGAGTTCTGTACCATTAGTTAGTGTATTTTTCCAAAATAAATTTCACTTTTGTTACTTGTGGAAAGTGTAGCTTTAGAATGGTGAAAGAATTTTTCAAATCGTACAAATACTTTTTGAGCCTATTCATTTCAATCAAACAAACAATGTTTTCCTCTTTATAAGTGTAGATATAGATGATACGGTGTGAAGTTATATTGCTATATAGGCGCTGCTGTTGTATTAATCTTTGTGTAAGCTATGTAACTATGATTATGATAAAGAATACATTTTTCACCTTTGTTGAATTAAATATCTTCCTTCGATTTTGGATTACCCACATTTTATCTAAAATATGTTTTTTATATATAATATTCGTATAATGTCTATCAATTACAAACTGCTAACCACTAGCATATTGTATTACGTGGAAGACAATGAGCACAGCAAAGTCAAAGCTTGCCAAAATTGGCTTGAGGTAGTGTCATGTATGGCTACCCCTAATGCTAAATTAATTGCTGCAATTGTTACAAATAAACTGGTATTTGTACTAAAGCTGTGAAGTGACAGCTTAAAATAGCTCTGACCCATTTCTTCTTGCGCGTGTCTCGAAAGGCTTATAAGGTTAACCAATGTGGATGGACAGTTGGACACCCATCACCAACCATCGTTTATTTTTCAATATTTTCACCACGCAATTTCCTAAAGCGACAGACGAATTTCTAAACTGAAATCCGAACTATTTCTTTTAGAGGTTTACTTACAGAGATAGATTTATTTATTTACAGCCGTGGGTATATTATCGCTTTTAGCGATAAGACCGCCGATTGTGCCTCACTGTAAACTGTATGATAATTTCTTTTGTAAATTTGTGTTTGATGTACAATAAAGAGTTATTCTATTCTATTCTATATTATGTCTTTTTATGTAATACTCCCAGCCATATTTTATACAACAGCCAATACCTACAAAGCCAATCTAAGGTACAAATTTATTATTGCTATTAATATTACCTCTAACAATTGTATTAAAAATATTTCGCAACAAAAAGCAAAATAAAATGAGAAATATCAAAGCATTTCTCCCAAAGATATCTCGGAAGACGCCATTAGCTATCTTACACGACAATATTTATTATGACATCCGCACACAGAGTCTAACACGGTTAGAAATTTTTACTTACAGCTAAATATTTTCCCCCGTCTTGTTTCGCTCGTAAATTATATTCTTTTCAGCTAAGGTTATTGCTTGGATGTTAGGGTTGTGCCAAAGTGAATGCGGCTAAGTGATAGTTCACGAAGTTCTTTGATTTCACTTTGATAAAGTCATTATTTCTGTATGTCGTTTTATTTGATGTTAAGACGTATTTACTTTATTTACGTTGTTAATATGAATTAGAGAGGGATTTTGAACTGTGTCTTATTTTTAAATGACATTGTTTTTTTTGTGTAAATAAGAAATGTATTGCGTTTATAGAATTGATGTATCAAACTACAAATGTAAATAAAAAAAGGGTTATTCCGATTCTTACAATTTAAGATGATTTTCTTTATTGATTATAGGCCTCCAGCCATCACATCCGACATTTACCTCAAAAGCCGAATAGCCAAGTTACCTGTTAGAACCTCCACAGGAAGAAATGAGTTAGTTCTATTCTTAGCCACCAAACCAAAAGTAAATCCGCCCTTATATTTTAAAAAAAAATACTACATTTTCATTAGATGCATTAATGTGTACTGGTTTCAAACTTTTATATTAAAAGTATAGATGTAGATTACGAAACTCACTATTGCAATACACATAATACATAAAAGCAGCAGACGGTAAAGTGTTATGTGTACAATGACACGATATCTCGTAACAAAAATATGACTCATTTTATTTTACTGTTTCGCGTTTAGCTCTCACTGCGTTCAGTTGCGGTAGGTCGGGAACGCTCTTTGCCATCTTTAGATTACAAATGCCATTACGTCAAAACTGAAATTTTATTTCATACTTACATTGTAGCTTAAAAGGAAAATACATATACTCACGGCTTTAAATCCCTAAAAGGGGTAGCCAGAGCTATAGAGCTCGTAACTCCTCAGCTACATTTCGAAGTTGATAGGGGAATAGATGGTCGAAATAAGTATCCCATCAGGGTCTCCAATCGTATCGCCCAAAAACCACTTTAAAATGCTCTATACTCTTAGTTGCCTTAAGGCAAATATCGATGAAAATTTGGAGTATCACTCTTTTTTGAGGTCATAGCCGGTAGTAAATGCGTTTTTCTCTGGATTTGTGTAATAATAAAACGACTTTTCTTATTGTATAATTAATTAAAACAGACAACAGACGGAGTCCAGTGCGTCGAACCTTTAAAAGTTTTACAACCGTTGTATGAACTTTATAGCGCTCGCATTCATACTACTCTACTTAATACAAGTGCACAGAATGTAAAATATTTTTATGTATGCAGCAGCCATTTTCTTATTAACTTTCCGAGTTAAAATTTTCACTAGCTTGCGGAAAATCTTGAATTCTTGTCTTTCGGTTTACATGAGACACATATTTACTCGCGTATTACGTACGTAATTTAGTATTTAGAAGTAAATATTTTTATTCATTCAGCTGACTTGAACTTCAATTAGCTGACCCGACAGACTACGTACTGTCAGATATAGATTTACATTTAGCTAAGTGTCTCTGTCATGCGATGAGAAAAAATATTTTTTTAATATTATCCTCCCAACTCTTATAATTCACACAGCGTACTCAAAATAAGTAAATTTTCTCAACTATCTCGTGCCTAAGACGATGTATTTTTCCAAAATAAATTTCACTTTTGTTACTTGTCGAAAGTGTAGCTTTCGAATGGTGAAAGAATTTTTATAATCGTACAAATACTTTTTGAGCTATGGTCAATCAAACAAACAAACAAAAAAAAACAATGTTTTCCTCTTTATAATAATAAAAGTGTAGATATAGATGATACGGTGTGAAGTTATATTGCTATATAGGCGCGGTTGTTGTATTAATCTTTGTGGAAGCTATTTAACTATGATTATGATAAACAATAAATTTTCCACCTTTGTTGAATTAAATATCTTCCTTCGGTTCTGGATTACCCACATTTTATCTAAAATATTTTTTTTTGTATATAATATCCGTTAATGTCGATCAATTACAAACTGCTAACCACTACCATATTGTATTACGTGGAAGACAATGAGCACAGCAAAGTCAAAGCTTGCCAAAATTGGCTTGAGGTAGTGTAATGTATGGCTACCCCTAATGCTAAATTAATTGCTGCAATTGTTATAAATTAATTGCCGTGTAGTGCCGGCTTAGAATATCACTACCCCTTTCTACCCGAGGGTGTCGTATGAGGCGACTAAGGGTTTGGGGCTTTTTAAGTGGTTTTTGGGCGATGCGGTTGGAGACCCATCACCAACGATACTTTATTTTTTCCATCTCCTCCCCTATTAACTTCCAAATGCGGCTGAGGAGTTTTTAGCTCTGAAGCTCTGGCTACCCCTTTTTGGGATTTACGGCCGTGAGTATTTGAGTGAGTTTATGTATGTATGTAATTGTTACAAATAAACTTGTATTTGTACTAAAGCTTTGAAGTGACAGCTTAGAATAGCTGTAACCTGTTTCTTCTTGCGCGTGTCTCAAAGGCTTATAAGGTTAACCAATGTGGATGGACAGTTGGACACCCATCACCAACCATTGTTTATTTTTCAATATTTTCAGCACGCAATTTCCTAAAGCGACAGACGATTTTCTAAACTGAAATCCGAACTATTTCTTTTAGAGATTTACTTACAGAGATAGATTTATTTATTTACAACCGTGGGTATATGTATTT
The DNA here is from genome assembly GCA_963576735.1 of Bedellia somnulentella. Taxonomy (NCBI): domain Eukaryota; kingdom Metazoa; phylum Arthropoda; class Insecta; order Lepidoptera; family Bedelliidae; genus Bedellia; species Bedellia somnulentella. The sequence goes on from OY755191.1 coordinate 2,817,430, forward strand.
TTAAGTAATACTACCAGCCATATTTTTAATACCTACAAAGCCAATGTAAGGTACAAATTTATTATTGCTATTGATAGTAGCTCTAACAATTGTACTAAAAATATTTCGCAACAAAAAGCAAAATAAAAAGAGAAATATCAAAGCATTTCTCCCAAAGATATCTCGGAAGACGCCATTAGCTATCTTACACGACAATATTTATTATGACATCCGCACACAGAGTGTAACACGGTTAGAAATTTTTACTTACAGCTAAATATTTTCCCCCGTCTTGTTTCGCTCGTAAATTATATTCTTTTCAGCTAAGGTTATTGCTTGGATGTTAAGGTTGTGCCAAAGTGAATGCGGCTAAGTGATAGTTCACGAAGTTCTTTGCTTTAAAAACTTTTTTATATCAGGAATGTTTTACTTGAGAAATCTTATAATATATTGTTCTTATATAAAAGTTAATGGAAAGTAATAATCGATACACGACTGTTTAATTATTTAATATTTATAAGAATTGTTATTCTAGGCAACTACATACACTCACATACATCACTTAATTATAAAAGGAATAAAAAAATAAATGATTGCATAAAAAATGCATTTTAATATTTTCGCATAGCAAGAGGATTTTAATTAGTTACACTAATTGCCAGTAAAAAAATAATAAATATATTCTATTATATAAAATAACTTCATATTATTCAAATCATATATTAGGTCATAAAATATTTTTTATGTTAATTTATGTACTTGTGGCAAATAAAGTAACTCTCTGTAATCGCGTGCAGTGTAACACTACCTTAATTTCAAAGAAGAAACAAATAAAAGAAGTCCTATGAAAAGCCCGGCTTGTAATAATTTGTTAGAATAGTGGACTATTGTCCAGTGTTCAGCATACTTTGTTGTACACAGGAAAATGAGAGAGTAAGATCCCTTTATGTGTACAGTAAATATGAAAATTGAAATTCTCTGTAGCGTAGCCGCCTTTGCCAAAGCAATATACATTTCATAGAACGTCTTTAAGAGAAATTAGTATATTTGTTTTTGTACGGACTTGTGTAAATTGTAATAAAAAATTACATCTGCTTTTGCTATTTTTCTTGGCTTCAAGTTTACTTTCAGATTCGTTCATACACCTTATAAATTACAAATGAATGTAATATAAAATAACTTTTAACATGCAATATTATTTTAATAATAATAATAATCGTTTATTTTCAGATAAAAACATCCATAGGGTTAGTAAGAGGAACAAATAAAACTTACAACTATATTTGTTAGTATTTGACTTACAGCTAAGCTTATACCTACTACTTAATACTATATTTACAAAGTTTATTTACAAGAAGATTGGTCCAGTTCTTCAGACCGGCCGTCGATCCTGTCAGCTATGACATTGAGGATGGTGTTGGGCGACGCGCGGAGGCGGTGGAGCGTGGAGGCGCAGCGCTTGCGCACAACTGCATGGAAGCCATCCACCCCCATCTCGGCAAACATGCCTGACGCGCTGCACCACCGCGGCCTTCCCAACAGCATCCTCAACGCATCATTGTACTGAACGCGGAGAGCATTTAGCGACTTCTGAGTATAGTTGGTCCAGAGACTACAGGTGTACAGCGATGTACAGTAAGATTGAAAGAGTTGCACTTTAACTGGCACTGTACACCTTCTGAACCTTCTTGCAATCATGTTAGCTCTAGTCGCCAATGCTCTCCGTTCTCTATCTATGTCAGCGTCGTCCTTCAGATCATCCGTGACCATGTGCCCAAGGTATCTGAAGGATTTCACTGTTCTCAGGACACCTCCATCTAGGTATGCTGGTGGTACGTTTAAAGGAACTCGCTTTCCAGACTTAAAAATCATTATTTCACTTTTCTTTAGATTGTATTTCAGACCATGATCGTTAGCGTACTGCTCACATATCTTCAATAGCTGCCGTAAGCCCCCAATTGACGGGCTCAGCAGCACCATGTCGTCAGCATAACTAATATTATTTACACACACATTGTCAACATAACAACCGACATGTGTGCTGCTGAGCTCGTCAATTAGAGCATTTATATACAAGTTAAAAAGCTTTGGGGAAGCTACCCCTCCCTGACGTACCCCGCATTCCAATAAGTATGGATCTGAAAGAGTATCAGCCCATTTCACAAAGTTGGTCTGATTTTTATACCAATGTTTCAGCAAGTTGATCACCTCAACTGGTACCTTAATATCATAAAGTTTTTGCCACAGATTATCATAACAAGTTAAATCAAATGCTTTTGATAAATCTAAAAAGCAGCTATATACTGGCGTCCCTCTGTCAACATAATACCCGACCGTATGCTTTAGGCTTAGAATCGCACTCTCCGTAGAGAGCGCTTGGCGGAAACCAAACTGCGCGTCCGAGAGCTGTAGGTATTTATGAAGCTTCGCGTCCAACATAAAGTCGAGTACCCTGGCAACAGCAGTAGCCAGAGATATAGGTCTATAATTCACTCTGCTAAACACGTCACCGGTCCTATCCTTAACAATAGGTACAACTATAGTTTTAGTCATCTCATCTGGCAAATAGGAGTGACCAATGCATAAAGTAAATAACATAGATAGTACTCTCGACAGGTGTGGGCCCGCGTGGAGCAAATGCTCGATACTCAAGCCATCATGACCAGGTGATTTTAAATGCGTTTAAAAAACAAAACGTCAGGTGACAAAGTCACGTGATGTTCAGAAGTATTAGTATCTCTTCCAACCCCTTCGGGGATATTCGGCGTCAACGTTTATGTTATGTTATGCGTTTAAAAAGGCCGGATCAAAATAGCATTGTTTTGAGTTATACTAGCTTAAACTGAATACAAACTTTTCACCTTGTTAATTAATTATATTGAAATAGAAAAACTTATTAACTGGAATCTGCACACTTAAGTTATCGAAATCAAATTATTTCGTTGAACATATAAATCACAAACGAGGGTGAGATTTTGAAAATCACACGGGAGTCACTAACTCTAATAGGTTCCAAATTAATTAAATAAAAATAGCTGAAACAGGTGTCCATTAGAACAATATAATCTAATCATTCAATCTCTTGTTTCGGATATCGTTTTAGTAATAAAATACTTTCACATGCCTATTGTTAAAATTTTGATTAGGAACATTGTTCCACTAACTAAATTAGGGTTATATGTGTTCACATGTGAGGGAAATAAAAAATGTTTCATCGCGCCGCGCCGAGCCACGTTATGATTATACAAGCGGATATAAAATACTTTTTGTTCTTGTTGGTCCAGTGGAAGGCCCTAATCAATATGGAACGAATATCAAACATAATAAATCGCACGCTTAATACTACAGTGACTTATGTAAAAATGAGTTACATTACAACACAGACCTTAAAATCATGCTCAACAACATATGAATACGAGACAATAAACACCTAAGTGAAATTGAACCTTCTTTTGTTATTTCTCGTGCCTATGTTGTAGAGCATGCTTTTTAAGGTCTTTGAAGTGTTGTAACTCAATTCATCATTCATTTAACAAAATTAAGCGTGCGAAATGTAAAAAATAGTACTAAAATATTACCAACAATATAATTTTAAAAATATAAACTCATGGCTACAAGTTCCCAAAGAGTGTAGCCAGAGTTTCATAATAAGAAATTCCTCAGCCTCTTTTGGCAGTGGGAAAAAGATAAAATGATTCTAAAACAAAGAATGCTTGAAGATGGGTCTCCAGCCACATCTTCCAACAATAATTTAAAATGCTCTAATACCTTTAGTTACCTCTTAAGATATCTAAAGGAAGTAATGGTTAATTCTATTCTTACCCGAAACAGCATAGGAATTCCAAACAGTTTTTACATTATCCATAAGAAATAAACAACCGAGCATCTTAGATATAATTTATTTTTTAGGAAGGTTTAAGAAATATGTACCATTTGATACTCAGAGAACGAACAAAAGAAACGAATACTCACTCCCTATTTCTGAATTGAGTATTCAAGCTGAGAACGACTTAAGTATCGTTTTGTCTCATTCAGTTGCTAAGATTTCAATGTGAAAGAACAAAACTTAAGTTGTTCTCAGCTGGAATACTCAATTCAGAAATCGGGCGTCAGAGTAAGAACAGTAAATTATGTTCAAATATAAAATTCTATTTTCATCAAAATATATTTATAGATTTTCATGTTAAAATAGTGTATGAACTTTAATTTATTTTGCAGATGAAACAATTATATCATCACATATAACTATCAGCAAGCAATATTATATACTTCTGTGTTATAGTCTCTGCCTATTCCAAGAGGAAATAATGGCGTGAGTATATGTATGTCACAGCAATTTTCATGAAAACGGGTACATAGTTTTGCTCCCCGTATATTTGGCTAAAAATCTTGACCGCTTTTGCCCGGGCAGCAAGCATTATTGATTATACATGATAATGGATAGCTTCCTCGCTCAAAAACCACAAAGCTGTATTATACTGAAATATTAAATGATTTAAATTAGTTTAGTAGACGCAGGGACTTAAAATTAGAATATACAAAATCAATAGAAAGTATTCTAATTACCTTAATGATTGTTTCTTTGTATTCTTAACTTAGTTAATATGTACATGTATGTACATGTATAAGGTGAAGATCTTGATTAAATTGGAACATGTTAATTAATAACTATACCATATGGGAATACTGTCTCTCACACTACGGGCAACCCTTTTGAGAGACAGGTTCATAATATATTGTAATATGTTTTGATCAGCCAATAAAGTGTTTTTTTTTAGTATATATTATTAACTTAGTTTAAACCCATAGCAACGCATGCAAACTGTATGTCATATTTTACTTGTAATTTTCTATTATAAATATGATATATTTAATTGAAAAAATATACTTGTTTAACGTGTACCACCAGATACCACAAATCACATCAGGTCTTTTCCATCAATTCAAATAATTTATCGAAAAATACCTGTGAAAGACAAACATTCTCATGGTGCGAGTAACCAAAAAAATGTATTTATTACTTCACACTTGGCTATCTTCCTATAAAATACACATTAGCATACATTGTCCTAGCCTAAACTATACCTCCGCTATACTAATTGTCACTCAAACAAAAGAACTTCAAATCTATTACAGTAGTTATTCACTGACCCTTTTTTTCTTTTGTAAGTATTCACGAAACATGTGTAATTCTTATTATTTATGGTTAATTATGTCTCGGTGATAGCACATTTAAAATATGAAGGGTTAAAGTCGAAGGGATGGACAATTAAAGGATAAAGTTGTCTTGACTTGCCTTGCATTTGCTTTAGGCAATGGTCAATTTGAATGCAAATATTTGTTCTCTTTTCTTCTTTAACATAACATAATAACATAAACGTTCACGCCGAATATTCCCGAAGGGGTTGGCAGAGGTACTAATACTTCTGAACATCACGTGACTTTATCACCTGGTGTTCAGAGTACCCACGTTTTGCATGGACAGTGTACTCACGTGATAGGGGGCAGGCCTATCGCCGTTTTGTACGAATACACTGTCACATGACTAAGTACAACTCAGACATGTGGGTTTCCTCACGATGTTTTCCCTCACCGCTAACAACTATGATAAATTAACCACACATATGTCTTTAGAAAAGACAAATTGGTGTAGGCCCGACTCAGGATTTGAACACTAGTCGTTTGCACGATAACCGAGTGTTCTACCCACTGGGCTATCACGGTTGCTTCTTGTTCTTTACTTTTGTAGTGAAATAAGCTGGGATAATATCGTGATGGTCTATCACACTTATTCATAAAAGAATAAATTATATATTGAGTATTTATAGTGCTGTGTAGTGTCGGCTTAGAATAGCACTACCCCAATTCTTCCGGCGGGTGTACGTAAGAGGCGACTAACGGTATTGGGGCTTTAAAGGAATTGCGGGAAAAGGGCGATGCGGTTGGAGACCCATCACCAACAACCCTTATTTTACCATCTTTGCCCCACTTAACTTTCCAAAAGTGGCTCAGGAATTTCTGATTCCTTAGCTCTGGCTACCCCACCTAGGGATTTATATCCGTGAGTATATGTATGTATGTATTTAAAATAGTTTCTGATAAATAATATTTACCAAATTTACCATAAGTGTACAAAGATTATTTTTCATTGAACTTGATCTAGAGCATATGTCTAACACTGTTTAAACAATTTTATATAAATCTTGAATCAGACCTGTTTCACACTATTATTAAAATGCTACAATCTTAGAAACGGAGAGCAAAAAATTCTTTAATCAGTTTTGGAAGCTGAAGCAAGTAAAGATACCACGGAAACTAATTTCGACCTTTTTAAACACATACTTCACGGTCAAAGCAATAATCTTCGTATCTATGACATACAAAACTTGTTTCTTTAATATGTAACAAAATATTGTCTTCCATTGAAGGATAATTTCGACGACCCCTTTATAAAAACAGGAGCGTTACATTTTACATAGGACCAGGCGAGCAATAAATTTGCGAGTTTATGGTCTAGAATTTATGTAGTCGGCTCATTAATGGCTATTCTTGAAGACAAGTCGAAAGGGTTTGTTTGTTTATGGGTCAAGGAAGAGTTATTGTGTGAAATTCGACTTGGTGATTTGTTCTTTATATGGTTGGTGGTCGTTTTTAGGGTTCAACAGCTTGTAGTTGCATATATCGAAGAACAAAAACTATTGTATTACATTATTAATAAATAAATAAATAAAGAACCTGACACATTAATGCCGTGTTGTGTCGGCTTAAAATAACACTACCCCATTTCTTCCGGTGGGTGTACGTAAGAGGCGACTAACGGTATTGGGGGCTTTTAAGGGATTTTTGGGCGATGCGGTTGGAGACCCATCACCAACTACCTTTATTTTAGCATCTTTTCCCCACACAAGTTTCCAAAAGTGGCTGAGAAATTTCTTATTTCTTGGCTCTGGCTACCACTTCTAGGGATTTATAGCCGTGAGTATATGTATGTATGTATGTATGAAAACAACAAATAAAACAAGCTAGTAACTTCTGATACCCACTTAATGAGATGGGTTAGTGCTATTCTAAAGTGTTGCAAACCTATTGATTCCCAATCTTAAACTAAAGAAGTATATTTATCGTGCGTGGCAACATAGGGTTTGTGGCATTAAAAGTGATTATTGGTTGATGTGTCTGAAACTCCATTCTCTGCTCCCATCATCCTGTATTTTACCATATTTTTCCTACTCAACTTCCAACAGTTGCCTCGAAGTTTCGAATTCTTAAGTTCTGTTTATTTTTTTTGGAATTTATAGCCAAAAATATATGAAGGTATATAAATATAAGGGACGAAACCCTTGGGGTCAAATCCAACACGTCCTTGGCCAGTTCAAATGATTGGTGTTCGTTACTGGTTTACAAGACGGGGGTTTTCAAGCGATTGGTTCTTTGTGCATATTTAAATGTCGTAGTCTTTTGTTCCATACAATGTACTGGCTATTTGCGAATACTAGATGTAACGATAGTGTGAATATGCGAATAAAATTTACTACAAATAGAGGGCTATTAAAACGTCTAAGTTATCTTTAATATGGTAAAAATGGTACTCTCAATAATTTTGGGTGGATCAATCGATAATAATATATTATCGAGTATGTTTTAGTGATATACAAATTTCTGATGGTGGTAAGTATGATGGTGAGAAAAGACATGGCGGCACTCTGATTTGGTACCATTGGATATAAAATATATCGAACTAGGTTGATGTCAATGAAAAAAACACGATATATGAATTCGTTACCCGTTACCTTACGAACTATTTTTTCCATTTTATTTATATCGTCTAAGATAGTTACGATTTCAGACAGCTATTATGCTCATTGATTTATAAATATTTATTTAAAAAAATATCCGAAAGTCAAAAGTTGTTTTAATTATAATGTGCAATCGTGAAAGTCTTAGAGAATACTATCAAAAGTAGCAGTTCGAAATCAAATCATAAAATTTCTCACGAGAATCAAAAACAAAAAATCTAAATTCATAACATACTAACAGAACAATAGACATCTCTGCTACTCGAGATCTCTTATCATCGAATTAATGATCCCAAACGAAGTTATGTCACACCCTGACATCATTAAAAGAATCAATATAAAACCACTCTTTGTTAATTTTTTTACAATCAAACTTAAAATGTAGTACATCATCAAAATAGGGCATTGTTCATATTCCCTTTTGTTGGAATACAACCGCACAGGGCGCATCTTCTGAATAAATTATGACCTGTGAACTGACTTAAGCCATCGAAGAATTTCTGCTCTAAAAAATGCGTCAGAACTTAGAAAAGGTCATTTACCCTTTATTTGACGAGGGTGAATCATCTCTGTGTTATGGTACTTGAACTATTTACATCAACTGTCATATGCTTTCAATTTTTAAGATTTTTTATCTTGATCGCTTCTTTTATCATTTGACCTATTGAAATTTCTTAAGGAACTATCCTTTATAGTTAGGAGCAATGTTTTTTTGGGTAAACAACTTGTCCAAATATAGTTTTAACAATTGATATTGTGCGTTTGATGATAACATGGTAACTTCGTCTGCGCTTTATCCTAAAGTTTATATTGTAAATATCTTATGGGCGTTATTTTCAACTAAAATATTTTTTTGAACTTGTAGCTGAAAAATAATGTCTACTTCATTTAATTTATCAATGGATTAAAACTTGTCCTGCGACTATTGGGTTTTTTTAGGAGATGGTGGGCGATATGGTTGGAAGAAAACAAATGTACATAAATCCTTAATCTGATGATTTGTCGCCGTCGGATTCTGTAGCAATAAAATTAGCTTTGATGACAAAATAATTTATTTTAAACATGGTCATGATCGAAGATAATTAAAGTAAGGCAAAATAAATAGGAAAAAGATTATGACGAACTTATTTACTGTATTTGGCATTATACTATCATTATTGCCGTGTAGTGTCGACTTAGAATAACACTACCCCATTTCTACCCGTGGGTGATCGTAAGAGACGTCTAAGAGTATAGGGGCTTTTTAAGTGATTTTTGGGCGATGTGGTTGGAGACCCGTCACCAAAAACATTTATTATTACCATCTTTTCCCAATCAACTTCCAAAAGTGGCTGAGGGATTGTTTTTATTCCTAAGCTCTGGCTACCCCGTTAAGGGATTTATAGTCCTGAGTATATGTATGTACTATCATTATGAAAGATACCATAATTTATTGTTCAAAATAAACCAATCAAAACCAACAACCATATAAAATCCAAAAGTAGCTAAGATTTTTTTGACTGGTAACTTTGTTAAATATTTAATGCTTTTATGTTTTAAAAATAGAAAAGTACACAAATGGCCAAATTTTCACGGATGCGCATGAAAAACTATAACTGATGAGTTATTCCTCCCTACTTTACACTTCTCAAATTCTCACATCATCGCAAAACAATTAACAATAGAAACTGTTACTCCATCTAATTCACTTATATCATCTACAATTAATGTTATCTTTAAATCGTCTTTAGGGTCCTTTTGTGCAATTTTTTGTAACAGTCGAAATGTGCTTGCCCCATCTTTATTCATGGTCATTATTTGACCGTAGACTTGCTAATGATCCGTGATCATTGTTGTTTTGAAACTATTATACATTTGAAGATGTAAGTTATGATGTAGGAAAGTTTGAACTGTGAACTTTAGTTTTATTGATGACGCCCTGACAGATAATTTAAGTTGTGGCACCTTTCTTTATGTTTATTTCACGGTCTTTAGAAATGATTTGGGGCATCTTAATAAATGTCATGCTTTAGACGGAAAAGAAGAATATTAATGTACAGTTTATTTTAAGTATATTGACAACTTTGACTGTTCGTTACTATAGCAAGAGAATTGAAATGAACTGTGGGTTAGATTTAGTGTTGCTCATTTTGTAAATGATTCAAAATTGAGATCCTTGGTACTAAACTGTACATTTTTCAAGTCATCATACTTTAAACATTTGATATATTATTCCTTTAATGGGTAGTATTGCATACAATCAAAGCAAGTATTTTGTATTATACAACATAGTCTAAATCATTTTAATTCCTTTAGGAAATTCTCATACCTGATAATATAATGATACAACAGAAGAGCCCTAGGCTACTACAAAAATAGATCGATTAAAATACTCTAGTCACATTGAATGTTCAGTTTTAATTTTATTCATCTAGGTTTTTCTCATAATGCCGACTTGGAATATCACTACTTCTTTCTACTCTCAGAGTGTCGTAAGAGGCGACTGAGGAGCTTCTTAAGTGGTTTTTGGGCTATGTAGTTGGTGACCTATCTCCAAAAACTTTTATAAAAATCTATTGCCCACTCAACTTCCAACAGTGGCTGAGGAATTTCTGATTCCGGAGCTCTGGCTACCCCTTCCAGGGATTTATAGAAGTGAGTATAAGTAAGTATGTATAGAATTACAGTAAGTATTCTCACGATATCACAATACGTCAAGTCAAGTTGCAAACACGTCACATTTTATTACATTAAGCTGAAGTTGATTGCAAAAATTCACACTCGTAAAGCTTAACATACACTTGTACATTTTATAGTCTTGCACTAATCTAAAATTTGTCATCAAAACTTTCTAGCACTCATTAAAATTGTCACAATTGTCTGCTATTGAAAGCTTTAAGTGGTTGTTATTTGAACTCTTTTCAAATATAACCATTAAACCATACTTCGAGATATGAATCCTTTATGTTTTTTGATACACTTTCTTTGTCAGTTGTGACCCCTGTATAAGTTTGATTGACGAAACTGGTTTGGATTGATAACATTGTATCAATGTTATTAAACAAGGTAATAGTCAGGATGTTTTATATTCAAATGGTTTTCTATTATGTTTATTTTCAATGCGAATTGGATACATTCGTTACTTTGTTTGTTACGAGTTTGGATACGAAATAAAATTCTTGAGTTGAAATAAAAATAAAAATGTATGGAAGTTTAGGTGTGCATTGAATACTGAAATAAATTTAAAAAAATGGTTTGATACATAAATCATAAATTAATGAAGATTTTGAAATGTTTAGATCAAAACGTGGATAAAGTCATATTTAAAGTTTTTGTCTCGAAGTTTTCTTCTTCAGATATTGCAGTAATTATGCCACCATCATACACTAAGACTAACATTATACTTGTACCTTAGAGAGGAAGACAGTGTGTGTAATCAATCTACTTAATTAAGCATACATACATACATACATATACTCACGGCCATAAATCCCAAAAAGGGGTAACCAGAGCTTTAGAGCTAGAAACTCTTCAGCCATATTTAGAAGTTGATAGGGGACAAGATGGTAGAAATTGAAGTATCGTTGGTGATGGCACTCCAACCGCATTGCCCAAAAACAACTTAAAAAGCCCCATACCCTTAGTCGCCTCTTACGTACACCCACCGGAATAAATGGGGTAGTGCTATTCTAAACCGACACTACACGACAAGAACTAGACACTAAATTAAATAACTCCGGTAAAACCCATGAAAGATTTAGAACAGAATTCCTATTCTATCAAAAGTGATTATTTTTATTTGAACTATTGTTTTTATATATAATATGTATAACTTATGTGGGTTCCTGTGCCTAACCTCTTATACAATGACTTAACAAAATTGAAAGCTAGTAATCTTTTTGTACTTCAACACGTCAATTGAATGGAAAATTTTAATACAACCATATAGAATGAATTGCTGACATAAAAATTATACAGTTTAGGCTCTACGTTACGCGTTTATTGTTTCCCTATTTTCTGTTGAATAAATAAACACTTGTTAACAATCAAATGTAATGTCTAGGTGCACGTAATAGTTATTCGTTCTTGGAAATAATGAATTGGTTTCCTACTGTTTGATTAACGCTGTCGAGTGTTGGCTTAGAATAACACTATCTCATTTCTTCGCGTGGGTTTTTATAAGGAGACGACTAAGTGTATTGGGACTTTTAAAGTGATTTCGGGTGATGTGGTTGGAGACCTGTCCCCAAAAACTTTTGTTATACAAATTTTTCTCCACTCAACTTCCATAAGTGGCTGAGGAATTTCTTATTCTGTAGCTTTGGCCACTCCTTCTAGGGGCTTATAGTGAATCATTTACCAATCAATTATAAACTCCTTATAACTAGCCCAGGTTGAAGAACTTCTTTTTTTCTGACGTACCTACACTCACACCTTTTAAACATAAATACATGTACTTGCGGCCTTTAATCCCAAAAAGGGGTTGAAAGAGTTTTAGAGCTAAAATCTCCTCAGTGACATTTGACAGTTGATCCATCCACATCTTTGTCCAAATCACATAAAATCTCCAAAACATAAATTGCCTCTTAGAAAAGCCGCAAGAAGAAATGATGAGCTAATCAAAGCCGATATAGTCAAAAACTTATTAAAACATACATACATACATACATATACTCACGGCTATAAATCCCTTAAGCCCATAGCACACGACGTTTTTTATACGCGCGCATGGCGCGCAGATGACGCGCGTATACGCGCTTCATACGAGATTTGAACGGAACCTTGTACTCTAAGCACATGGGGCGATCGTGAAACAGCAATACAGACGCGCTGTAGCTTTTGCGTTTTGATCAGAGACTGTTCTGTTCAGTTGTACAATGGCGTCGGTTGAGACAACACTGCGTACGTTGGCCTTAGTACTCCTTTTAAAACGAAAAAAAAGTAAAAAAAAGCGAATCTATTGGATAGACCCATTTACGAGTGAAAAAAGATTGAGTGGTCATTATCATACAACGTTTAAAAAATTGATAATACGTAGAAGATGGAAGAAATTTTATAATTGTTATCGAATGTCACATTCGTCATTCCAAGAACTTCTTTTGATTCTAAAACCAGAGTTAACTCGTCAAAATACAGTAATGAGATCATGTATATCGGCAGAAGAACGTTTGCTCATCACATTGAGGTAAGAAAACAACTAGTTTTTTATTTATTTATTTATTATGTATTTATTTATTTATTGACCTGATGCAGTTTAAATCATTCGCACTTAGATTATTAATAAGAGAAAAATATTTATTCGATATCATCATACATGTCAGTTAGGATATCGGAGTCATTTGTAACCGATTCATTGCTATCCAAATTTTGGAGTGAACTGACAGATTCGTTTCTTGGCACTGATTGATTACTTGGATAAGGAGGCTGAAATTCAGACTGATATCCAGATCCAGACTGATATCCATACTGATGTTCATATTGAAATGCACCTTGGTATCTATTTTCATGTAATGTTCTCGATAACTGTCCCATATTTTTATATTTACGAATTAAATTTATCATATCAGCTTTGGCCTCTAACTTGAATTCCTGTTTGATGGCAGAAAAATCTTTACCTAACGAAACTAAGAACAGAATGTCGGGATTTTCACATAAAATTGTATTATTCACTTCCTTAGACTGTTTGAGATTTGCTGTCAGTGCTTCATACAATTTGTCTAGTGGGTCTTCATGTTTTGGAGTCTTTTTTGACTTCTTTGGTGAATGTGGCTTTTGAAAATCATAGTCTTGGTCACGCCCCAGTGCTGCATCATCGTTTTGACTTGGAGATCTTATTTCATAAAGCGGGTCTAAAAAAGTTAGCAAATTGGAATATATGTAGGGTCTTCTAGGCTTAGCTCCAGATCCACTGGAACAGTTATTGTTCTTCGCTTTGTCTCTTTTATAAGCGTCCTTAATACTCTTCCATTTTTTTTGAAGTTCAATGACTGAAAACAATAATATGTAATGTTAATAATTTAGTTATTTATTAGGTTAATTTGAATTTCTTTGAAATAAGTAGTTGTGTGTATTTTCATTTTAATTAAATATGTAAAATTATCATCATCGTAATGACAATAGAAGTTTTAATAATGCTTTTTTTTCAGGTATTTAGCTACGGGTTGTTATTTCTCAGATATTCACTATGACTTTAAGTGTGGGCAAACGACGGCAGGCATTATAGTCCGTGAAACCGTAAAAATAATATGGGATAAATTAAAAAACATCTGTATGCCAGAACCAACCGAAGAATCACATCTAAAAACTGCTGAAGGATTTATGAAATATGCAAATTTTCCCAACCTACTTGGGGCTATCGATGGAAAACATATTAGAATTATAAAACCTCAACATAGTGGATCAGAGTATTTTAATTATAAAAAATATTTTTCCATTGTATTGCTTGCAATATGTGATGCAAATTACAGATTTATCGATATAGATGTTGGATGCTATGGAAAAGCTGCAGACTCAACAATAAATGATTGTAGTGAATGGACCCAAAAGATAAGGCAAGGAAATTATAATATACCGAATGCGAGACCAATATCTAATAATGGAGTGCCAATACCATTTACGTTTGTTGGAGATGAAGGCTTTGCATTATCTCAACATTTGCAGAGACCTTACGCTGGAAAAATCTTGCCACAAGAAAAAAGGATATATAATTATCGTTTGACACGTGCCAGACGATACATTGAATGTACATTTGGTATATTAAGCAACAAATTTAAAATCTTCAATCGACCACTGAACGTTAGCGTGGACTTCAGTGTGGCTATTGTGAAAGCCTGTTGTATGCTGCATAATTTCATACGTGAACGTGACGGTTATAATTTTCATAAGTCTTTGAGTATAGTTGGTTTAGAAGATCCTCCTGAAAATGCAAGTTTGATTTCGATTGGTACAAGACGGTCACAGGTACAATTAAGCGGAACCACGATACGAAATATGTACACTGATTATTTTATTAGCGATGAAGGTGCAGTACCATGGCAATATTCTAAAATTTAGGGTACCTAGGTAGGTACCCTAAATTACAATACATGATCTACTGTTTTCCTATTTTATGTATCGGCGGGCGGATCTGAAAAAATAAGGAACTTTTTTTCGAAATGTCAATTATTTGTTCAGTCCATCGACAGAAACCGTGAATACAATCACCATTTATTAATTGTAATTTTTTTCTAAAAACGAATATTTAGCGAAATATCATGACAAATTTTTAATTCATAAGTTCCTTTTTTTCAGATTCGACCCAACGTGCGCCGTGAAGATAGCCACCCCATGTCGTGTGCCTACGTTTTAGGGTACTAAGTAGTTAGTTCCAATAAGTAAAAAAAATACTGCTAGTGCTTATTAACTACCTATAGAAACGTGGGCACGCGACATGGGTGGCCTATCTTTACGGCGGCGCGGCGATGTTCTTGTGTACCTAGTCCTAAAACAAATAAATATAATAAAAATTACCTGCCAGGTTTTTTTCCTTATTGGTTTTTTCATTGAAATCGTTATAAAAAATTTGGCACAATTCATCCCAAGCATTTCTTTTTAACACTTTGTTAGAATATTCGGGTAGTAGAGAATTCCATGTAGCTGGACGATTGTTAATTTCTGCAATAAAGCGGTCGGTGTCGAAGTGTTCCATTTTGAACCATATACACGCGCAGCTTACAATAACTATCAACGTTAATAGATGGATCGAGAGGAGTAAAACACGGCCTTATGACTCCTTTAGTTTGTTTTTGACCTTAGGGTAGAAATGGGGTAGATTGATACTGACAGTATTATTTGTTTTTATCCTTGTTTCATTTTAGAACAGGGTAAAATATAAACTATGCAGCCTATAGTGTTGAGTGAGTCATAAATCCTAGATGTTTAAATATAAACCAAAACTAACTCAAGGAAGGTAATCTTTGTCGTATGCATACAAATGTTGGATGTGTAAGAACCTATGGCACTAAAAATAGTCCGGAACACTCTTCGACCCTACTTATAATTATCATTATGTTCTATTTACTTTATAATGAGTGCACATTTTGTTTCTTTATATGTATATATTTTCTGACTTCAAAGCAAGTACGTATAATTTAATGTAATGTATGTTGCGACTACATTCCATCTTAACACCTCAACTACTGAACTGAAAACTATTTTGGATGGAAATCGGATGCAAAAAATAAAGTCCAAGCGGACGAAGTCGTGGGCAAAAAGCTTGTAGTGGAATAAATAACATACATACATACATATACTCACGGCTATAAATCCGGCTGTGTAGTGTCAGCTTAGAATAGCACTACCCCATTTCCTCCCGTGGGTGCTTTTAAGAGGCGGCTAACGGTATTACGACTATTTAAGTGGTTTTCGGGTGAAGTTATTGGAGACCCGTCACAAACTTTCTTTTTACAATCGTTTTCCCACTTAATTTCCAAAAGTGGCTGAGGAATTTCTTTTTCTGAAGCTCTAGCTACCGCTTTTTGGTATTTATGGCCGTGAGTATATGAATTTATGTAAGAAATAAGCACTTTTGTTTTCCTCCAAGGGCCTATGTGGTCCCTCTAGTTCGCAGCTGGCATAACTTACCACTATAACGCATTGGAGAGCCATTTAGTCATTCTTTCGTTAAAATAAAAACAAAACATGCCAAAAGCAAAGGTGTACACGTCAAAGACTAAAGTCTTGTCGATAGCTACGGCAGTGGGTAGTCTGATTACGTAGTAATCTCTATATAGTTTGTGGAGTAAAATAAAGAATGTTGTGGAAAATAAACTTGTCACTCAAACCAAAAACGGTAATGTCAAGCCTAACCATAGAGCTTAACATTTAACTTGACGAAGCAGGTCATATATCTTAACAATCAATACAACTGAGGCGCGGGCGGTGCAGTCAGTGGTGGCGTGAGCGCATCTCCTCCCCCCTGCCCCTACTCCGCTCCTTTGTACGCGCGTTTGCATCGCTTTATACGCGCGTATACGCGCTTCATGAATGCAAACGCAAAAATCAGCGCCAACGGCGCCGAAAACGCGCGTTCCTAATACGCGCGTCGTCGGCGCGTATAAAATACGTCGTGTGCTATGGGCCTTAACGGGGTAGCCAGAGCTTTAGAATGAGAAATTCCTCAGCCACTTTTGGAAGTTGATTGGGGAAAAGATGGTAATAATAAATAAAATGTTTTTGGTGACGGGTCTCCAACCACATCGCACAAAAATCACTTAAAAAGCCCCTATACCCTTAGTCGCCTCTTACGATCACCCACGGGTAGATATGGGGTAGTGTTATTCTAAGCCTACACGACAATTATTAAAAGCTTCTTAAAAACAAATACGCAAATAGTTTTTTGTTATAAGCTGTAATTCTAGTTAACTACCGAAAAATACACGACCCTTACTTAGCTTGCTAGGGTATTTATAAGTGACATAGTACAATTAGCAACCACCAAACTGATTTAATTGGCAAAAGACTAGTTTTCCATTCTAGCTTATTAAGTTCCAATCGTGTTGACAGTAATTCACATGGCTGACATAAGCGAACGATAATTAAATAGTGGTAATACAAATACCCCTAGATTTTCACAAGAAATTCTTCGAACTTAAACAAACGTATATTATTTTACTAATTTGGCCAATTAATTAAAGTTCATTGAATGTGTTAAAAGGACCTATTAGGCTTTTAGCATGTACCTAGTAATTATTTGCAACTGCTTCAATTTGATTGTATGACTAATTTTTAACGCAGGTCGGGTATTTCCGCTATGATGTGTAGGCTCAGAATACATACATACATATACTCACGCCATTATTTCCCATTGGGTAGGCAGAGACTATTGATCGCCACTTCGTACGATCCTGACAAACCTCTCTAGCTTCGTTTACATCCATCAATCTTTTCATGCATGCTCTTTTATTCTTTATACTTCGGACGCCAGAAAGGCTCAGAATACTTGTTTAATAATCTTACCTACTTATTTCGTCGTCGCAAATAAAGGATTTTTCGTTTTTCTTTTTCCATACATACATACTCACGGCTATAAATTCCTAGAAGTGGTAACCAGAGCTAAGGAACTATAAATCCCTCAGCCACTTTTGGAAAGTTGAGTGGGAAAAGATGGCAAAATAAAGGTTGTTGGTGATGGGTCTCCAACCGCATCACCCAAAAATCCCTAAAAAGCCCAAATACCGTTAGTCGCCTCTTACGTACACCCACTGGCAGAAATTGGGTAGTGTTATTCTAAGCCGACACTACACAGCTTTATTAATTTTTTTTCTTTTTAATTTATAGTAATTGCTGGCGACATACATACATATACTCACGGCTATGAATCCTAAAAAAGCCAGAGTTTCAGAGCTAGAAACTCCTCAACCATATTTCTGAGTCGATAGTTGGTGACGTACATAAATACATACATACACTCACGGCTATATTTCCCTAGAAGGGGTAGCCAGATCTAAGGAATTATAAAGTCCTCACCCACTTTTGGAAGTTGAGTGGGGAAAAGATGGTAAAAATAAAGGTTTTTGGTGATGGGTCTCCAACCGCATAGCATAAAAGCCCCAATACCGTTAGTCGCCGGAAGAAATGGGGTAGTGCTATTCTAAGCCGGCACTACACAGCAATTGGTGACGTGTCACTAATTAATATTGTCTGAATAGTGAAATAGTGAAAACCAATAATGTCTGAGGAATTTCCAATTCTAAAGATCTAGCTATCCCTTTTTGGCATTAAAAGCCGTGAATATATCAATCTGTAAATGATCTTTAAGAACAAAAGCATTGATATGTTCTGAATCCGAAAAAAAAAGATATAAATCTATTTTCACATCTACTAAATGTGAAAGAAAGAAAGAAAGAAAGAAAGAAAGAAAGAAAAACGTTTATTCGCCATTTGTAGGCACAAGAAGAACAAGTAACATATAAAAAAAATAATTTACAACTTAATCTTAACAACATTTAAAATAAATTAGTTATAAAATATAAAATAATAAAAAACATAAAAGAGAATCAATAAAAAACATACAAAAATTTGTCATGCACTTCCCGTGCCACCCGAACAGCGAATTGGTGCTGTCTCAGCATTTTCTGTGAGCTTTTGACTCACAGAACTGATTTTCAGACAACACCATGTCAGAGTGACATCAGAGGCATCTCACGAAACAGAAATGGCAGTATTGCCTTAATATGTATAATTTATGTGTATGCAAAATTTCATTTAAATCGGTTTAGCCATTTCGACGGAGTTTTGGGCTATACACTGTGACACGTGAATTTTATAAATCAAGTAGATGAATCGCAAATTGATATTTTTAGACACACAACTTAAGTTTAACTCATAAACTCCACCAGAGTATATTTTCACATAATTTCAGTGGTCAAATCAAAACAAAACACAAAGCAATAATACAAAAAACCTAGAAAGCCGATAAGGAAGTTTCTTTACTTTGTATTCAGGAAAGAGAACCAATATTTTTATTGAGATAATACATGTGATTTATTGAGTGTATGTCAGATTTATTGGTCAACTTTGTGATTGGGATAAGCTTATTTTATTGCTATTTACTTAAGGATATTCGTTTGTGAAAAGCTTCGAAAGTACTTGTACAATGGAATGTGTTGAAATGAAAAAAAAAATGAAAAAATGAAAAAAATGCTGCTTATTCCTTAAAACAGGAAGCATAGCGATTTAGAAATAGTAAGTCATTCAAGTTCTTTTATACATACATACACATACATATACTCACGGCTATGAATCCCTAGAAGGGGTAGCCAGAGATAAGAAATTAGAAATTTTTCAACCACTTTTGGAAAATTGTGTGATTGGAAAAGATGGTAAATCAAAGGTTTGTCAAATCAATATTGTTGGTGATGGGTCTCCAACCGCATCGCCCAAAAATCCATTAAAAGCCCCAATACCGTTAGTCGCCTCTTACGTACACCCATTGGTAGAAACAGGGTAGTGCTATTCTAAGCCGACACTACACGGCACAAGAACAATCTATTTGGATTATTTAGACTTTGATATATAAAAGTTATATGTTATATATAAAAGTATATAGTTCATTAAATATAGTGTATTTATGTGTGTTGTGTTAGCTTTAAATAGAACTAACTCATTCAATTTTTTGGCTGTTGTACGTGCAATTATATAAAATAGCAAATATGTGGCTTTCTAAATGGTTATTGGCAAATGTTGTTAGAGATCGTTGAAACTCGATTCTTTATCTTTTCCCTAATCAGCTTTAAAAAACTGCTGCGGAAAATTTAACCCTAAATAAAAATAGATATTTGGGTATTGAAATATTTTACATCTAATTAGAATCCCATGCGTCAAAATATAAATTTCTTTCCTTGACACACTTTTATAGTTAAATTACGGTGCTGACATTATCAGTGCATTTTGAGAAAAGATAATAATAAGATGAGAAAATTCTAATGAAACACAGATATCATTTAATTTTATTTTCAAAATATTCTTACCTTATAAAAATTTATCATCTTGACAGAAAATCCATCCCATTCTCGTATTCGTTTCTAATACGAACACATCTAGCTACCTTGTTATAAACATAATTACTTAGTAAGATAGCGATTTCTAGCAATCTATTACAGAGTCTTCAACAATCAAGAAGCTTAATGCTAACAATAAAGTGTTTAAAGTACCCCAAATAACCCGACAACGCTAGATAGATGTTCATACATTGATATGCAACGTTGATAAATTGACTCTTACAGACGGACAAAAGCATGGCCCCTGTTTTGTATGGAACATGTTCCCCCCTCTCCCTATGGTTTTGTTGAGTGTGATTCCTCTTTACCCCACGGTGTAATAGGGTTGCCGCTTGTGTTGATTTTATTTATAAATAGAATGTTGTCTATTATAGATTTGTTAAATCATAAGTTCCGTTAAATGAAAGTCAATTGTCTTTTTTTGATACTCAAAATGAAGAATATGTAGAAGAATCAATTTTAAATAATAATTTATACATTAATAAACTAAAAACAACAATATAAGTGTATAGTTTTAGTTAGAATTTAATTTCCGATTCTTACAAAACAATTTAATGTAAATACGCATTTAACATGAGCTAAATTTTAACGTTATGTAATATCTGGTGATACAGCAAGTTATTGTAGTCTTCCATTTATGAATCTTATTTCTTAGTTTTTTTTTCTGAATCATGATATTGATAATAACTTTGACTTCAAGCACGGTTAATATTAAAAACTAAGGAAATTCAAATAAAATACGGTAAAGTTAGTTAGAACTTGTACGTGATAATGAACATTGAGAATGTAATTATCTCTATCTCATTTCCACCGCTCTCGCTTTTACTCTCGAGACAGTCATAACTTCGCAATTGGTCATGCACAAAAACAGCGGCTATCGATTGATAAATTGTACGACATACATACACTTTATCACATACTTGTACAGTAATCACACGAAATGATCATTATATCTGGAATTACTCTACCAGTTTAACCACCATCAATAGTATGCCACTTTACTTCAAATATTTTTTATGTGTCTTATTTAAATTTAAAAAATAATCGTGCCAACCCTTCCACATTAGTAACACCCCTAGCAACCGCGGCGACACAGCGGCGGTCACCCTTTACCGATATTGAGACTGTCCATACCTACCCCTATCAGGATAATGAGTTTAGAATATACGTATGCGTCTAATATTTGATCACCTCATTCATTAAAAGAGAAGGAGTTATTATATTCATAGAGAAGATGGATGTAATTAAAGTGGTGAAGGTATGTAGTGTTAATGTAGATAGTGTTGTTAGTACAGGACGGCCGCGCAAAATATTTTATAAACGAGGGAGTACACGGTTGAAAGAATAAAAGAGCTTGTATGAAAAGAATAATAATAAGTAAGACAGATTTGACAGGATCGTGCGCAATGCTATTGATAGTCTCTGCCTACCCCAATGGGAGTAGTGGGTGTGAGTAATAGTAACTAAGAGTTATTACATTTTTCAGGTTAGGTTAGGTTTCTTATCTACCATATCAACTAAGGTTTATTTGTGTCAAAAGATATTTAATCATTTAACAAAACTTTCTCCGAGGTAGAGTTAAACGCTTAGCTTTAAATTTGGAGCCCTCGGATTCTAATTTAATGATTCACAAATCTAATTTGTAGGATTTAACCTATTTTGGCTGGATATTGCAGGCCTGAATCACCTGATTATTCAAAATTAAGACGAATTCGTGATCCGGAGGGCACGTTAAGCCGTCGGTTCTGGCTATTATTAAGGTAGGTAAGGTAGTTAGTTTGCCAACGCGCAGCCAGCGTGTTGGACTAGGCCAAATCACCTTACGGTTTCATGGCTCGTGTAAATTCGCTTAGAATAAAACTATAAAAATATCTTCCTGCGTAAATCGTTGTAAACCTAGGCAACTAAGAGTATACGGTTATTGAAGCTACTTTAGACGGTGAACTCTGAAGTGACCGAGCACAGATACTTTATTGGATCCTATCTATCCCATCCAAAAGTGGATGAGGGAATGTTTAATACTTTTCGCAGTATATATACTTCTTTTTGCGATAATACCTTTGAATATTGGCAGGTCAGTCGGCTACACAGACCTAGATTTTTAAATAACTTATCTCGTTGGCCACTTCTATATTGTAATATTAAAATCCAAATATCATTATCACATCTCTTTCTATAAATGTACTAAGAAATAGATTATTACACTGAGGTTGTCTGAAACTAAAATCAGTGAAAGTACAAATATTTCATCTCTTCTCATCACACAGTCCTTTATAACTTTCATCTATTGTGATGCATTGGACAGCATTCTACAGGATTTAAACCGTGAACATACCTACGTGTGTAGTAAATACAGTACAGTAGCCTAGGACAGCGGGAAACCTCATTAATAACAGCTTATGCTTAGACCGGTATCTACGCGCCACCGAACGTGATATGTTCATAAATCATTTCGGTGCACTATTGTGTAGAGTTCGCGTGATTCATTTATTAATGACTGTAGCATATCTGTGACTGTCAATTTAGTGATATCGATTGGTATTAGCGTGGACCAATACGTCTTCTGTAGAAATAAATGCAACTGAAATGCTGCATTGATGCGAAATCGATGCATCTTTACTAAAATTATCCCAATATGTACTTGACTTAAGAATGATGTAGATACATCATTCTTAAGTCAAGTATATATAGATGTATCAGTTTATTTTGAATTGTCTTTCACTGGCCTCATTATCTGTAAATGGGTTAGTAGATGGAAATCAAATATAGCTATTTTTTAGGTTCGAAACTACAGATTATTTCGAAGCATAGACTGGTTTTGTTTTGATGACGTGTTGTTTCATACATACATACATATACTCACGGCTATAAATCCCTAGAAGGGGTAGCCAGAGCTAAGGAATTAGCTCCTTTATATTATATTCCTCAGCTACTTTTGGAAAGATGTGTGGGGAAAAGATGGTAAAATAAAGGTTGTTGGTGAGGGGTTTCCAACCACATCGCCCAAAAAATCCCTTAATAGCCCCAATACCTTTAGTCGCCTCTTACGTACACCCACTGAAAGAAATGGGGTAGTGTTATTCTAAGCCGACACGACACAGCTACACAGTGTTGTTTCAGTATATCTCTATTGCAAGTATCACAAGTCTTTCCTTTCTGGTTTAAAAGTAGGTATAATTTTTTTTATTATTTTAGTTTTTAAATGTATAGGTTCATCTAATTCTTTTAATTTTTCTACAACTCTTTAGGAAAATTAAAATAAAAAATAAATATGATTTCGCGCTTTGGAGTACACACTAAGGCGTCGTCAGTGTCGTCTTATATTACGAGCCTTAAAACCCACACTAGGCCAGCGCGATGGACTACGACTAATTTACCCAATTGAGGATATGAAAATAGAAGCTGTGATGATCATGACGTAGAAATCCAAATCCAATAACATTTCATGAGCAAATTACTCCAATTGACCTTACCTATGTTAAGATGGAATCACAATATATCATGTACCATCCCTACTTGAAAACCTGCTTACTGGACATACTTATAAGATATCATATTAAGATAATTCACAAGATCACCAATACCAAAGTAATATGCAATAAAACGTCGATTAACGAAGAAATGCAAAAACGCATAACAAATATGACTTGGAAGTGACCTGTTCTTTAATATTCACTCAGTACTGTGGAGGGGTCACATTTTACTGGTAGGTTTATGAGTAACAGAAGTCATAAAGTTATTATATGACGAAATCAGTAATTGACTTTATCTTTGTTAATAAACATGTGTTCTTCCTGACCAATTGTATTAGTCACATCACAATAAATAATTTCTACTGTCCATAATATAGGTTTCTTGATTTCTCAAATTCCTAATATTTTAGCCAGATACTGGCAGCAGCTTCAATCGCTAACGACTTGTACAGTTTGAGGGTGAAATAAATGCTGAACTAGTATAACTTTTTAAAGAATTGGCCTAGACCTCGCTTTTAACACTTACCCGTTTTATATTTTAAATCGATAAAGGACCTTAAACTGAACAACTTTGCCTATGGAATGCATATCGACAATATTGTAATATTCAAAATAATTAAAAAGTGTCACTGCAAGGCAAAGTTTGATGTCTTTTATCGATTTAAAATATAAAAAAGGTATGTTTTAAAAACGTGGTTTAGGCCTATTGTTATTAAAATTTAAAAAATAAAATTAAATTAAAAAAAAATAACCTGCAAATAGATTTCATTTTTATTTTAGCACTACGCCTACAAATTTTAATCTCCCAATCACTCATTACTAACCTTCAAAGCACTCATTCTAATAAGACTAACTGCACAAAATTAAACAGAAAGTCATCAAGTTGACTAAGAAACGTTACAATGTAGCCGCACAAAGGATTTCGAAGATTGTTGCTTATACGATCAAGTTATGACCAAGATTTAACAGTCGGCAGGGAGCTGTTAACATGGATTCAATTATAACTTTGCTTGGCTAGAGGCAAAGAGTAAGTAACGGGGCATGAAGATAGATGGGTTGAACTGGTAAAAGATGCAGTCTGTGGGACGCAAGTTTTTTTATTCAACTACTTAAATATTTTCTAAAACAAGTTGATAACTTTGAAAATTTATATGATCAAAATTTTTCTCTATGATGAAAGGTCTTAAATAGTACTCATTCGACAAATAAAATAATATTAAGCAACAAATCACAGAACCTTGTACTCAGTAATAGGGTCGTTATATTCACTGTTGGATTAAAAATTATTAAAATTAATTGAATAAGTCATCACTAAGTAAATTGCAGTGCTATTGAGCAAAAAACAAATATAATTATTATATTACTAACGTACAACACTTAAATATCGACTGAACGCCTTGTTACCCGACTTAACCGATGTTCCCAAATTTAATCATGCCATGTAATGTATGAAAATAATAAAATCCGTTCAATTCAGAAGCGTATTAAGCAGCTAACAAATATAGTGTATTTCAAATTAATTAATTTATACATAATTATATTGCAAAGCACAGTGAACTGGTTAACCAAGGTAACAAAATGTTTTAGCAGTCTTTCATTATTCAAGTTTATAATAGAATTTAAAGATACTTATAAATAGAAATAAGTCATTTCTATTTCATAATAATCTTTGACCCAAATCAGTGCCACTTTACCCAGTTGACTCATACGTTAAGACGATATTCCATTAAGTTATTGGTACAAATTTGGGCATATGAACTAATTCAAAACTTACATATACTCTCGGCTATAAATCCCTTGAAGGGGTGGCCAGAGCTAAGGAACTAGAAATTCCTTAGCCAGTTTTAGAAATTTAAGTGGGGGAAAGATGGGAAAATAAAGGTTCTTGGTGATGGGTCTCCAACCGCATCGCCCAAAAATCCTATAAAAGCCCCAATACCGTTAGTCGCCTCTTACGTACACCCATCGGCAGAAATGGGGTAGTGTTATTCTAAGCCGACACTACACAGCGTTTCAAAACTTACTTCCACGAATTAGTAAAATGAATTTAATAATAAGCTACAATCCTCGTGATCCGTTCTTAATATTTTCTACGTAAGAAAGCTTTCTTGCTAAATGAATTTTCTCATAATATTCTATCAAGAATAACTAACGTACCTAACACAGAAATAGAATCCTATAAGAATAAATTATCATAAACTATTACATATATCAATTTAATATTACACTTATAATCTTATCTTTGGGTAATAAAACCGTATTTAGTAGATTTATTATGAATTTCATTAATATTAATTTAAGAGGGTCATTGAAATATAACGAGTATAATAATATTTATAATCAAGATATAGTTTTCACTAAAACAATTATAAAACATGAAAGTTAGCATAAACGTTCACGCCCAATATCCCCGAGGGGGTTGGCAGAGGTACTAATACTTCTGAACATCACGTGACTTTGTCACCTGGTGTACAGAGTACCCACGTTTTGCATGGACAGTGTACTCACGTGATAGGGGGCAGGCCCCACTGGCAGGTACTGTCACATGACTAAATACAACTCAGCCATGTTGGTTTCCTCACGATGTTTTCCCTTACCGTTAACAACCATGATAAATTAACCACACATATGTCTTTAGAAAAGACAAATTGGTGTAGGCCCGACCCAGGATTTGAACACTAGTCGTTTGCACGATAACCGAGTGTTCTACCCACTGGGCTATCACGGTTGTTATTATCCAGCTAATATATTTATTACTAGTGGATCGTCCCAGCATTGCACGGGTAGCGTTGTTTTTTTAAATATCTAAGGTTTCTTTCTTCAGTCACTGCTCAAGCATTGTGAAATTCAGCGCAATGTTTTCAATTTATTAAATTTATAGCACTCCCTAAACAGTGTAGTTTGGTGATTTTGAATGCGCTTTAATGAACGGTTTAGTATTTCCGTTTTATAGCAAATTTTGGAATAAAACGCTATGAAGTATTTATAACAATCTAAAAATAAATCTTTACGTGATGTAGGATGCAACTACTGGCGCCATCTATGTAATATGTAAATTAGTAAAGATTTGGTTTTGGTCACGGGCGCGATGGCTTATTTTATGAATAATTTCGGTGTTTGTCTACCGATTTCTATGATTCTTTTTTTATTGAATAGGTAATAATGTTATTTTTATTAAAATAGGGATGAGTGAGAGGTTTACAAACGTAAGATTAATCAAATATAATAAAAATTTTCCGAACTGCTAAGCTATCAGGAATTACACGTGTTATTGTGAGTCAACCGTAAAAGATAGACATAAACTGTTGAGAATTTTTTTTAGATAATTTTATGAAGAATATTTTTGTCACACATGATTTCTATGTAAGTTTAACCATTGAGGCTGCACACGCGACGCGACGGAAGCTTAAAAAATGGAGTAACTTCTCCCGTTTTCCCAAAATTCCCCTTTACTACTCTGCTGGAAAGTATACAAATACCTGCGCAGGTGTATGAAGAATAATTGTACCAAGTTTCGTTAAAATCCGTCGAGTAGTTTTTGTTTCCATAAGGAACATACTAACCGACAGACAGACAGACAGACAGAAAGACAGACAGACAAAAATTTTACTGATAGCATTTTTGGCATCAGTATCAATCCCTAATCACCACCTGATGGTTATTTTGAAAATATATTTCATGTATAGAATTGACGTCAAGTCCAAGTCTTTCATATTTAGTTTTTATTTACTCTACCTTTAATCTACATTTAAGAGTCTTGCATAATATCTCATAACCTACCTACCTACACGTAAATGGGATCTTCAGCAATAAAACAGATACTGTAGGTAGGTAGCATACAAACAGACATACACTTACGGCGGTAAATTCAAAAGAGAAGAACCCAGAACTTAAGAGGTAGAAACTCTTCCACCATATTTGGAAGACGATAAGATGGCAGAAATGAAGTATCGTTGGTGATGGGTCTCAAACCGCATTACTCGGTATATTAATAGCCCCATATCCTCGGCGCCATTTACGATACCTGTGGGTAGAAAGGGGTAGTGAAATTCTAAGCCGACAAAATCTACTTATAACTACGACTTATATGCTACATTAAAATTAGAATAGAATAGAATAGAATGACTCTTTACTCTCTATATTAAACACAAAATTACAAAAATATTAATATGATCAAACAGTTTCCAGTGAGGTAATATTGGCTTTGGTTGTTAATATTTGCATGGTAGAGCAGTATGTCAACAACGTTTCTTGAACATGGCGTGAAAGACATTGTATTTAATTTAATTTATTTTATTTTGTTTGGAAGATTAACAGCTTTATATCCATTTAAAAATACCAAAATTATTACAGGATGCCAGTTGAAAAATCTTCACATTTACATATCTATATCATGAATATAAAAAGGTCCTAGACTCTACAAATAATAAGTACATAGGTGAAATATATTAATGTAACATGAATATTGCTAATATGCCGAAAAAAATTAATAAACAAAACTGAGACTAAATTTAAAACTTACGCCATATACAGCCACATACAAAAAAAGAAAACAAAACGATAATATATACAAAAAAATGTAGTACATAAAGCCGTGCCGTGTAGTGCCGGCTTAGAATGTCGCTATCCCTTTCTACCCACGGGTGTCGTAAGAGGCGACTAAGGGTATTGGGGCTTTTTATTGGATTTTTGGGCGACGTGGTTGGAGACCCATCACCAAAAACCTTTATTTTTACCATATTTTCCCCACTTAGCTTCCAAAAGTGGCTGAGGAATTTATAATTCCTTAGCTCTAGCTATCCCTTCTAGGGAAATATAGCCATGAGTATATGTATGTATGTATGTACATAAAGACATTGTAGTAGAAGCTTAGCCAGTAATAGTTTTAGTTCAAACAAAGTTGGGTACTTACAATAGAAAACATGTCTGTTGATTGACACACCCTGTGTAAAGAGCACTTGTAGCAAATGTTAAAATGATGCTACCAAATGTGACATAAATTTACAAATTATTGAACCGTATTATAATTGTGAATCTTTTTAGTTTTGTACTATAAAGGTATTAATCGATGAGGAAGTCCAGTGAAATATATTTTCCTTATTTACAATCTTGGAAGAAGCAGTCATACATGCGGCTATAAATCCCTAGAACGGGTTGCTAGAGCTTTAGAAGTGGAAATTCGGCAGATACTTTTGGGTTTGTTGGTGATGGATCTCCAGCCAACCCAACAATAACTTTAAACCCTTAAATCGTTTCTTACGATACCTGTGGGTAGAAAGTACTCCTTACTACATCAACAGTCGTATGCCAGTGGATTCCCGGTGACTTTTAACTGACTTTTAAAATTTAAAATAAACATATATTTTTTAAAATATTTATTCTATAAAAAATATAAACATCTATTAAAGAGCAACCATTCCTAAGTAAAACAATGAATACTCTTATTTTAATTATTAATAAAGATTTATACCATTTACATTTATAAGAGTCACAAAACAAGTATGCAGTTTTTTGCCAGTAAAAGAATTAGAGATGACATTTTAATCAACGAAATCCGCCACTTGTTATCAATTGTTACCATTTTAATTTCTATATCGCGGTATTCGGATGACTAATTTTCGGTGACAAGTGAACAAGTAACGTTAAGGGGACATTTATTTCATAGTGTTGATTAATTTGAGTGGATAAGTGAACATCTGGTGTGTTTAGATGAACGATTTGGAATTAGATATTTGATATTATTCGATTTGTAGTTAAATGATTCACTATTAAGAATATTATTTCTATGATACTTATTTGGGGTACTATTAGGAATTGTAATTAAATAGGGGTTAATTTATTTTTCATCAGTTTTGTTTCATTTTATAGTTTTTATCGGTTTCATTGAAATAAATAACATGAAATTGGTATGGTTTATATCTAATTACTAAATTAAACTTCCAACTCTTAATCCGAATTTTTTTCTTATTATTTTAAGACTATTTCATACATAAATTCTCTCAGCTGTTTCCCAAATTATGATAGCCAGAACTTTAGAAATGTTTTTTTAGAGACTCCCTATAACGTCGTATAAGCCACTATATTCTTTACAATCTAATGTTAGTAGAGGACGACCTCGGAGGACACATTTGGATCAAATAGAAAATGTGCTCAAAAAGGCAGGTGTCCGCAGTATGAAGAATAAAAGAGCATGTATGAAAAGATTGATGGATGTAAACGAAGCCAGAGAGGTGTGTCAGGATCGTACAAAGTGGCGATTGATAGTCTCTGCCTACCCCAATGGGAACTAACGGCGTGAGAATATGTATGTACGTATGTATGTATTCTTTACAATATTTGAAAGAAATTTATTTCTGAAATAATAAAATGAATCTTATGTTCTACTACTATTTTTTATAATACATACATACACACATGTACTCACGGCTATAAATCCCAAGAAGGAGTAGCCAGAGCTAAGGAATTAGAAATTCCTCAGCCACTTTTGGAAATGTAAGTAAGTAAAATATGGTGAAAATGAAGGTTGTTGGTGATGGGTCTCCAACCGCATCGCCCAAAAATCCCTTAAAAGCCCCAATACCGTTAGTCGCCTTTTACGTACACCCACCGGAAGAAATGGGGTAGTGCTATTCTAAGCCAACACTACATAGCAGATTTTTTTTAATAAGATAGTACATAGTTTAAAATTAAATTTCCTTAGATCTAAATAACAACTTTTAATGAAAATTTGCTGTAAGTACGTATATGTATACGTTGCATATATAGTTTTTACCCATAAAAACAAAAAAATCAAGATATTTTGCTTTTCAATTTATGCCCGGGTATATAATTTGCTACCAATGATATCAATATTTCTCTAATCTACTTATCTGCCAAACTCTTCAGTGGCTACGCCAACTCGCTTTTGGCATATTTTTAAAACTTCCTCAGTTAAATTCAAGTGTGATAGTAACGATAAAAGCAGCAACAATATGCTTTAGTATGTTTCGAAATTGATTACTATTTGTAATAATTCATGTAACTTAATAGCGCAATGACTGTACATAAATAATTATTACCTTTCTAACTACTAAACAACTGGGGTATTGAAACCCATTTAAAACTTCTACATTAGGCCATTGCTCATCATAATACCCGTATGCACCACGTGCCATAGAGGAGCTAAAATGATGTACAATTTTGAAACACTCTGCTTATTAACTAATGACACCCTGTATATAATTAACATCGTCAACCTTAGTACTATTGCTTTAAGGTTCAAAATAAGTTTTACAACTAAAGAGTGAAGGTACAGTGATGGATCCATGACATTTGTCATCTGGTAAAGCATAATTTGTGACAATTACGAGTAATGTTTTCTAACATACAATTATTTGATTAAAAATGTATTTGTTTGATAATTGTTTTTGATGACTTTTTAATTCACATTTGTTGTTTGTGTTTTAGATTGAGTATTATGATTGTATATGTTAAGTTGTAAACAATTTATGAGGTTATAGATATTTCATATCTAGTTATTAGTTTTCTTTTATAATATACATACATATACTCACGGCCATATTTCCCTAGAAGGGGTAACCAGAGCTAAGGAATTATAAATTCCTCAGCCACTTTTGGAAGTTGAGTGGGGAAAAGATGGTAAAAATATAGGTTTTTGGTGATGGGTCTCCAACCGCATCGCCCAAAAATCCAATAAAAAGCCCCAATACCCTTAGTGGCCTCTTACGACACCCGTGGGTAGAAAGGGGTAGCGACATTCTAAGCCGGCACAACACGGCAAATTTTCTTTTATAAATGATGTGCTAATATATAAAAAAAAGAAGCAGAAGTTTTTGGCTTACCATAAAAGTGTATCGTAATGTCGTGGCCGTGTAGTGACGGCTTAAACTGTCACTACCCCTTTCTACCCATGGGTGTCGTAAGAGGCGACCCAGGGTATGGGGCTTCTTCAAGTGTTTTTTGAGCAATGCGGTTGGAAACCCAACACCAGCAATACTTTATTTCTACCATCTTGTCACTAATCCATCTCTGGCTACCGCTTTTTAGAATTTATGGCCCTATGTATATGCTTGTGTTTATTTATATCGTAACACACGACATAGGGACTGTTAGTTGTGTCGAATATTTGTTTTTGTTGCAATTTGCAACTAATCCACATTTGCGAACTTGATGTCCATCGAATAACATACTAAGTATAAACAGTTGTAACTAAAGAATATACGTAAGTAGCTATGCCATTTTTTTATTAAATTTACAGACTTACTTACCCTTTCGCGCAGTACTTCTATTAGGCTAGACAGAGGCTATAAATCGACACGGTGCACGATCTTGACAATATGTCATTCCTCCCATACATGCCCTTTCTCTCATACATTTTCTTTCTATGTAAATTGGCAGAGCGACGGGGGCGTGTACCCGAGGTCGCGGGTTCGGTCCCCGCCGGTGTCGAAATTTTTCTTTCCTTTATTTATTAGAAATAATCCATACATGAACTAAAAT
Organism: Bedellia somnulentella; assembly: GCA_963576735.1. Taxonomy (NCBI): domain Eukaryota; kingdom Metazoa; phylum Arthropoda; class Insecta; order Lepidoptera; family Bedelliidae; genus Bedellia; species Bedellia somnulentella. The sequence goes on from OY755191.1 coordinate 2,849,695, forward strand.
ATTCAAAATTGTATATGTGTAACCCAGTGGTATGTACTATTAACATAGAATAGCACTAATTCAATTCTTCTCTTGAATAAAGTCTTTAAATTCTTTCTAAAGTATTTTAAGTGAAGCACTAAAAAATTTTTCCTACAGTCTTTTATTACACGAAATTAAATTAAAATATCATCACTTTTATGGGATTATTTAACTAAAAATAATCATGTATATATGTTCACACAGTTAACAAATGATTTCCTTCTCAAAGAAAGGAAAGGACTGCAAGATCTTTTTGTTTGCCTGAAACACCATACTGAAGACAATGTTTTTTCAGTCAACTCACGTTCGTATTAGAGAGAAGATCTCAGATTGTTTGTTCAGAGGACACGAGTTTGATAAAACGTTTACCGATGTAAGACCTTATTGGACACTTGTCTGAAGAGAACTAACATATTACATTCTGATTGGATATCGCTAGCTACTATAACAATGCTTTTGGAGAATTTGATATATTCATATGGCATATCTTTTATGTGGTTCATATTTATACATACATACTACATACATACATACATATATATACTCACCGCTATAAATCCCTTAACGAGGTAGCCAGAGCTTTGGAATGAAAAATTCCTCAGCCACTTTTGGAAGTTGATTGGGGAAAAGATGGTAATAATAAATGTTTTTGGTGACGGGTCTCCAACCACATCGCCCAAAAATCACTTAATAAGCCCCTTTACCCTTAGTCGCCTCTTACGATCACCCACAGGCAGAAATGGGGTAGTGTTATTCTAAGCCGACACTACACGACAAATTTACATACATCAAAATATTCAAAAATGCACTTAAAGGTCCGTAGTATGAAGATCAAAAGAGCTATATTGAATCTGTGGTGTGATGTGAACAAAGTGGTGATGGATAGTCTCGACCTACCCCAATGGGAACTGAGTGCGTGAGTGTACGTATGTATTGGTAATAATTTAGACTCGAAATCGCATTTTGATTTGCATTTTTTTAAGTATATTAATGAACCCTTCTGTATCAAAACATTAGATCATGCATGCATAGGTTGTCTGGAAGAGATCGCTTTTAGCGATCAGACCGCCAGTTGTACCTCACTGTAAACTGCATAATAATTTCTTTTGTAAATTTGTGTTTGATTGGCAATTGAGCTATGCAGCGCCGGCTTGGAATAGCGCTATCCCATTTCTACCGTCGGGTGTACGTAAGAGGCGACTAACGGTATTGGGGCTTTTGGGGGAACATTGGGTGATGCGGTTGGAGACCCATCACCAACAACCTTTATTATACCATCTTTTCCCCACACAACTTTCCAAGGGTGGCTGAGTAATTTCTAATTCCTTAGCTCTGGCTACCCCTTCTAGGGAATTATAGCTGTGAGTATATGTATGTGGAAATAAAGAGTTATTCTATTCAATTCTATTCTATATTAGGCCATAAACTGATTCTGAAGTGATTTGAGATTTTTCATGTCACTGTGGTTCAAATCTATCTCCAATGATCTTCAATCTCAGTTTTTTTTTATCGATAACTCAGTCTATCATATATTTTTAAAGGTTATAACTACGAAGAGTTCACTTGTCTAGTTATTAAATTAGCAAATAATTAAACCACATGGCATATGACATCGCGTGACTTAATGTAACTACCATAAAAATAATTGGTTTTAAATCGAGTGTCATCATGTTGCAACCGCATTTCAAATACTATTTAGTAGTTGAAGCTTTTAAGAAAATGATTTTTTTGATTGCCGAATTTTAATGTTGGGTTGATTAAATTATGAAATATTTTTTTTAACCTTAAATACTGAAAAAGACAACTTTATACTAACAAATTTTACTCACGGGGTAGCCAGACCTTTAGTATCAGAAACTTTTGACCCACTTTTAAAAGTAGAGTGGGAAATGACTGTTAAATAAAAGATTTTGGTAATGATTAGCTAACCGTATCGCCTAAAAATCACTTGAAAAACCTTAATTTCTTAAATCACCTCTTATACCCGCGGGATGAAACTGATTAGTGCTATTCTTAGCCGACACTACTTACTATATTAGTGAATTCGTACAAAACGGCGATAGGCCTGCCCCCTATCACGTGAGTACACTGTCCATGCAAAAACGTGGGTACTCTGAACACCAGGTGACAAAGTCTAGTGATGTTCAGAAATATTAGTATCTCTGCCAACACCTTCGGGGATATTCGGCGTTTATGTTATATGTTATGTACTACTTACTACTGAAAACTTACGTCTTAATTCTTAACTCGGTTTCCGTAGTCATTTTAGACGCACTGCTAAGTAAGTGTATCTACGTGAAAGAAGACAGGCCTATTTCTGTTTTACGTTACCAACTAAATTGGTATGTCCAATTGGTCCTAGTAAATCTAGACTCTCGCTGCCCTCTTTGTGTGAATTACAGCCGTGAGTATAGGCATTGAATTGTAACGGTATAAAAAATAATTAAAAAAAAAGGTATAGAAAGAGGGCTAGACGTATTTATCCCTCGAGATACTGAAACGGTAAAACCGTAAGTTTTTTGCCGTAAATCTAATTTATTTGTATTTAGTTAATGACCGATCCGCGTTGGATCGTGAATGGAACACTTAAATAACTCTTTCGCATAGGTTTTTCTATAAATGTTCATATAAAATTGATACTTTCTGTTTCAAAGAATAAAAGTCAATGTGGACTAAAGTTCAGGAAAATAAATATAGTATATAACAAAACCCATCAAATAATTGATTTTACATTTATAAAATTTCGCAAATTGAGATGAAAAGTGACGAGAAATCAATATGACAAGCTTTGATAACCCTTAATTGAAATATTGGTATGAAGTTTAGAAATTCATAAAGCCATCTAGAAAGAATCGAGATCGTTAAAGTTTAGAAATCCATAGAGCCATTAAGTCTTTTCCTATTATGTCATCTTGTAGTGTAAGAAACATTGGCGTTTGGTAAAAACAATGCATTCTAGATTTTTTCAATATTTATATTTCACATATTTATTTCAAAATATTATATAATAAAGTGAAAGATGATATTGTAAGAAAGATAGAAAAAGGAATGTTGAGATGGTTTGGGCACATAGAGAGGATGGATGATAGAAAATTGGTAAAAGGGATCTATAGAGCTAGTGTGGATGGTAATGTTAGTAGAAGACGGAGAACACACTTGGACCAAATTGAGAGTGTGCTCAAAAAGGCTGGTGTCCGAAGTATGAAGAATAAAAGAGCATGTATGAAAAGATTGATGGATGTAAACGAAGCTAGAGAGGTTGGTCAGGATCGTGCGAAGTGGCGATCAATAGTCTCTGCCTATCCCAATGGGAACTAATGGCGTGAGTATATGTATGTATGTATATAATAATATATTTATTATTAATATTTCATATTATACTAGATGAAATAAATACTATTTTTTTTAGATGAAATAAATACTAATTTTTAATTGAAAAAACTCATTTTTAACAATGCTGGTTTGCTGAGTTAAATACCCATTCGTCAGTCATTTCGCACCTATCATCCCATCCACACCCAAATTTTATCCTGATCCAAGTATCAAGACAAATTGTGCATCCATTTGCAGGCTTGATGGCAATCGTCGAAGCGAACTGAAGTAATTATTTTAAGTTTTGTTCTGTGTTCAGTCTGTGGCTCAGCACTTATCCGGTGCCAGAGGATAAATAAATTCATGAAAACACTTTTACGACTTTCCAATTTTTCAAATTGGACTCTGAACGTTTCAAACTGTTTAATGAATCATTTGAAATGTTTTTGTTTATTTACAGGACTCATTTGAATTGACCTGTATTCAGAATTCTAACAAAGACTAGATAGCTTATACTCATTTCATTTATTTTCATTGGAGTTACACTTTAAGATTATCGCTAATAACCTAATATACCATAATAATGAAAATTTGACATTTGTGTGTCTGTGTTTGAGTGCCGACTAAATAGACTATAGACTTACCAGTACATAATTTGGAAGATAAGGCGGTCAATCAAGGAACACTTAAGTAAATCATCTATGTAGCATGTCCGCTTACAACAAGGCTGACTTTAAAAGTGCTAATATCTGGTGTTCTGCCAAATTAGTTTACTTTACATTATCTTTTGGAAATGTACAATAGTGTGCGTTGGAATAGGTTATATTATAAACATTGATGAAAACATTTTTCCTAAATTAAACTGAGCCACACCAATATTTATTCCACCAAACCTAACAGAAATAAAGACAGTTATCGAATATGAGGATTCTAGTGCATGTGTAAGAGTAAACGGGGAAAACACTGACTGGTTCGGAATCTCTAGGGGTGTCCGACAGGGATGTGTAGCTTCTCCGTGGCTCTTCAATTTGTTCATGGATGACTGTTTGACAGAGTTGCGTGAAAGTGATTATGGACTAAGAATGGGTGGATTCATCATTAAATGCCTCTTGTATGCTGACGATCAAGTGCTACTTGCATCATCGGCAGAAGAGTTGCAAGAGATGATGAATATTGCATGTAAGTCTTTTGTAAGAAAGGGAATGAGGGTAAATGTGGATAAGACCAAAACGATGGTTTTTGAGAGACAGGAAGATGTGACAGAATGCGTGATTGCGATTGATGGTTAGGATGTGGAACAGGTGAAGGAGTTTGTATATCTGGGAAGTTTGTTTACAAGGGATGGAAAATGTGATGAAGATATTGAGAGAAGAGTGAAAAAGGGTAATGCGATTAATGGAGCATTGGATAGCCTAATGTCTAGTCAATCGGTGTCCGAAAGGGCCCGAATGGCTGTGCATGATGCCGTTCTTGTTCCTACGCTTATGTATGGCAGTGAATGTTGGGTGTGGCAGAAGAAGCATGAAAGCAGAGTGAATGCAGTAGAAATGAGGTCCCTCAGAAAAGTTTGTAATGTTAGGTTATGTGATCGTGGGAGGAACGATGTGATTCGTGAAAGGTGTGGTGTAAAAGATGATATTGTAAGTAAGATAGAAAAAGGAATGTTGAGATGGTTTGGGCACATCGAGAGGATGGATGATAGGAAATTGGTAAAAGGTATCTATAGAGCTAATGTGGAAGGTAATGTTAGTAGAGGACGGCCACGAAAGACACACTTGGACCAAATTGAAAGTGTGCTCAAAAAGGCAGGCGTCCGAAGTATGAAGAATAAAAGAGCATGTATGAAAAGATTGATGGATGTAGACGAAGCAAGAGAGGTTTGCCAGGATCGTACGAAGTGGCGATCGATAGTCTCTGCCTACCCCAATGGGAATTAACGGCGTGAGTATATGTATGTATGTTATCGAATATCAAATCACCCTATTAACGTAACTCATCTACCCCGCTCTTTAGCTAAATTCATTAAAACCATTACGCATCGCAACGCTCGGTAGCGTGTCATGAAAGCACTAAAATGTATGCCTCAATAATTACATACGCTTTCGTTGAATATTTTTGAAGATCAGTAGCGATAGCAAAAATATTATATTCATTTTATTTATTTTGCCCATCAGATTTATTGTTTTTAACATAAAAAAATTATTGTGTAGTGTGGTTAATAATAGCATTCAGTTATTCTTCCAGTAAGTATCGTAAGAACCGACTTAGGATATTTAGGACTATAGGAGGGTTTTTACGTAATTGTCGGATGATGTAGCCGGAGATCCATAATCAAGTTTTTTTCTTTCTATTCTTAAATTTTCAAAAAAGTTTCAGATATTCTAAATTCAGATCCTGTCTCACCCTTCTTGGGATATATAGCCGCGAGGTAATAATGTAATTATGCTACGCAGCTGGCTGTTCATAGATAAATGAAACAAAAAGTGGGCGATTGACAGATTTAATAAAGTATTTAAAAATTTATAAGCCGCCTTTTTTTGTTTTTTTAATAGTCATTGTTCTTTTGCATGAAAAAGATAGAACTTTTATTGTATTATTCCAAAAACATTTTTTATTTCACAATTTGTCATTAAAAAGTGTTTGTCGATAAGGGTTGATAAACTAATTCATATTTTTTACGAGAAAAAGCCCGTATTGTAAATTTAGTACTTACGTTGTTTTTTGTTATTTATTGTAATAGAAATGTTATTATAAAGGCAACAGTTTAGTATGATAAATCCCAATCCCCAGCAAAACACAGTTTAGCCAAATCTTGTGAAGTATTAAAGTAAAGTAAAGAATAAATAAAGATAAGAGAACTTTCCCTATATTCCAATAATAGGCGTAAAGTAATATTGTTTAAATCACTAATGCTCATAATAGAAAACGATAATTACATAAGACAATATTGAAAAACGATCGTAGTTTTGAACGATAAATATATATACATATTCTTTTTAGGTACACTTACCAAATATTTTTTTATATTTAAAAAAAGCACCAACTCTATTATTCTATATTTATTCTATTTCATACATATACCCCGCCGTTAATTCCCATTGGGATAGACAGAGACTATCGATCGCCACTTCGTACGATCCTGGCAAACCTTTCTAGTTTCGTCTACATCTATCAATTTTTTCATACATGCTTTTTTATTCTTCATACTTCGGAGTATTAATTTTATTATATTGCATCTTATCAATATGATGTAAAAAAAATTTTTTTGCTGTCTTTACTTATTAACCCTTACCTACCACATGTTTTATTTCAATTGACTTGGCTAAAGACAAAAGTATGCACAGTTCAAATCGTTTGAAGTCATTTATTCCCTATACATTTGTAATAAAGTTGCTTTTGGACAAGTTGTCCATACTTTAACCCTGCCATAAAACGGCAGTGAATTGTGAAATTCGTCATTCAGCTGATTTTATTTACTTTGAGAAGTTGCCACTTAAAATGGCAAATGTCAACATAAGAACACTTGATTTGAATTTGAAGGGGTTTTCAATCAATTAGATATGATATTGTTTCTAAGTTACAAATAATTGATTATAATTGATTGAAATAATATTCTTGGTTATACTTTGCGGAAATTTTAAAGTCGTGAAATTAAGATCTCAATATATTATTATATCAATTAATTAAACAAACAATATTACCTATTTAGTATATTCTTAGAAGTAACAAAAACACAATTCTACTCATACGCGATCCTTTTCCAATTCTCTTATGGATTATATATTTCGGAGCTTTACCGTTTTGCGCTTTAGGTTAGTTACACCTCATAAACAGCACAATTTTATAAAGGCACATTGGTACATGAAATGTTGAAGAATAAATTTCATTTTATGTATTTGTTGTTATGGAAATACATCATTTGTGAAAATTTCAGCTTCCTAGCTATCATGGTTTATAAGATATAGCCTAGAGATAGATAGCGGAGTCAATGTTTCTTAGTAATAGGTTCCCGCTTTACCTATGGGTATGAAACCTTAAAAATGTATGTAAGTTGTATGTAGACGTCATAGCATTTAACCTAAATAAAATATGGTTATACTGAAATATTAGAAAAAATCATATTAAACGAAACTCTTAACATAGATGAAACTATTAATTTAAGTTTTGTATTCAAATAATATCACCCCTACAACTTTGAATTAATTATCACTGAATGATTAAAAAACAACGAATTATCACGGATCACCAACCAAACGCCACGAATAATTAATTCCATTCAACAACAATCAAAATACAATGATCCACACATTCCCACGGAAAAGATTTACTGATGTCACTGCGCATCAGGATTGTGATGTAAATTTGACAAGCTATCAAAACTATGACGCGTGTCAAAGACATCAAAACAGACAAACAAACAATAACTGTGAAAAAAGTCACGTTGAATGTCCTAAATCAAAATAAAAAGTCACATGTGTGTGTGCCAAAAAAACCTAAACCACGGCCAAATGAGTGAATAAATGTGTCGCGTATTCGTAGGGTAAATTGTATAAAAACAATTGAGCGCCGTCGAATGTTTTGCGATGCCTTTGACGAAATTCGAATGAAATCAAACGTACTTAAATGGAAGATGTAGAAATATTGTTCTGGAATGGATGGAGATTATTTACGACAGTTTTTTTTACAAATATAATACCCACTTTGTGTTTGATTAAAAATTTATGTCGATGTCGATTGAAGATAAGAGAACTTTTCCCCAACTTTAAATAAAGGGCGTAATGTAATATTTTCTAAAACACTTATGCCGACAATATAATAAGACAATGTTGAAATATTATTCTTATTCTTCAAACGATTATAGTTTTAACCGATAAATATGTATACTGTACATATTCTTTTTAGGTGTACTTACCAAATATATTTTATATTTAAAAAAAGCATCAACTCCATTTTCATAAAACTAAAATCTACTCCACAAACTTCTGTCAGCTGCATCAATTTTCCGGTGCCCATCGCGGACGCGCAATCACGTGACCGACACGTGACATGACCCTTCGAGCTACGTCCGTGCGCGCTCCCCCTTAATGCTTGCATTGTGTACTCGCCTTTAGCGCGGTATGTATGTAGAGTGTGACAAAGTAATTATTTGTCATAGGTTGTGTTTGGTAAGCTTTGTTTTGCTAAATTAGATTTGTTGCAAAACATTTTATTTTTTACCCTGTTTTTTGACTGGTCATGCGTTAATGATTTAGTTGGAGCCAATGTTGTTTTTGGGTCGATGGAGTTGGAAAGGTTTTGACTTATCATTTAGTTTTGATTTGAAGTGAATATTTTTTATAGAATTTTAGTAAGTTTTGATCAAAATTAAATCGTATTTTTTCATATTTATTTGTTTATTTATAATTTTGATTAGTACATAACTTTACCCTTTGAACGTTCTATTTGTTTTTTTTTTATCGTAAAAGCCATTTCATAACAATTTTTGAAAGGTGAAAACCGAATATTCCTTAAACTTAGTAAGAAATCCTCAAAATTATATATTATCATTAAATCAATTATCTTTTAAAATGGCTATTGCAAAACATTACCCCAATTATATTATTTTCATAAAAGCCCCACCTAGCGGGATACCCAGTATTTAAAAAGCGTAATAAAAAATAATACCTACAATTTACTCTCCCTCGCTGCGGTGTGCACGCGCCCTAAGGCTATTTTGCTATTGTTCTTCATGTGAATGGACCTTTACCGAGAACGGAATTCTTATTTTTATATTTTCTTCTTCACGATAATATTGGAAATATAATGAAAGCAATGCTGTTTTACCGTATCTATTATTTTAGACAAACAATAATCTTGATAATACATCATTCTTATAAACATGATTTGTATTCATATGAAATATAAAGGTTAAACAACAGTTGTATGTTATATGTAGTTACAACATATGCTTACTTTAAATCTTACAGAAACATATGATCAAAATTAGATAGCAAATATAATTGCAAAGATAACCTCTAGCAGTTTTTGTATAGGTTATTGTAGCATATTTATTAACAGACATGATAGTCCAGTGGGTAGAATACCCGCCCGAAAACAGAAGGGCGTGAGTTCCAATCCTGGGACGGGCCTACACCAATTTGTCTTTTCTAAAGTCATATGTGTGGTTAATTTATCATGGTTGTTAACAGTGAGGGAAAACATCGTGAGGAAACCCACATGGCTGAGTTGTACTTAGTCATGTGACAGTGTATTCGTACAAAACGGCGATAGGCCTGCCCCCTATCACGTGAGAACACTGTCTAAGCAAAACCTGGGTACCTTCTCTGGAAACTAGATGGCGCTTGCCATGTGAGTTCAGAAGTATTGGTACCTCTGCCAACCCCTTCGGGGATAAACGGCGTGAACGTTTATGTTATGTTATGTTATGTTCCGTTTAGTGCCGGCTAAGAAGGTCACTACCACTTTCTCCCCACGAGTATCGATTTTTGTTTAACTTTATAAAATAAAGCATGCAAAATTAATAATATGGTTCTATTTAATCCTGAAATACCATACAAAATCCTACTCTTCTAAGAGTAATAACGGATTACTCGTTTAACCCTCAAACGCATTGATTGGTCTGAAGAATCCAAAGCGAAGATAATACCTTGTTAACGTCCACTGCTGGACAATACGATACCAATATGCCCCTATTAATTATAATTGACATATTTCGTGCTTTTTGAAGCAATTTGTCGATACGAGTGCGGATCTTTTGAATTGGCACGCGGCTGTTCGATTGTTTGTTTTGATGTCCATTGGTTCTGGTGGACGTCGGAGTTCATTAGGGGGTTAACTTTATTAGATGTTTGGGAGACGAATGTTTTGCATGGTTTTTGTTAAGGAAAAATTCTGTGTAAAAGATTTGATGTGTTATTGGTTTAATGTTTGGCAAATTGATCAACTTGAAGTTAATACATACATACATATACTCACGGCGATATTTCCCTAGAAGGGGTAGCCAGAGCTAAGGAATTATAAATTCCTCAGCCACTTTTGGAAGTTGAGTGGGGGAAAGATGGTTAAAATAAAGGTTTTTGGTGATGGGTCTCCAACCGCATCGCCCAAAAATCCAATAAAAAGCCGCAATACCCTTAGTCGCCTCTTACGACACCCGTGGGTAGAAAGGGGTAGCGACATTCTAAGCCGGCACTACACGGCTAATATTTTTTCTTATTTATAAACAAGCTAGGAAATAAAAATACATATACTAACGGATTCAAATCCCTTAAAAGGGTAGCCAGAGCTTAAGAATAAGAATTTGTCTGCAACTTTTGGAAGTTTCGTGGGGCAATGATTGCACAATAAAGGTTGTTGGTGATGGTTCTCTAACCGCATTGCCCAAAAATCAGTATGAGTTATTCGAGTAATCACTATGAAATATTCTAAGCCGACACTACTCAGCTAAAAATACATGTTCTATAAAACACGCATTTTATATTATCTAATCATAATTCAAAACGTGCTACACAAGAAAGGCTCCCTGGGTTTTCGGAAGAAATTATTACCTTATCTTAATAAAAAAAAACATTCTATCGGAAAATAAACTATAAAGAAAGTATAAATTGTATTTATTAAATCCCCACACTGCAGCTTCCGAATCCTTTTTTGTTTAATTCAACAATGTACAAACAAACAGAAACCTATTACTTCCGCAAATTTTGTCCCAAATCCCTCAAGGCTACATCCCACACACGAAATTCTCCCACGACTAATAAAAATACAATAAAAAAGTCAAAAACTCTTCGACGCATTCAAAATGTAATGTTTTATTCATTGTGCACTGCAACCGTATATTGTTACTGATTTTTTGAATTCCAAACGCCCAAAGCAACCACGTGGCCACCCGCCATGTTTTCAATAATAAAAAGAGTTAATATTTGTAAATTAGTGTACAATTAAACGGCTGAGTGGATGATTGTGTGAAGATTATATTAAAAAAGGGGCGATTTATTGCTTGTTTTGTTGGTATTTGATGAATGTTTATCGATTTGTTTGTAGTTTGCTTCGATTGAATTATATCTGCCATTTTTAAAATAGGTTTCTTTTAGATATTTACACCTGATTTAGCTCATTTAACCGGTGTACAGAAGATAGACCACTTGAATTTAGTTTTATTTTTATATCTTTTACCAGGAACAAATGAACAAAATATATGAATCTTCAATATATCTAATGGTGTACAAAAAAACCTATACTGTGCCGTGTATAATATTATAATAAAACGTTTAACCTTTTTTTAGATCTTTTGAAATCATTCCGTATTTAACTTGCTCACGTATACAGTGATGCATGAAACCAATTTTAATAATTTCAGACCTCAATGAAGCACACTTAACACTTGAATGCCGAGTTGTCATATTGGTCGCAAATACATAAGTGGGGTCTCCTCAAACACAATATTTGAGAACCCGCCCTTTCCTTTGCTATTCAAGTACTATTAACGATTGAACCCACACGTGTCTAATGAGATGTCAAACGTGGGAATGTTTTGGCAAAGATATGACTTCGGGATTATTTGTCTATTTCAACATTTTATATGGGTGCACTTCTAATAGTTTTAAATAGTGACGTGATATTATGCCATGAATTCAGCCACAGTTTTGAAAAGATAATATATTGTATAACTTTGAGTTGTATAGTTAAAACGGCATATAATATTGACAAGGATTGTTAGAGTCGTATAAATCTACATCGAGGTCTTTAACTACTTTGTACTTTTACACGTCTCATTACATTCTCAAAATGATTTTTACAGAAGGTCTAATGCTTATTTCATACCCTATTTCTCAGTGCATTATTAAATATTCCAAAAGAGAAATAACTGACCCTAAACAAATTTAATATCAAACTATTAACCCCAAACTTACATCAAAGTACTCAAAGCCTAAGACAATACTTGAACGCATCTAAAATCACAATTTAACCCTTAAATAGTAAGCTGGTGTTATTACGGACCCGACGCTCAGAAATTGACCGGAGTTTCTGAAGAGGTATTTGCATAACCGCGTCAGTACGGATTAGTATATCTGGATAACATATCTACGTCACAGAGTAAGCCAGAGGGCTTCTGTTTGCATAGGAAAACGTTCATTTGTGTTGATTATCTAGACCGCCGTTTCTGTCAGGCCATGATATTGGGAAAAGCTTTAGTCTTGTCCAAAGATATATGGTTACCGTTTGATCAAAATTCTTGGTTAATTAGTTAAGTCATACATTTTGGGAAATGACCTTTAGCAGAATATGACTGTTTATACTTAATACGTATTTTCATATTCAAGTTTTATGGTTTACGACGACATACTACTTTCAATAACAAACGTTTAGGAATAATGCTTTCTATAATAGAAGACTCAATTATCGTCACTTGATTGTTTGTAACAGACTTTTATCTGCATTTAATCCTATGAAAGTAAAATATACTTTTAAAAAAATGTGTAAGACATGTTTGCATTATAACGCAAACTATGTTTTATATGTTAATTCATCACTGTAAAAATATTCTTCATTCTTGAAGATGTTTTATGCAATGCATAATTTAAAATGCTTTGTGTTAGCAAGGAATACCTAAGCATTACGCTTTGAAAAGTTACGCTGAAGTTTTCTTATTACATCTTGAATTTTAATGAAATGAAAAGTGCGACAGTTTAATCTTTCTTGAGGAGTTCAAGACATCTAGACGGTCCATCTTTCTTGTATTTACTTTACGACTAAGTTTTATGTTGGTAAATAAAATTAAGGTTTGTTTAATTTATTCCAGGGATAATATTTTGTGGTTACAATGAGCTAATGAGTTTTGAGTTCAAAAATAAGTTTAAGTAAATTATTTAATTTGAATTGACATCGTATTTATTTGTCAAATGAGGTGGCGCATTTTTCACATATAGACACATTTAATGCAATTGCGTTTCAAATAAATCACGTATGACTTACCCAATTTTTTATTTGACGATTAATTATCTGCTCAATATGTTTGGACTTTTAAGTTATATTGTTCTTGAAAACTAAAAGTCAAAATCCAATTGTATTTTAAAGTGCAGAAATTAAATAATTATTGCCTATAACGAATTTTATTTCGCCATTTCAGGCCTATCAATAAAATTGTTTTTAGGAATATAATTTACGGTAGCGAATTGCATACAGTTAATTATTATAAAATACCAACTGCATCATTTGTTTGTTAACTATTTCACCTAATATCTCTAACGCTGACCACAAGAAAAAAAATAGGGTATTTCCACCCTATGTCGGTCTAGAAAACGACTCGTATTTTATCAATGTGTTGGTGATGTATCGATTTTTATTTAGTAAAAGAATAATTCAGTGAATTCGCAACCTTAAAACTTACTTTATTAAATTTGTTGAAATGATATCAAAAATCAAATAGCAAACAAGTGATTGCAGAACAAATATTTAAATACATTGTATGGAAAACAAATCGTAAATCGCGTAATCTAACCCATTATCTCTGAAGTGGCACATCACATCAACATCACAATCGGCTTGCAGACGATTCATTTGCGGAAGTCAAGTTGTAATTTTTTAGTGCCAGCGTCCGTCGCAATTACATCGCAGCGAAAGGGTTAAAACGACCGAAAGCGATTGCAGCTTTTGGCATATGATATTTTTATGTAACGAGCAATTTTAGGTAGAATTTATGTGATGGGATTTATGCCATTCTTTTTTTTCATTTGTAAATGTTATACTAATAATGTATGTATTTAATGAAATTTAAAATCTTTTTACTGCGATATTCTCATAGCTGAAAAAAAATCTATGACTTTTTGATAAATGTAAATATAATATGCTATTTGTTATATTCTATAACTTCTTTAAAATTATAGTCTTTTAACTATAATTTTCACATAAAACATAGCAGCATGATTTTCGTTAAAATTTCCTGACTGTTACACGAAATTAAATGAAACAAAAACAAAACTTAAAACGTTAAAATACTAAGTTGGGATTACAAACGTTCAAATAAACATTATCAACAAACCACACAAAAAAATAATTTCTACATTATTTTTAAACCATTTCCCTCTCTAGCTCATTACCCATTCTTACAACTCATATTTTCACAATAACCATTCTAGATCATGGCATGAGTATTGGACAAACAAAAGAAAAGATTCAAACCCTTCTGGCTAGTGCATGAACACATATTTCGGAAGGCAATAGGTAATACCATAAAAGTTTATGAGAAACTTCCTAAGAGGGAATCGTAGTTGCGACATCTCCGACATATTGGTGTCTTTTCTGCCACTGAGTTATGGTTTCGGTCGTTTTTGTGCAGCGAGTGCATTAGAGGGTTGACAATTTTTCTTCTGCTGTGAGTATAAGTTCGATAAATGATTGTTGAATAACTATTAAAAATAATAAAATAAATTAAGCATACCCAAAGATAATCCTGCCCTGTGAAAAATGAATATTTTATTATTAAAATAGTTTTTAGTACAACTACAACCACAACCGAGATAGCTCAGTGCTTAGAACACCGCTAATTGTGGAGACGATAAGGGTTCAAATCTCGTGTCATGACTACACCAATTTGTCGTTTCTAAAGTTGTCTGTGTGGCTAATTTATCATCATATAATTTATGTGGGAGTTTGTTTTATTTTATATTTTTATACTTGAGCATTTTTTTAAAACTTGATCCTTACTTACTTATACTCAAGCCCATTGTTCCCATTAGGGTAGGCAGAGAACCACTTTGTACGATCCGGGCAAATCTCTCTTGCTTCTGTTACATTCATTATTCTTCTCATAAAACTTTAATATTGAAAAAAAAACTGGGTACCAATAAACAAAGATGTTCGAATTTGACCCGTGACGCAATCACGCTGAATTATTCGACAATTCTCCCCCAGAGGTTAAAAAGTGGGTGGCAATATAATAAATTTTAAATCCATTAGATTCGTTACTAAGTACACATGTTCTGAGTGGCGTTCACTCCATTTAACTTTATGAGGTGTAGATTTGTTGAATTGGTACCTTTATTTTTATTTGAAAGTATATTAATGATTGTAAATGAATTTGTGCGTATCTGTGATAGATGACAAAGATAATGAAGATGATTCTTCTTCATTCTTGGGTAAGTGTGTACTTTACACATTTTAATAAATATTTGTATGATGGAGTCTATTGTAATATAAATACATATATGAAATTATTGATGAATGTAAATACAATTCAGTATCCTGGTGCCTGCTACTAAGGGAATTGACTTGATTATATGTACTTGTTTTTACAGAGGTACCTCTGTAAAAAACTTGTTACGTCAAAGAGCAGTTTTTTTTGTTATAGTCTTAGAGTACTCAGAAAGAAGAGTATTGATAAAAAATACATTGACGGTTCTTACAATGATTATTAAAACACCAACTGAAAAGCGTATGCAGGTTGTTTTTAAAAGTTTTGGAATTATCTCAGCTAAACTTAAAAAAAAAATACAGTAGGACGTTTCTCTATCTTTACTATCACCGCGTCACCAAATGCTCCTTTTTAATTTTACACAAAAAAGTATTATCAAGAAACTATTGAAGATCATATGAAATTACATACAGCCAGTCATACATACATATACTCACGCCATTAGTTCCCATTGGGGGAGACTATTGATCGCCACTTCGCACGATCCTGACAAACCTCTCTAGCTTCGTTTACATCCATCAATATTTTCATACATGCTCTTTTATTCTTCATACTTCGGACGCCAGCCTTATATATTACAATCAGTCATATATTATTCTTACCAACTATCCATTATTTTTCTTCCCCATAACTTAATATTACCGAAACCCATAACAAAGTTTATCCAAAATATTCAAAATCTACTTATCTGTTAGTGCTTAGTGACCCGTTGTAATCCAATTTACTTGGTAGTACGGTTCCACGCTCACTAATGTTATTCCTTCGGTTATATCTCTGACCCTACTTACTTCAACAGCTTTGCACACAACTTAATTTGATGTTTGAATCAATATAAAAATACAAATAAATTGCTTGTAAAATATTATGAAACTTGTTTAACATGGAACTAGTGGTCCGCCCCGGCTTCGCACGGATGGTGTTAAATATTTTTACTGTTTACCCCCTACAGTATTTAGCGTGATGATATATATCCCATGTTTTTCTCCTGGTTCTAAGCCACCTCTCCAACTATTTTCAGCCAGATCGGTACATCTGTTTTCGAGTTATAAACAGTGTATCTAACACGACTTTCTTTTATATATATATATATATATAGATTGGCAGAGAATTAATAGGCTCAGATAAATTCTAAATTCAAACAAAACTTTTAAGACCTACTTCGGCAACATCAAATTTTTATTTCAACAATTCACATAAACAAATCCTGAGGTATAAGTTTTTATTATTTTTTAGGAGGCGTGAGGTAGTAATATATTCTGTCGTAATTTTAGTTATAACTACATCTAATAAATAAAGAATAAATAAAGGAAAGAAAAATTTCGACACAGGCGGGATTGAACCCGCCTGTGTCGAACAGATTTCAAAGATAGCGGGGATAGCGTCAAACTTTGGATTTTTTTCTGTATGATCGACTTTAAAAGTAGTAATAAATAAAGGAAAGAAATAATAATGATCCCTACATGAGGTTTTCATGTAAAAGAACATGCTATTTATTTAAAAGTAGTATATGAATATTTAGCTCTGTACCTAGAAATAATTTACGAACAAATAATTATATACCAATAATTCTGAAACGTTGAGATAAAAACGTTGCCCCAAAAGAGCCAAATCAACTAAACTACGCACCCAACACTTATTCAATAAAAAAATACTTTTTTTTCAATTTCGTTCCGCCCCTATCTTAAAGCATTCAACCGTTGAATGCATTAGCGCGTCTCGCGGACCTCACATATCACAACCCCTTCAATTTACAAATGATCGAATCCAAATAAAAAAAATAATAGAAAATACATTCATCTTTTTGGCAATTGACACTTCTTTCTATGATTACTTTCGTTGAATGAAAAATGGTATTTTGATTTATTGTTTCTTTTGGTATTTAATAGATTGCGGTAAGACACTGTTTGCCAAATGTTTGATTAATCGTTTGCTTTTACGGTTATCAATGTTTTTTTATTTATTTTGCTACTATTAGACTTTTGAATAAATCATTAAAAAATATGATTGAATATGTTTTTTTCCGTGATGGGTTTTGCGGAATTGTGTTTGTTAAGTTTTTTTAAGAAAAAAGTTCGAAAAACACATTTGAGGTATATTGGCAAATTTAATAATAAAAAATATACATAAGCTTAAATTAGGCGTATTCTTTTACATAGTCATTTTATAGAATTAAAGTGACTATTCCAGTTGACCAGCAACCGTGATAGCCCAGTGGGTAGAACACTCGGTTATCGTGCAAACGACTAGTGTTCAAATCGTGGGTCGGGCCTACACCAATTTGTCTTTTCTTAAGACATATGTGTAGTTAATTTATCATGTTTGTTAACGGTGAGGAAAAACATCGTGAGGAAACTCACATGGCTGAGTTGTACTTAGTCATGTGACAGTGTATTCGTACAAAAACGGCGATAGTCCTGCCCCCTATCACGTGAGTACGCTGTCTATGCAAAACGTGGGTACTTTGAACACCAGGTGACAAACTCAAGTGATGTTCAGAAATATTAGTACATCTGCCAACCCCTTCGGGGATATTCGGCGTGAACGTTTATGTTGTGTTATGTTATAATATGTATGACATACGAACATAAATAGACTCAAGGCTATAAATCCCAAAAATGGGTACCCAGAGCTTCAGAGCTAGAAACTCCTCAGCCACATTTGGAGGTTAGTAGGGGAGAAGATGCCAGAAACAAAGTATCGTTGGTACCCCAATAGATATTATACAACATCAATCAACAAAAGATATATATAGTTTCTTGATAAAATAACTAAGGATGGTTATTCTTAGTTATTTTTATCAGATAAACTCTACAGTTTCAATAAATTCGATTCAATACTTTAACAAAATGGCAAAGTTCTAAAAATGCGAATAACAGTTAATCAGTTATTTATTGCTTTACTCAACAATACAATTCACACCCATATCTTAACGCCTATTATCAAAAAGACATAAATATCCGGAATCAGAATCGCCACTGTATTTTTTTTCTTGCTAGGGTTCCCGATATGATTATTTTTTGATTTTTCACGTATTTAAATTGTGTGTAAATTTATTTCTTCATACTGAAAACATGTGTTAAATTACTATAATGAATAGAAGCTGGGAAACCTTTCCAACAAATATTTTTTTGATAAATGTCAAATATTTTTACCAATTGTAAAAAAATATATAATTTAACAATACATTCTCACTATTTTATAATCAAAGTTAAGATGTTTTAGAAGTTGAATATATGAAGAAGTATATATTATTTAAGTTTTTCGCTCAAAACTTGAAGGAACTCTATTTTTAACAACTCTACTTGACCCTCAGCCAATGACTACCGAAACAAATTTTATTGCCATTACACTTGAACTAGACAAAATGTCCTTAAAAATACATTGTCCGAAAATTTAGAGGGTTGTATTGTATCCCACCTTCAGATGAGGGTTAGCTAAATACCTTCGCTGATACAGGGATGGTAAAATTAATAAATGTATATTCGCTAATCCCATTTTTATTCTATATTTTATTCTAATTCGATAATAATTACTCACATAGGCGCATATAAATCCCTGATTTCAAAAGCTTATTATTTTAAATTACAAAAAAATAAAAATCCATCATTGTGGACGTATAGCTTTACGCGAGGTAAACAAATGTAATGGCAACATTTTTAACGACGTAAGAAAATTTCACTTTGTACAGTACTCGTAATACATATAAATCATTAATTATAATGATGATGTTAACAGTGAATGTTTACTCAAATATTTTAATTTAAATATAAGTGCAAAAAGATCTCTTAGTTTTTCATAATTTCACAAAAAGCACGACAAATATGTATTTACTTCTTATAACACACATCTATATATATAAAAGAAAGTGGTGTTAGCTATTTATAACTCGAGAACGGATAAACCGATCTGGCTGAAAATTGTTGGAGAGGTAGCTTAGAACCAGGAAATGGATATAGGATATATATCATCACACTTAATACCAAAGCACTTAATAGCAGTAAAAAAAAAATACCGGGGCAGACCACTAGTTATACATAAACATACATGTACTATAGTGCAGGCTATAATCCTGAAAATGGGTTGTCAAGCCAGAGCCATACTTTTTATAAACACACTGTATTTCATATAAATCACGTCTCATTCATTTCGGTGTTTCTCAAACAATACCCCATCATATTAAAATGTTGCACAAACCACAATGGCCAGTGGACACATCTTCACGCGAATTATATTTCAACAATTCAATTCACTAAATTGACCACGTGCTAACAATTTTTGTTACACGCTTAATAATCACTAATTTATAAAATAAGTCTGTTCAACAGAGATGACCATTTGTTTAGAAATATCCATTATTTTCTAAATGGTCACTGCTAAATAGTATTTTTAGTCAGTATTAAAAATCTACAATACTAAAGTTAACGGATAAATGTTTGGACTATAGCTAGTATATTATTAAAAATGTGGTTATGAAAATGAAAATCTGTCATTTTGAGTATGGAATGATTTTTCTTATTTTATATCATTATATTTTATTTTGCAAATAATTATATATTTCTTAAAATTAAGACAACATATTATCAGTTATTTTAATCATTATTTTTTTATTTTGGTTAATAAAGTAAAAGCGATTTGTGTTTCAACAAAATCTACAACTTGAAACAACACAAATTAATTCAAGTACAACATATGTTAAAAACAATAAAAATGATATACAATACACGCAGAAACATAAACATATCTATCTAGTATTGCACTCCGGCACGGAAGGGTTAACAATTAATTAAAGTGTATTAATTAATTATCTAGTTTTATCTGATCGATGTTTCCCCTTAGACGTCAGAGGACATGACATTTTTGACGTGATGAGGGTTAAAACATCACTTTTATTTGATAGCGATAATATTTTTTAAACTTTTTTTTATTGATCTACAAAACCAAGTACAAAATAAGAAAGTAACAATACAACGATATTGACGACATGTTTTTCTTTTGCACTTTACTTGATGTAGATACTGCATTGCATGCATTATTGTAAACACAAGATCAAAAAAAAAACATTAAAAATTTATCACTAAAAAATTTAAATACTTAATATTAATAATTTTAATAAACTTCGTTTATTAGCGTTTGATCACCTACGTGGGTTTGTCTAAGTTACTTTTACTACTGTTTACGAGGCATGTTAACAATTTCGTGAAATAATAGATGATGACTCTTTAGAGATTTTCTTAATGACCGGTCCTGCGTTGTCTTCTCTCTCTTAGCTTGTTACACCAGGCAACATGCTTGTACAACTCTTAAGTATGGAAACTATAAGACATAAAATAATTGAACGCGAAATATTTTGCAGTCAATCGTCTTTGGTAGTTTTTTTCGTAGTAAATGGAATGTAATTCTTTTATGCTTTTTGATTTATTAACTGAATTGTATGTCAAAATAGATAATTTACTGTTAATGATGTTATTCAGACTATTATCCACACTGTTGATCATGTGATGACAGGATTGATGGAAGATTTAATGATCATGTGACATAATCGATTTACAATATGTTGTTAAAAAAACAGGATATTGTTGAATAGCAACAATTTACTTTAGAATTGAAATGATAGATTAAGATTAAAGCAGTGTGTAGCATTGCAACATTAATCTTGTCGATTAAAGTTTCTTTTTAAATTTTGCTTGTTCGTTATAAAACCGACAATATTTGGTTGGGTAAATCTTTTTTTTTATTCGGGTAACTCTATGCTGAAATTGTAAGTGATAGTGATAAATTGTTTCATAAGTTTAATTTAACCCAAACTTTAACTTACACTAGAACCAAAAACTGAAGACTTTTTTCCTTAGAATATATGTATTTATTCACTATCTTCCCCA
The DNA here is from genome assembly GCA_963576735.1 of Bedellia somnulentella. NCBI lineage: Eukaryota > Metazoa > Arthropoda > Insecta > Lepidoptera > Bedelliidae > Bedellia > Bedellia somnulentella. The sequence goes on from OY755191.1 coordinate 2,871,097, forward strand.
AAAAAGGCATATATTTTCACGCAATCACAAAGTTTGTATACAGTTTTGATTGCCCGTATTTCTACATCACAAAAAATGTACTTTTAATGTTTATGTAAAGAATTGAATTCTGAAATCGAAGAACTGATTCGGTATTAATCAATTTATATTGAATGTAATAAAAAAAGGCTAAACAAAACTATTCTAGGGCTGGAAACAGTTTAAAAAACTGTATTAGATGTAACTGGCATTGGGCTTAAATATAGGAAAACAGTTTGTAACATCAGAATCCTCAGAACTTACCAACCCTGAATTAGTAAAATAAAACGATCGTCATAGAAAACAAGTAAGCAAATTCAGTTTTTTAACTATTTTTGTATCAAAAACTAAAGTTCTACAGCTTTTATGACCAGAAAACATGTCTAATCCAATTATGTGAAGCACATTTTACAGCCGCCAATAAAACTAACCAATAACACAATTGCCACAAATAACTGCGTTATAAAATTTTAAGTATTTCCGAGTCGCTGAAAAATATTGAAGATGAGTCGTAAACTGGGTAAATAATACAAAATACAATAAGTACCAATATCGGCGAGAGATGTCGTGTCTCCTGGGTAAAGGTTGTGGTATACTATAATTTTTTGTGATTCTTTGTTACTATAGTGGTACAACTTTTTCATATTACATTGTATTTTTTTCTTTGATTATAAAAACATGCCTTTTATATTAGGCTCATTTTGTTGATAAAATATATTATGTAAATATACATATTCTCACGCCGTTTGTTCCCATTGGGGTAGGCCACTTTGTACAATCCTAGCAAACCTCTCTGGCTTCGTTTTTATCCATCAATCTTTTCATACATGCTTTTATTCTTCATACTACAGACACCTGCCTTTTTGAGCACATTTTCTATTTGATCCAAATGTGTCCTCCGAGGTCATCCTCTAGTAACATTACCTTCCACATTGGCTCTATATAAAATATGTCATATAAAATAATGACTGCGGTTTTTTCGTTGCCATGAAAAAATCTATTTAATTGACAATAGAGGGCTTTAATTTATTTCTGATAAGCACTAGCATAGTACTTCATTCAAAAATCAACTTACTTTAACTTGGTGTAGCACAGCATAAACGTAACCAAATAAAATTAAATATTAACTTGCTAAAAAATATATTGCTGTGTAGTGTCGGCTTAGAATAGCACTACCCCATTTCTTCCGGTGGGTGTCCGTAAGAGGCGACTAACGGTATTGGGGCTTTTTAAGGAATTTTGGGCGATGCGGTTGGAGACCCATCACCAACAACCTTTATTTTACCATCTTTTCCCCACGCATCTTCCAAAAGTGGCTGAGGAATTTCTAATTCCTTAGCTCTGGCTACCCCTTCTAGGGATTTATAGCCGTGAGTATATGTATGAGTGTAAAAAATATAAAAATGAACCTGAAACTACTACATTTCAACCTAAAGGTATTTTCACACTATGTCCTCGGCGTCATCAAGGCGCGTATACACCGATAGTCCCGGTCGTAAAAATTTACGATCCCACCGGGATTAAAACATACAAAATACTTCCTTCTATGAAAAACACTAACTCGAGGGCTTTTTACTTTAATTGATTCAATGCACACTAAGGCTATATTTTCCTTTAGAAAACAAACACTTTACGTTTAAATTAATTGTTGTGTAAAGACCAAAAATAATTTAAATCTTTTTGTTCGTGCAAACCTCATGTGGGGATTATTACTAAGAATTAAAAAATAAATAAAGGAAAGATTTTATTATTTTTTTTAAATTTTTCGCTTGTGTCGAAATTTTTCTTTCCTTTATTTATTACACCAAAAATATTAATAATTTGATGACACTAAATTAAATTCTTTTGAAGATATCAAGTAAATTTATAGTAAACTGTAGAAATATATTGTCAATTACTGTATTATAAGCACATTTTGAATAGCACTAAACTATTTCTACCTGTAACTGTCGTTAGATCAGAGATGACTTAAGGGTTTGAGACTTTTAATTGATTATGGGGTGATGTAGTTGGAGGTTGACCCTACCAACAAACTTTTATTTTACCACTGTTCTCCACTTAACTTCCGGAATGGCGGAGAATTCCTTATTCTGAAGCTTCGGAGAAGGAAAGAAAGAAAAAAAGGGGTAGTCCATTTTTGGGATTTATAGCTGTGAGTATGCGGATTAATGTGGGTAAAAAGGTGACACTATTTTGTTGTGTAAAATTTATTAGATAATTCAAATGCAAAATACTATTTGACTGTTCTTTTACATAGTAATTTATTTTAATATCAGTATTTGTGTCATTTTACTCATACTTTTAAGGATCCCTCAGTCATTTTTGTTTATAGAAAAAGATAATAAAGAAAGGTTGGTTGGTCAATTCTTCAAGAAGCTTCAGAAAATGTCAAATAAATAATATTTGCTATTAATTATCCTGTGAACTACAAAAATCTGTAATTCCCACAAAATCACCAATTTATTACACCCACGCTGACCACTAGATAATCCGATTATGTACTGGTCAGCGTATAAAATACGCGAAAAGGGTAAAACTTCAGGTCAATTCAACGCTCACACTATATCAGTGGTGCATCCTAATAAGCAACAAAGTTACCAGGAGGCATAGGACAAGTGTTAGTTTATAGATTATACTATGTAAGTGTGAAAGAGATGTTGATTTTTACCACGCGCGATATCTAGTGGATAGGGTTCTCGTGCTAGCCATGCAGTCGTAATTTTGGTAAGATTGCGTTGATTTCATACAAATTGTCCCTTACGTTCAATTGGATGAATTAAATATCTTGTTCTGACTAATCACATATATCTTTTCTCACAGCCCATATATGTCCCTACCGAGGGGCTCGAGCCCACCCTATAAAGAGCGATTTGGCCATAGTTCATCACGCTGGCCAATTGCGGGTTGGCAGACTAACGACTACTACCGTAAGCAAGGAATTTCCTTAATTTTCAGGTAATCAGGTTATTCAAGCCTGCAATATCCTTCAAAATGACCATGACATGACATGTTGACATGAGGAGATAACATGTTGTAATAAAAATTTAACGTTATGATCTTAGTACTTCTGCCACACCTTCGTTCGGGGATATAATAAAAAGATATCGTTAAATTATCGGAGGACAGCATATAATCATTAGCTCGTTGCAAAATATTCATATGGTAAACATATCTATAGCTGCCTTTACGGGGCTGATTTTGATATATTTATTTCATTTTATGGTGCGGACTTCACTAGTAACAGAAACATACATAAATGAACTATGCTTACAAACGTGTATATTTTTTGTATCAGTAAATTTCCACAGAAGCCAGAAAAAATATACTTTGTAGTGTCCAAAACGGCCATTTTCGCACATTTATGCCAGAAGAGCAATTACAAATACTCATTTCAACCCCACATTGAGCGAGAATCGTTCCAAAATCAAATTACAACGCTCTTTGGCGCACGTAACTGTTCTAGTCTGTACATTTAACCCATTAGATGGTATGTTGTGTGCAAAGTAACGTCGAGTTGCAATTTCGGGAGATGGTCATCGGTAAATTAGATTATTGACGTCCTTTGTTTGGGTGGCGATGACGTGTGAATTTGGGTGCGATGTCGGTATTGCATTGATTTAAAGGTTCATTATTGTAAAAAAAATGGTTTGTTACGTTTAAACAGCCTTTATAGTTCAGCCACTTTTGGGAAGTAAGTGGGGAAAAGATGGTAAAATAAAGGTTTTTGGTGATGGGTCTCCAACGGCATCGCCCAAAAATCCCTTAAAAGCTCCAATACCGTTAGTCGCCTCTTACGTACACCCACCGGAAGAAATGGGATAGTGCTATTCTAAGCCGTGACGACTTTCCAAACGTGGCTGAGGAATTTCTAATTCCTTAGCTCTGGCTACCCCTTCTAGGGATTTATAGCCGTGAGTATATGTATGTATGTATGTTATAGTTCAATAGATAAAACACCGCTTATAGTGCAGCAGTTGAGGTTTCAAATCCCAGGTCGGGCCGACATCAGTTTGTTGTCGCTAAAATGTCATATCTATGGTTAATTAGTCATGGTTGTTAACGGTAAAACTACTAATGTTACGTTTTAAACTGGTATTTGGTTTGCTATGTCATATTTATTTGTCACAATTTTGGGGTTGATAAAAAACCGTCAGCTTGATTTTAGGTATCTTTATAAATAACAAACTTTTGCAAATAAGCTCACAAATGCCATTTATCTATTCATCTCTGATAATTTTTATCAAGCTATACATGAAAAATTATTATTATTATTTTTATTTACTTGTTTAAGTAAATTGACAATCTAAGTAAGTCATCTAAACAATCGGACATAATCTATGTAGATCATAAAGAAAATACGTCACACTCCAGCACTTATTACGGACACACTTCGAAAATTAATTTGACGACGAAAATATCATTGCGCATTGTCATTTATTGTCAAAAGGTAATAAATACACTTTTACAACTTTCTGTGACCGCCTCTTGTCACTATGACACTGCAGCACCGATGGAGGGTTGGCAGAGTTGATTTTTATCGATATCGATAAGTTCAATTAAATACTATTACAAGGAAACGCTATATCAAATTGGTGGATTTTATAATTCTCGTATTAAGTGATTTAACTACGAATTTATACTAACAATTATTCTGTTTATTTAAGTAAGATTTTTCCTAAAGTTTGGAATTTATCATCTCTCAATTGGTTGCATATATCAAATGAATTTTCTGACCACAACGTTGTTAAAATTTTGCTACATTATAGCCGCTGAAATATTTAAGAAGAAAAAAATATAGATTTCTAATTGGGATACCTTGTTTAAATAAATCAAAGTCTAACTATAAAAAAATAGAAATCAGCATAATACTAAAATAAATTTATCGATAATAACTGAACACAACATTTAATCAATCGTGATTGACAGCCACAGAACAACCCTAGTCGCGCGCTCGTTACCCCATAAATCGGTCCGCACCATAAATATGATCGACCATCACTGTCAAATATTTGAGGGACACAGTTTTACACGTGCGACGGGTGTTATCGTAAAATTTTACGATGATATCCCATCACTAGTCGATGTCCAGCTTCCGCTTTTGTGGATATACGATTCTTTTTTTGCGTGGGAAATGGATTTTAGTACTTATTTTCATTCATGCAAACATTTTTAACATAAAAATATGAGTATAATAATATTAAACGTATAAATGTTTGGCTCTCGCTGTTAAAAAATAAGTTTTTTTATATAAATATAAAAACTGTTTACCTAACAGATTGATGGAATTTATTTTCGTTTTAAAATTCATTATTTGATACTGATATCATCAGACATGCCCCTATTACCTTCAACCACCAGTGATCTTGGAACCAACTGGATTGCTGCGTGATGATGGTAAGAGACCAGATGCGATGTTTTTGAATATTTGGAAGAATGAGAGGAAGCTTATTTGGAACGCAACCTATTAACTTACTGGTGTTTTCCCATTTGCCAGGGTCTGCAGCTCGGGCTGGAGCTGAAGCTATAGAAACTGAGGTCTGAATATGAGCTAGTATGTTTCTATTGGCATTTGCCGTAGAAAACCTCAGTCAATAGCGTCTAGATGCGCGTGGATTTGTTAAACCACACCTATCAACAATCAATTAAAAATTCCCAATAAACTAAATAGCCTCCTACGATATCCACGAGAAGTAACGCGTTAGTGATATGGATATTTGCAGTCTAATGGAAATAATGTTAGCTTAGAAATAGAACAATCAAATTTATTAGGCAAAGAAAAAAAATACTCATTTCTAAAGTAACATCTTGCTGTATAGTGTCGGCTTAGAATAGCACTACCCCCTTTCTTCCGGTGGGTGTACGTAAGAGGCGACTAACGGCTTAGGGGCTTTTAAGGGATTTTTTGGGCGATACAGTTGGAGACCTATCACCAATAACCTTTATTTTACCATCTTTTCCCCACTCAATTTTCCAAAAGTGGCTGAGGAATTTCTAATTACCTATCTAGGTACCCCATCTAGGGATTTATAGCCGTGAGTATATGTATGTATGTAAAGTAACATCATTGAAACCAACGTCACGTAAGCTTAGGTAAGGCACGTAAGGTAACGTACCTATAGGTATTTTAGGTTAAACTTAAAAAAAATTACCAAAATTATTATTCAACTCGGCTGGTATTTAATGATAATAATATCGATTATAGAACTAAATCAACTTAATCTATTATGTGCCTCTTGTGATTCCATTTAAAGAAAAAAATACTACTTGAAGTAAATTACTTGGTATTATTCCAACAACAAAAGTTCACTTAACAAAATATACGAAACGGTAGCTATCACAAATACCGTACAGTTATTTGTCTAGTGTCGATAAACGACCCCAAACGTTCACCAAAAAAGTGTGTTAACAAACAAAAAGATTTATTTTCAAGTGGCAGATATCTTTATCAACATTTCCGTGCACTATATCGAAAAAGGAAAGACGTAAAATAAATAAAGTGGAAAACTCAATAAAACTCTATGGCCTAATCTCTATCCAATATTTTCTTAGAATTCCGATGAAGATTTTTCCTCTTTCGAGCAATTGTGCTCGAGTGAATATTGTGGATATGACCGATATTTTCCCTGAACAGTTAAAACGTAAAGTGATTATATTTCAAACAATAATTTTGATGTATACTATGTTAAAATAGGTATTTGTTAGCTTGACAAAACGTAGAATTAACGTTAAACTATAAGTAAATATTGAAATCATCTTTTGCGTGTAGTTTGAATTGCCCATTTTAATACGACAAATGCAATTAGCAACCCTATTAACTTTAAAATCGTATATATACTTACTTGGAAGACGATTACTTTATAAAAAAAACAAGAAATTTATGTAATGTCCATATTACTATCCCGTATATTTTCTTATCCAAAAGTATACCTCCGTCTTTTATAGTCGTTTGTCGCTCGCGTTATTATAAGTGATATGTCCCGTTACAAATAGGTGGGTATCTTTTATTACAGCACTGCAGAAATTCTTAGGTAAATAAAGAATATTTTGATAAAAGAAAACCATATTTGTTTATGAACGAAACTGAAAAAACTTACCTTTTTCCTATTTTAAAAGAAATGTTGCTTAATATTAACTTTACGATTTTATATATGAGAAAGAGTAGTGATTTTAATTGTTGTACTTTACATACATACAAACATATACTCACGCCATAAGTTCCCATTGGGGTAGACAGAGGCTTTCGATCGGTACTTCGTAAGATCTTGGCCAACCTTTCTAACTTCGTTTACTCCATAAATCTTTTCATTCATGCTCTGTAGTTCATAATATTTTGTAATCTAATATCGGAAATACGTACATACCACCAAGATATTGTACAGTACGCGATTGATCATGACTGCTATATAACTGAGTATAGCCTGTTTTTTTATTTTATTAATTAACCTCTTGTATGGTTTGAGACAAGGTATTAAGATGTATAGTATTGCTGTGTAATGTCGGCTAAGAATAGCACAACCCCATTTCTTCCGGTGGGTGAACGTAAGAGGCGACTAACGGTATTGGGGCTTTTGAGGGATTTTTGGGCGTTGCGGTTGGAGACCCATCACTAACAACCTTTATTTTAGCATCTGTTCCCCACACTACTTCCAAAAGTGGCTGTAGAATTTCTGATTCCTTAGCTCTGGCTACCCCTTCAGGCATTTATAGCCGTGAGTATATTTATCTATGTATTTATTGAGATGTAAGTTTAGCTAACGATAAATAACTTAAACTTTTTCTACTGCATTTTGTACAAGGGACTTCTATTAATACTTTAAATGCTAAGGTTGAATTGTTTAAACTATGTTACTTCAACTTACTTGAACCAAACAATGCCAAGTACAGCGAAACGTCGCTGTATTCAACACATTTAAAACCAAATTAAATCTACTCTGTTCTATTTGATTTGCTGTGTAGTGTCGGCTTAGAATAGCACTACCCCATTTCTTCCGGTGGGTGTACGTAAGAGGCGAGTAACGGTATTGGGGGCTTTTAAGGGATTTGAAACCCATCACCAACAACCTTTATTTTACCATCTTTTTCTTACACAACTTTCCAAAAGTGGCTAAGTAATTTCTAATTCCTTAGCTCTGGCTACCCCTTCTTGGGATTTATAGCCGTAAGTATATGTATGTATGTATGTTAATCTACTCATGTTAAATGTAAAATTTTCAGTTAGTGTATTTGTCTGTGATTTTTCAATAAATAAATACAACCAAATGAACCCCAAATAACACTTCTCAAATAATTTTAACCCATTTTGGTGACTAAGTTGACAATTAACTGTTAATTTCGTGACAAAACGTATAGCACCAAAAACGTCACAGCAGTTAATATCGTCACCTTATCTGATCCACACATATGGTCATTTTAAACCCCCTTGACTATTGGAGGGTTAATAGTTAACCTGTGCATAATTAGGACAGCAATTGCACGTGTGTTTTGTGAATCATTTTTGGTAAATTTTATTGCTTTAAACGGTGTTTGATTCTTAGAACATTAACTTACTGATACTCACTCATGCCCATTATTCCCAATGCGAAAATAAGAGACTATCGATTGCCACTTTGCACGATCTTGACCAATATAGCTTGCTTCTCCTACATTCAATATTCTTCTAATACATGCTATTTTATTCTTCTCAGTTCGGACTCCTATCTTTATAAGAACGTTTTTCATCTGAATTCCACCCATTATTTTATTTTGTATTAAAGAATTTTTTTTCCCCTTTTGTGGATGCAAAGGAAAAATATGTTTTATAAAGGCATTGTTGGAGTCTGGTTGTCTATAATATTGCCCACTAAAAGTTTAAAAGGGTCCCAATAGTTTCGTTGCCTCAAACGATACCTCACCTCACAGCCCATATATGTCCCCACCAAGGGGCTCGAGCCTACCCTATACAGGGTGATTTGGCCATAGCTCGCTGGCCAATTGCGGGTTGGCAGACTAACGACTACTACCGTAACAGTAGTTGGGACCGACCGCTATACCTACGAATAACGATAAACGATACCTACAGAACAAAATAGGTGATTATTACTAATAAATAAAGAATAAATAAAGGAAAGAAAAATTTCAACACAGGCGGGGATCGAACCCGCGACCTCGGGTAAACGGTCGCGGGTTCGATCCCCGCCTGTGTCGAAAAATTTTTCTTTCCTTTATTTATTAGTAATAATCCCCACATGAGGTTTTCATGCACAAAAAGAATTAAACAAAATAGGTGAGTTAGCAAATAATGCAATTCTTAGCCAATTCCTACCGCCAGATTATAAATATGATTAATTTTTTTATTAGTTACGAAGAAAAATGGCCAGATGTGGTTCTAAGTAGGCTATTATTTAGTCAGTCACCCCCGTAATTAGGAAACAAGTAAAAGTTAAAGATAATGATCATGCGTTTTAGGGGTGTTTTTTATCGCTCTAATCAGAGGTGGAAGTGTCATTTTGTTTTTAGTTAGTTTATTTAGATTGAGTTTTGGTAACGGTTTATTTAAATGATCAAGAAAATACGTTTTAACATATAAGTAAGTTTGGAATACTGAATCTCTCAGCCACTTGTTGAAGTAAGTTGAGAAAGAGATGGTAAAATAAAGGTATGTTAGTTATAATTTTTCAATCTCATCGCCGAACAATCATTTGAAATGTCTTAATACCTAATTCACCTGTCATACCCGCAAGAATAAAAAAAGTGATGTTAGTTTAGGCCGACTGGACTTGCGAAATCTTTCTGAGTTATTTTCTTTAAAAGAGAGAGGTTGTATTCATTTTATCGTTTGTTTTTGTCTATTGCCAAACCCATATAAAATAATTAAAGTTTAGCAAACACTGAGCCACATAAAATTCCCAAGAGCCACCTTTTTCTCAGACTTTTGTGACATCAGCATTTTTAATCTCCTCACAAATGAGGAATCACGATGCAAACTTCCCCTAAGTTTCTTATTAGATTCTTTCGCGTCTTAATTCCAATTCCCGCGACATCGTCAATGTAATCAGTAAGGCGTAGGAAAATACGGCAGTCGTAAAAATACCGACGTCAGAATTGTGGGGTCAGCGAGCTTTTGAGACTTTTGAGACTTTTCTATGTCTTTTTTCTTTAAAGGTTACAATATTATTGAGTAGTTTAAGAAATCTTGTTAGTTGATTTGTTTTTTTATATATGTAGTGTAGTGTACAGGTGTGATAGCCCAGTGGGTAGAACACTCGGTTATCGTGCAAACGACTAGTGTTCAAATCCTGGGTCGGGCCTACACCAATTTGTCTTTTCTAAAGACATATGTGTGGTTAATTTATCATGGTTGTTAACGGTGAGGGAAAACATCGTGAGGAAACCCACATGGCTGAGTTGTACTTAGTCATGTGACAGTGTATTCGTACAAAACGGCGATAGGCCTGCCCCCTATCACGTGAGTACACTGTCCATGCAAAACGTGGGTACTCTGAACACCATGTGACAAAGTCACGTGATGTTCAGAAATATTAGTACCTCTGCCAACCCCTTCGGGGATATTCGGCGTGAACGTTTATGTTTTATGCTTTATGCTTATTATGTACAGGTGTAGTTTTTGGAGATGTAGGGATGAAGTACTGATGTTTCAGAGGTTATTTTTTGTATATTTTTATTTGAAGGTAACAATATTTTTGAGTAACAACAAATCTTGTTAGTTGATTTGAATATGGATATTTATGGATTTTAAGTTTGCATTGCATGTACGACTGAAATCAAAAGAAAAAAGTATTTCCTTGTTGTTTGTCACCTACGTCTTATATCAGACTCTTTCGTAAAAGCAATCAATTTCAAAGGTTCATATTTTGTAAATTTGACTGTGATTGCACCATAAAGTTGTTATTTACTCAAAAAATAAATCAAGCAAAATCAATAAAGTATAAGCAGAGGTTTGCTTTTGAATTGAAGTAACTCTTATTTATTTGAATTATAATTTATATTAATATCGTTACTTAGACTAAAAGCGAGCTTCTATTCGAAACAAAATAAAAAGCAACGATATAATTTTCGCGCTCTCACTGTCCAAAACACAATCACGACCCAAAAAACAATATGTGACATTTCACACCATCAAATTAACATATAAAAAGAATACTCGACTACTCTACATTTCAATGTTAACCCTCAAAAACGCGATCCCACAGCAGAGCCACACTTGTGCATACATTAGTGATTCACAAAGTAAAGGGCTAGGTATGAAGTATCGGGGCGGGTTAAGAGGTGTTCACGCATCAAAACCAATCTCTGGTCACTACTTTGGTCTTGTTAGCATTTGACGGTTGGTTTTACTGACTCGATATAGGTTTGGGTAACTTTTTATTTTGGAGTATAATTTATCAGAAACAGTCATTATTTTTTCGAAAGTCAATCTTACATACATTATATTCACGACATCACTTTCAATTGCCGTAGGAAAAGACTGTCGATTGCCAATTTTTTACCATCCTGGCAACCCTCTCAAGCTACATCTATTCATTATCTTCTCAATCTTTTCATACATGCCCTGTTCTTCTTCACACTTCAAACATCTGCTATTTAAGCTTATCCTATATTCGACCCAAAATCTTGTTGAAATATAAAAATATAAGAATAAAAAATAATTAAAAATTATGAAATTAAAATCAAATCAAGTAGCGTTTTTTTAATTTTTCATTTAATGAAAATAATATCAAAGACTCCTTTTCATTATTTTGATAATTCTGATTGAATACTACAAGTATTTTTACACTAATAACACATAACCAGTAGTTACCTAGTCCCGCTTTCGAGCATTACTATCGCTTCAACTATCAAAGCTAAGCAAATGCTCTGGTTTTGTGTTTGAAGTGAAACACTGCCCATTTACACTGGACAGCCTCTACAGCTTGCTTTGACGTTTTACCAATTGAATTCTGTGTAATACAGTGCAAACGAGACGTGAATACTAAGAATTCTTACGTCTGTTATGGTTGGCTTTGTTGGAAATTATGAAAGCAAATGGTAGTTCTACAAAGATTAAAGAAGTTGATTGTGATTTTGAAGGGATTCTGTTATCTGTACGTCTTGCGTTACGAGTATTGGCCTTCTTAGTTTTTAAAGAAATAATATGTTTAATTATCAGTAAGGGTAACAGATTATGGTTCTCATTTGCGATATCTAAATACGTCTTATTATGAGGAAACACTTGAAAGAACATTCTGAACAGTCTCTACAGCTTGGTTTGACGTTTTACCAATTGAATTCTGTGTAAAACAGTGCAAACGAGACGTGAATACTGAGAATTATTACGTTCGTTATGGTTGGCTTCGTTGCATAATATGAGAGCAAATGGTAGTTGTTCTGTAAGTTCTGTAAAGATTAAAGAAGTTGGTTGTGATTTGGAAGAAATTTTGTCATTGGGTAGAGCATACACACATATACACATACATACACACATATGCTCACGGGTGTAAATTCCAAAAAGAGGTAGCCAGAGCTTTAGAGCTAGAAACTCCTCAGCCGCATTTGGAAGTTGATATGGAACAGATGGTAGAAATAAAGTATCGTTGGTGATGGGTCACCAACTGCATAACCCAAAAACCACTTAAAATCCCTTTACCCTTAGTCGCCTTTAACGACACCCGTGGGTAGAAAGGGGTAGTGACATTCTTAGCCGGAACTACACGGCCAACTAAATATAAATCCTTACCTCTTAAAAATTGGTAGATAGAGCTTAAGTAACTTCGGAGGGCAAAAAATTACAACATTTACACTGGACAGCCTCTACAGCTTGCTTTGACGTTTTACCAATTGAATTCTGTGTAATACAGTGCAAACGAGACGTGAATACTAAGAATTCTTACGTCTGTTATGGTTGGCTTAGTTGGAAATTATGAGAGCAAATGGTTGTTGTTCTGTAAGTTCTGTAAAGATTAAAGAAGTTGGTTGTGATTTGGAAGAAATTCTGTCATTGGGTAGAGCATATACACACATACACATACATACACACATATGCTCACGGGTGTATATTCCAAAAAGAGGTAGCCAGAGCTTTAGTGCCGGCGCTCACTGCCGGCATGGCATGGCAAAGGATTTCGGTACAGATACAGCATTTTTAATCTTATTGCCATGCGTATAGAATTCATTTTGACACAACGATGCCGAGGGAGGCCGCGGTAGGACAGAACGTCGGCATCGTTGTGTCAAAATGAAGTAAAATGAATTCTATACTCATGGTAATAAGATTAAAAATGCTATATCTTTACCGAAATCCTTTGCCATGGCATGCCATGCCATGCCGGCAGTCAGCGCTGGCCCTTAGAGCTAGAAACTCCTTAGCCGCATTTGGAAGTTGATATGGAACAGATGGTAGGAATAAAGTATCGTTGGTGATGGGTGACCAACTGCATAACCCAAAAACCAATTAAAAATCCCCTTACACTTAGTCGCCTTTAACGACACCCGTGGGTAGAAAGAGGTAGGACATTCTAAGCCGGAACTACAAGGCCAACTAAATATAAATCCTTACCTCTTAAAAAGTGGTAGACAGAGCTTAGGAAACTTCGGAGGGCAAACTATTATAACATTTACACTGGACAGCCTCTACAGCTTGCTTTGACGTTTTACCAATTGAATTCTGCGTAATACAGTGCAAACGAGACGTGAATACTAAGAATTCTTACGTCTGTTATGGTTGGTTTTGTTGGAAATTATGAAAGCATGGTGGCCTATCTTCAAGTTCTGTAAAGATTAGAAAAGTTGATTGTGATTTTGAAGGGATTTATATTAGGGACGATAATTTCCCTTTTTGTTGAAGAGTAAATATGTTTTATTATCGGTAAGGTATCGGTAACAGACACTACCAACGATACTTTGAAATGTGAACTTCCAAATGTGGCTGCGGAGTTTCTAGTTCTGAAGCTCTGTTTACCCCTTTTTGCGATTTATGCCGCAAGTATATGCATGTACATGACTTCTTACGATCAAACACTTGATAGATCATACGTATACTCCTAAACACATATACTCATATTTATAAATCGCAAAAAGAGGTAGCCAGAGCTTAGGAAACATACATACTCACGGCTATGAATCCCTTGAAGGGTTGACCAGAGCTAGGGCATCAGAAATTCCTCAGCCACTTTTGGAAGTTGCGTGGGGAAAAGATGGTGAAATAAAGGTTTTTGGTGATGGGTCTCCAACTGCATCGCCCAAAAGTTCCTTAAAAGCCCCAATATCGTTAGTCGCCTCTTACGTACACCCACCGGAAGAAATAGGGTAGTGTTATTCTAAGCCGACACTACACGGCACGGCTTAGGACACATCAGAGGGCAGAATATTACAACATTTACACTGGATAAATAATTCATGTACAGTGCACTGATAACTATGCAAGCATTAATTTTCATAATTATTCAGTACATGATATATAAAGATATTATAACTAAAAGGATAGAAATAACCGATAGATATAAACAAAACCAGCAACGAAACTAAAACATCAAATCGAGACAATCAACTAGCCCATAACCTATATTTTACTTGCCTTTATTCCAAGCAACAATAATTGAATAACAAAAACAATGTTTGGCTTCCATTGCGTTCCATACAGGCAATCGGCAAAGAAAATAGCGAGCACTCAGCCAACGATACGTCTACACAAACAATGGAAATGAAATATAAATATTAGCAATACTTTCTCAATGATATGATAAATATGACTGCAGATGTATTTTATATAAAGGATTGATGTTTTCGATTCTGTTCACCTATGGTAGTCACGATGTTGTAAAAGTAAAGTTAATAAAAATAACTTATGATTTATGACTTGATAATGAAGTATAAAAGATTTGCCAGGATCATACCAATAAGCCAACGATAGTCTTTGCGTAAACTAAAGTAAATTTTAATGGCGTGAGAATACATATAATAATAATGCTTTATACAGAATAAAATGATAAATAAAAAAGATAAACTAAAACTTTTATTTCAGATTTCAAAAATTCATTTTTTTTCTAAGCAATCAATAAAATATACACAATTCAATCAAATTTCATTACACGATACAACATTTAATTTGGAAACAATATAAATTGTAATTGTTCAGGTAAATTTTTTAATACTTAACCAAAAGTAGTATTGGGGTATAATGGTCTGACAGTGTTAGGCATTAGGGAAAATAAAATTGTAAATTATAATGCTATAAAAACAGATAGATCGGTAGTTCAAAAGTTGGTCGTCATTATTTTAAAATACATGCCATGAAACATTTTTCACTTCAAACATATTATCGTTAAATGAATGCAAACACATTAGCCTATTGAAGAGTTAAATAATTCCACAAGCAACCTCTATTCCCTAAGGCACCTCTCAAAGTCAAGTGTCCTACATATGTAAAATTGTACAACGATATTGAAAATATACTCGAACGAAGATACAAGCTACCCGCATACTAAATCCCCTTCTATTTCAGCTCAAGAAGCCTATCAAGTATGTTATTGACTCATTACTTGACAAATAATGCAAAAATGTTGTACAAAAGTCACTTGATTGCTACTTAGTTGTGTAAACTGAAGGAGTTACTTGTAAATTTTTATTAAATAAAGGTGAGAAGAACGATTATAAAATGTGGAACGATGAGCAAAAACTTGTTACTATTATTGCTATTGGGTACTTAATTATTTTATATTTTTAATTTTTTTTTAAGATTTACTTATATAACGCCATTTAAAATGAAAGATTTCATGTGTATTTCGATGATTCCAGGTCGCTTTGTGACAATATCTTGTTTATTTCGCAACTAGAAAAGAAATAAATAAATTTACAAACTAAACATACCCAATAAAACACATTTTTATCCTGTTATTTTTCAAACAGATTTAAAACTTAAACAATAGACTGACACGTGTTAAATTTAAAAAGTTTAATATAACTTATCAATACCAATAAATTTTAAATCTAACATACCAGAAGTTGATTTACGAATTATCGATAAAAAGAAAAGACATAATGGCGGGTTCAAAATACAATTGTGCAGATTCAATTTGCAACGAGAAACGCTGCATGAAATTCGGAAAGGGTTGGCACAAACAACACCGACATCCAACCAAAAAGTCCCTTTTAAAACACCCTATTGACAATATTGTCAATACAATTTGTACAATAGTCCTGACATTAATTTGACATACCATTAAAAATATTACTTTTAAAATTTGAACCTAAGAAGTCATGCGAAAGATATTGCTGTTAATGCGACGGGTGATAACCCTTGCCATCTGTGACGTCAATAAAAAATCAATTTATGACGGAGAGATTTTTTCATCTCTACCCTTTTTTTAAAGAAATTTGCATAAGTATTGCCACCTTTGCATTTCTGATTGATCGATGTCGTAAAACTATATTGGCAACGGAATTTCTTTTTGTAAAATTTTATGACGCGGCAGAATTTAGCATAATTTCCTGCTAAATACCAATGACACGCGTTTTCACCAACAAAATATGCTAATATTTATAAACATTAATTTGTAACGGTTGATTTGTTAATAGCGGAATCCATTAGCATAATTATCGTAAACGATACAATATTCGTATGACTTTTAAGACATTTTTGATTGATCGATCGTAAAAGTATAAATACAGACAATTAGCGATTTGATATTTTATAAAGGAAGTCGTAAAATTATCGATTTTTTATTATGATAATCTAAGCTTAAAACCAGCAGCCAGATGTTTGAGGTCTGTTATTTGAATTTTTTTTCACCACAACGATAAGAAAAAAAATCTAAATTAAGACATAAATAAGTTCTGCATAGTTTTATTGCGTCTTTATTTAACGACTTCATAATTTTAACCCTTCATACATCCTTTACTTTCTCATGCTAAAAAATAAACTAATTGCGGTTCACACATTAAAATGAAGATAAAAAAAGATATGTGGATATGAAAACTCAGAATGTATCTCAAGTAAGATGATATATCTTATTCTATGTAGGGTTACTTTTAACAAATATAAATGCAGATACATTCTAATATTTTGATACATACATACATATACTCACGGCTATAAATCCCTAGAAAGAGTAGCCAGAGCTAAGGAACTAGAAGTTCCTCAGCCACTTTTGGAAAGTTGAGTGGGGAGAAGATGGCAAAATAAAGGTTGTTGGTGATGGGTCTCCAATCGCATCGCCCAAAAATCCCTTAAAAGTCCCAAGACCGTTAGTCGCCTCTTTCCGGCAGAAATGGGGTAGTATTTTTCTAAACCGATATTACACAGCAATGATATTTTGATTAACAATGTTAAGTCGTTTTGTATTAAATTGAACATACGAATGGTTTGTTTTTAAATTTAAAAAAAAACATATATATTAAAAGAATTTCTTAGCTTTGATAGGAAGTATTTTTACGAAATTTGTAATTAAAAACATGTTTTCTTTGGTTTCATTTTTTTATAATAGAAAATTATTGTATTAAGTTGATAAAATAAAAGTCGACATTTCATTAATTTAATCAATTTAAACTGCTGGTTTAGTGAAAATTTAATTAAAATTTAATATTTTACTTTATGCATGATCTAAACAATTATTTCAAAAACAATTAGCAAACATGTTTTGACGCAATTTTCCCACGTTACAACTGGTTCTCAAAGGGTTGCGTCACAAAAGTGACAGTTTTAAAATCTCGTCAAAATTGGTTCCGCAACTTTGAAAGTCGGTACTTCAATGAAAACAATAAAATGGACGCGTCAATTCGAGTGACAATTGAAATCCGTCGCAAATTTATACTCGTGCGCGTTTGTCGTATACGTAATGAAATTTTGCGGGATGCTTTTTTGAATTATGACTAGTATAATTGATTTTACATATATGCATTGACACAAATATATGCGCATTATGAAAAAAAAATGATAGGAAAGATAAATTACGTTTGTCTATGGTGAATACTTTGGTTAGTATATTTAATGGTTTAAGGTTTCATTTAGCTACCCGTTTTTACCTGCCTCGTGATCATCAATACATGAAAAAAGCAAAAAACTAGTGACTAACCCGAATTCATTCATTTAAATATTAATACTTCACTCAGCGCCAGTAAAAGTTTTTATTGCAATAATTACTACGAGTAGTGCTGTTATCAAATTGAGTATGTAAAAATTACATTGGTTGTCACAATTTCACTTGATCGGCCAAAAATGAAATAAATCGACATTATCATAATAAATTTAGAATATTATTAAAAGTTCTGGTAATCCATCTTATTTGTTTACGTTACCAACATAATAAATATTGATTTTTTATTTATTTGTCAACTTAAACAATTTCTCCATGTCCATTTTCCTCTTTAATAATATTTATTCATACTATACATATTTTTACATGATATCGTAAAACTTATTTTCCGATAAGTAAATACGCTTGAAATTCGTATTAGAAATATAACATTTCTTTAAATGAAAACTCGAAATGTATCCTTGACCATTCTTTATGTACAATGTATATTTATGTTTTCCAAATGGCTTATACATTTGAAAGCTTACGTATACTTAAACTGAAGATATGTTAATATGTGCAAATCACAATAATTGCTTCCTAATACCTCTCACCGAATACTTGAGCGAATAATACTTTGAATCAGTTCAAGTTGACGTATGTAGGCTCTCAATCAGCCTTGTCTACAAATAAGTTACTTTAATGATTAAATTTTCAGTATGAAGAAACATTTGTTTTAATAAGCTGATCTAAGCGTGGGATTATTTGTACTATAATTCAGACTTATTTGAGCGCAAAATTTAATTTAAGTTATATAAATGATTTTTGAGGGTTACATAGACATAATTAAATAGACTGTCCTTTTGTTATACAGGTTATTTGTATGAAGAGGATACGACAAATATATTTTTTGTCAACTATCATATACAAAATTTTGTATTACAACTAATGTTTAATTTGGCAACCGTGATAGCCCAGTGGGTAGAACACTCGAGTGACTAGTGTTCAAATCCTGGGTCGGGCCTACACCAATTTGTCTTTTCTAAAGACATATGTGTGGTTAATTTATCATGGTTGTTAACGGTGAGGGAAAACATCGTGAAAAAACCCACATGGCTGAGTTGTACTTAGTCATGTGACAGTGTATTTGTACAAAAAAACGGCGATAGGCCTGCCCCCCATCACGTGAGTACACTGTCCATGCAAAACGTGGGTACTCTGAACACCAGATGACAATGTCACGTGATGTTCAGAAGTATTAGTACCTCTGCCAACCCCTTCGGGGATATTCGGCGTGAACGTTTATTTTATGTTATGTATGTTATGTTAAATGTTTAATTGGGAGATAATCTTGATAAAAGAATGAACCAATGCTGAATCAACGCAAAGTACATATTATTTTGGACTCTTAGCTTAACAAATTTACTGATAACTTTATTTATTTAATTTTTACGGCTTATATACCCATCACTCTCCATGTTTTTTTTTATATTTATATCCTTGAGTATAGGTTAGCAAGTTTATAATCAATAGAAGTATATTATCATTTACCTATATATATCCACAAATTTAGGATCCTGAAACCCTCTCTTGTATCAAACTAGAACTCATCTGATGTCAGTTACGATTCCCACTTAAAGAGCTTGGGTATTGCTATTCTGAGCCGACATTTTACGACTCAACTCTGCTACCAACTTGTCTGTCTCAAGCCGTGATTTTTGTTTCCATAAGGAACATACAAACCGACAGACAGACAGACAGACAGACAGGCAGACAAAAATTTTACTGATTGCATTTTTGGCATCAGTATCGATCACTTATCACCCCCTGATAGTTATTTTGAAAATATATTTAATTACAGAATTGACCTCTCTACAGATTTATTATAAGTATATATAGAAGATATAGATAGATAATCCCCACATGAGGTTTTCATGAACAAAAAGATTTAAAAAATGTAAATACTTGGATGCTCCTTCTTCATTTCTTTTTGATATTTGGGGGACGAATTTAGTTACACAATTTATCGCTCACGAACAACTGAATCAACTGAGTGAAAATTCGTGGGAAATTGTTTCAGAACCAGGAGAATTTATAATATAGGACATAGGATAATTTATATTCCTTTTCTGTGACCGTTCTTTTCGCTGACCGTGTGTTGCCGGTTTAGACTGTCTCTACCCCTTTCTGCCCACGGCTGTCGTAAGAAGTGACTAAGGGTATGGGGATTTTTAAGTACAAAACTTTTGGTCGTTCTACACGATACTTCTTAAAGCTATGGGTTAGAGCTTTTTCCATTGTAAATTTATTTTTTGTAAATTTTCCAAAAAAAGGTACTTATGATGCGCGAGTTAAAATTTTGTTTTGGTGAATCACTTGTTGTATTGAAGTAAAAGTGACTGTAGTGTCTCTTGGACGACTATAAAGGAATATTAACCAAAATACAACCCCTCTCTAAGCATTTTACAGTTTACTATTCGAAGTCCCATGTGTCTAAAAACTTTACTGCCAATTAATCATCGCCTGTAGCTTCTTTAATCCGTAACTAATTAAAACGCCCGGATTCCCTTGACGGACCTCTGATGGAAAATCTGAAACCGAAATAATTATTTTGCCAATTATGGGTCGGTTGCAAATCGACATATTTATGAGTTATTTATTTTATTACATCAATGAGCACATACCAACATAACTAAAAGTCATCCGGTAGAAAGTTACTGTTACAGAGTTATAAACATATATTTAATGTTTTAAAGTCACATTTACAAACTAATCGAGATATTAAGTTCAAGAAAAAGCCAACAAAAATGTTCTTATTCCTCTTATGGCTACTTATGGATTACATACACATATACTCACGGCTATAATTCCCTAGATGGGGTAGCCAGAGCTAACGAATTAGAAATTCCTCAGCCACTTTTGGAAATTGAGATGGGAAAAGATGTTAAAATAAAGGTGTTTGGCGATGTGTCTCCAACCGCATCGCCCAAAAATCCAATAAAAAGCCCCAATACCCTTAGTTGCCTCTTACCACACCCGTGGATAGAAAGGGGCAGCGACATTCTAAGCTGGCACTACACAATATATATAAAAAAAAAACATTAATTTAATATCCAATATAACTTTGTACGAGTATTGACCCACTCACTTTAAAAATGTCGAGTTGAACCAAACCCATTTAAGACCCGTGTAGATTATCGTAACCCTTTCGTGCGTCAATTAACCCAACATGACTTGTTAGGGCCTTCTTGTTCATTAGCTATCATTGTAATTCTGTACAATGTACACACCTCATTATATAGCCAAATGAAATAAGGATTACACCCAATTATGCTGAGTTTAAGTAATGATTGGAAAATTGAGCGCCATTTTAATTATGACCCCATTATGTTACCCCATAAAATGCCATAAAATTTCGACGATTTTGTAAAATTCTGTTCTTGTTCATTCGTTATGTTGCATGTTTTCTGGCAACAGTTTTTACGGACGACATATACAAAATATTCAATAAATCGTTTCAAGCAATTCCTATTGAATTTAATTTGTAAATCCTCATTTTATAAATTAAATTTAGCAGACGTAAAGAACCTTTAAAGAATGACTAAAATCTTTGATTATTTTATTTTATCAGCCCCCATGGAGTTGATTTGAAGCTCTATAATTCGAATCCCAAACGTAGCATTGACGAAAATCACTAAGTGAAACATAACTCAGTTTGATTGCATTGTAGTTTGGAAAGCAAGTAGTTCAGTTTTAGTGTGACTATTTCGTTCTATAGCACGCTAAGCCATTCGTATAGCCTCGGTTTCAAACAGTATTTAGCTTTTAGTTATACTGATATTATAAAAGGAAAAAAATATTTTCTATAATATTTTGGGATTAGATTGTACAGTAGTGCCGGCTTAGAATGTCGCTACCCCTTTCTACCCACGGGTGTCGTAAGAGGCGACTAAGGGTATTGGGGCTTTTTATTGGATTTTTGGGCGATGCGGTTGGAGACCCATCGCCAAACACCTTTATTTTAACATCTTTTCCCATCTCAACTTCCAAAAGTGGCTGAGGACTTTATAATTCCTTGGCTCTGGCTACATCTTCTAGGGAATTATAGCCGTGAGTATATACTTCGAGTATATACGCCTCTTACGACACCCGTGGGTAGAAAGGGGTAGCGACATTAAATATTTGTCGTAAGAGGCGACTAAGGGTATTGGGGCTTTGTATCGGATTTTTGGGCGATGTGGTTGGAGACAAATCACCAAAACCCTTTATTTACCATCTTTTCCCCACTGAACTTCCAAAAGTGGCTGAGGAATTTAACTCCTTAGCTCTGGCTACCCCTTCAAGGGATTTATAGCCGTGAGTATATGAATGTACTGTACAGATTTGGATTTACACTAAATGGTTTTTTATGTGAATGTTCAGGCAATGTGGCTAGAGATCCATCACCTTAATCATACTTAACTTTTTCTATCTTTTCCCAAAGTTAATTCAGAAGTGGAGTGGAATTATATATTCCGACACTGTAGCTACCCCTTTATAATATTCACAACAGTGAGAATATGTAAGCTTTTTTAAACTGAACACTACATAGCTTACTAAATACACATACACATACATACATACATACATATACTCACGGCTGTAAATCCCTAGAAGGGGTAGCCAGAGCTAAGGAACTAGAAACTCCTCAGCCACTTTTGGAAAGTTGAGTGGGGTAAAGATGGTAAAATAAAGGTTATTGGTGATGGGTCTCCAACCGCATCGCCCAAAAATCTCTTAAAAGCCCCAATACCGTTAGTCTAACATCTACTACAACTATAGCATACGATAAAGCTGTTTATGTTCTTTCGTAGTTACAACAAAACTCCAGACAACATTACCAAGTATTCGTTTAGACAAATGCAACAAAAAAGAACATCATTTGTCGCCTCTAAGACATATGATAATAGCTTTGTTCACTAAAACTACCTATTTGCAAAACTCACATTCCCATTTTTAAACCTACAAATATACTGTTTTCTCTGTCATTCTCATACTAAAGAAAGAGATAGCTGTCTTAAAATAGTGTGCACATACATTGAATTACACTATTCTAGGTTTTTCCTAGTGGTAGAAAAATCCCTTGTGTATATTTTTGCTTCATATTTCCGTCCAAAGTTTATGTTTGAAAATGTCATTTGAAACGGAAGTGTGGTTGAGGAATGTTTTCTTTAGCAATATTTAAATGTTTTTAGTTGAAGAAAATGCATATTATTCAGATACTATATGAAACAAAGTTTTGTGGATTAAAGTCGGGTTGAATTCTCAAACTGAAACGTTCAAGGCATATACCCCGAAGGTGTGGCAAAGGTACTAAAAATACTCAACATTACGTGACATTTTTCACCTGGTACTGGTACTCATGTGATATTGCCGTTTTGTACGAATACTTTGCCACATGACTAAATAAAACTTAGCCTTATTTAAAAAAAGGGTTGTGCATGAAGAGCATGAGTAAAATTAAAGTAAGCAGTCAGAAGATCATGTATTAGCACTACCCCATTTCTTCCGGTGAGTGTACGTAAAAGGTGAGTAACGGTATTGGGGCTTTTAAGGGATTTTTGGGCGATGCGGTTGGAGACCCATCACCAAGAACCTTTATTTCACCATCTATTCCCCACGCACCTTCCAAAAGTGACTTAGAAATTTCTAATTCCTTAGCTCTGGCTACCCCTTTCTTGGGATTTATAGCCGTGAGTATATGTATGTATGGATATGTAAGTAAGTGACCAAGTAGTAAGTAAATAAATGAGTAGCCTATGAATAAATATTATTTCTGAGTAAGTATACATATTGCAAATACAATTAGAATCCACTCTTACTATATTCATAAATTTAGACTACTATTCTTTGATGTGTCTTACTTCCTTATACTCACGCCCTTTTCTCCTGGTGTAGGCAGAGACTATCGACAGCAACTTCGCACAATCCCCACAAATCTCCCTTGCTTCCCTAACATTCATCATTATTCTTATACACGCTCTTTTTTTATCCTCACTTCGGACTCTTGTCTTAGTAAGAATGTTTTTATGCTGCTCTTTAAACGTCTGGCGTGGCCGTTCTCTAACAGTACCATACACAATGGCTGTATTGTATGTATCGTTTTCGCAACTTTATTTTAAACTATCATCTCTGCCAAAAATTACCAGTTATACTCTTTTTATTATTATCATTTTATTTATTTATTCGTTGACCACCAACAGCAAACACAACAAACATGGCACAGAACATACAATTGTTTTACAAAGCCAATGACAGGTGATCACAATTACCGGTACAAAACAAAAGAGGAACGAAATTAAGGCGGTTGCCCGCGAAAATACAGCAAGTGCAGTAGAAAAAAGATTGTTTTTTATTATAAATTACGTTTAAAGCATACAAGGAAATAAAGAGAAAAATAAATGAACAAAACCAAAAAAAAGACCGTGAATGATGATAATGAAGGAAATGTATATAGGTATGTGTGTTTGTGTGTGTGTTCGTGTATGTGTGTATGTATGTTTTAATTATGATTAATTTATTAATTATTTAACTGCTTTTTTTACATACATATACTCACGGCCATAAATCCCATTCCAGAATTAGAAACTCTTCAGCCACATTTGGGAGTTGATAGGGGACAAGATGGTAGAAATAAGGTATCGCTGGTGATGAACTTTAACCGCATCGCCTTAAATACATTATAAAGCCGACACCCTTAGTCGCCTCTTACGACACCCGTCGTCGGTAGAAAGGGGTAGTAATATTCTAAGCACTACACAATCTTGTTTATATTTTGCAATTTTTTACTTGACACCACTAGCAACCTTTTAATATGATTACAGATAAGTATAACTAAGTAGATATATATGATGATGAATAAATTATAGCTAACATCCATAGCTGAATTTATCTAATCAAAATCTAATCACGATTAGCAATTTCAATCAGATCACGTTATATCCAATTACATCTGATTAGGTGTTCTTATACATATATACTGATGATATGATTGGACGACCTCTAATTAGTGTAACTTGCGATTCACTTAAGAGGGAATTTACAGCGCTTAATTTGTAATATATTGATTCTAGCATTAATAGCTGGTTTTGAAGCTGGTTTGATTGCCGTGTAGTGTCGGCTTAGAATAACACTACCCCATTTCTACCCGTGGGTGATCGTAAGAGGCGACTAAGGGTCTAGGGTCTTTTTAAGTTATTTTAGGGCGATGTGGTTGGAGACCCGTCACCAAAAACATTTATTATTACCATCTTTTCCCCAATCAACTTCCAAAAATGATGTAGGTTAGAAATAATAGGATCTTCTTTTTGCGACTTGTTTATTGTGAAACTGTTACAATTAGCTTAGTATTTAATTGAACAGTCTAAATGACTTCGCGTCTTCTCCGTGTCTTCTTGGGATTCTTCAATTGTGAAAAGAAAAAGGAGGATGATGTAGGTTAGAAATAATAGGATCTTCTTTTTGCGACTTGTTTATTGTGAAACTGTTACAATTAGCTTAGTATTTAATTGAACAGTCTAAATGACTTCGCGTCTTCTCCGTGTCTTCTTGGGATTCTTCAATTGTGAAAAGAAAAAGGAAGGAATAGTGCCTGAGGCGGCGTATTTATAGGCTAAGCTGTTTGTCTCCTTTCTGATGGCGCTTGACGTGACTGACGCGACTCTGGATTGTTTATGTTTTGAGCCCGTTAAAGCACTTGGATCCAAGTGCTTTAACATACTGGGAGCCATTGAAGACGAGTCTTCAATCTTCTTCTACAAGTAGGCACAAGCGATTTATGGCTCGCCTTACTGTCGATTGCATGGTCTTGATATCGGCCACTCTCGGGACACCATCTGCTCCTGGATATAGTTTAGTGACTCGCCCTCTTCGCCATAACAGAGGTGGAGAGTTATCTTCGCTTATTAGGACAAGATCACCCATGCGCAAGTCTCTACATCTTACTCGCCATTGAGTTCGCTGTTGTAGCTCTGATAAATATTCCCTGTGCCATCTCCTCCAAAATGTTTGCCGTAGCTGCTCCAACAGTTGAAAGCGATCCAATCTCTTCGTCGGTAAGTCTGCCAGATCCGGTGATGGAAGAGCCGTGAGTGACCTGCCGAGGAGAAAGTGTCCCGGTGTGAGAACTGCCAAATCATTTGGGGAGGAGGAAAGGGGAGCGATGGGTCTACTGTTGAGGATAGCCTCAACCTGGGCAAAAAGAGAAGATAATTCCTCGAATGTGAGGTGGGTGTTACCCATGATGCGTTTAATGTGAAACTTAGCAAGCTTAATGCCAGCTTCCGCGCTTCCGTTGAAATTAGGGGCGTAAACCGGGCAAAATTTAAAGTTAATATTTTGAACATTAGCAAACTGCACAAATGAGTCTTTATTGTCGTTAAAAAATGAATTTATTTCCTTAGCTGCGGCAACGAAATTTCGCCCATTGTCACAAAATATTTCCCTGGGCTTCCCCCTGCGGGCTATAAAACGTTTTAAGGTTAAAATAAATGAATCCTTTGAAAGAGAACTAACTGCTTCTAAGTGCATACATCTGTATCTAAGGCAGATAAAAAGGCAAAGATAACATTTAGTAATTTTACACCCTCTACCCCTACGATCAGTGATAAAAAATGGACCACCAAAATCAATTGCAACACTTATGAATGGAAAATCAGGTGTAACACGCTGCTCAGGCAAATCACCCATTATATTCTCCATTGGCTTAATCGTAAAACGCCTACAAGTAATGCAGGAGCGATAAATGCGTTTGGCAAGATTCCTACCACCTATAGGCCAGAATCTTTCTCTAACCTTAGATAATAAGAGGGATGGCCCAGCATGTAAGAGAGATATGTGTTCATATGTAAAAATTAATTTTGTGAGATGATGCTTAGCACAGAGCAACTGTGGATGCTGTGCGTTATAGCCAAGCGCAGCTTCCCTTAATCTTCCACCTACTCTTAAGATGCCCTTATCATCTACAAAAGGGGACAAAGATAGTAAATTGCTCTTGGATTCAAGTGGCTTATGACACTTTAAGGACATAATATCCTTACCAAAACTTTCCGCTTGTGAAAGCTTAACAAGAATATGTAGAGAGGCTTCAAGTTCTGCGAGGCTTATGGGGCCTGATATAAATTCCCCTTTGCATTTAATGTTAATAAATCGTTGAACATATGCAACAACGCGAGTAAGTCTGGAAAAATTGGAAAATCTTTTGAAATCTATGACTGATGGACTTGAAACCTTAACAGATGCCAAAAGAGATAAATGAGGTTTTAATTCTGGAATAATCTGAGTAGCCATATCGTCCTTATTGAGAGTGGGCCATTCACTCTCAGGGCGTAGCAAGTAAGAAGGGCCATGCCACCATAAAGAATGGGAATGCAAGTTTATGGGGTCTACTCCTCTGGAAGCAAGATCAGCTGGATTTAAATGAGTGGGCACATAGAGCCAGGAAGAATCCTTGGTGAGCTCTTGAATAGAAGAAATCCTATTAGCCACATAGGTTTTTAATTTGGAGGGACACGCTTTAATCCATGCAAGGACAACCGTAGAGTCTGACCAATATACTAGCCTATCGATGGGTTTACGCA
Source organism: Bedellia somnulentella (assembly GCA_963576735.1). Classification (NCBI taxonomy): domain Eukaryota; kingdom Metazoa; phylum Arthropoda; class Insecta; order Lepidoptera; family Bedelliidae; genus Bedellia; species Bedellia somnulentella. The sequence continues at coordinate 2,898,716 of OY755191.1, forward strand.
TCGTGGATGATACAGTCTTAACTAATCTAGCGGATAGCAAAGCCGCACACAGCTCTAACCTAGGTATGGTAGATTGCCTTAATGGAGCAACGCGCGACTTGGCGCAGAGCAGATTGCAGACCTGGAGGCCTGATGACGATGTACTCTTAATGTAGACACAAGCACCGTACGCCAACTTCGAAGCATCACTGAAACTATGCAGCTCTATAGAAACAGGAAAGTCAATCAGAACATTTCTAGGAACAGAGAAGTTTTTTAAATTATGAAGATTGTTTATGAATGATGACCATTTATTCAGAATTTTGGGAGGAACTGGTTGATCCCAATCCAGATGTAGCGACCACAAACTTTGAAGTAGTATTTTTGGTTTCACTGTACATAAAGTAAGGAGACCCAGGGGGTCAAAAACCTTGAAGGTTGTCGAAAGTATGGAACGTTTCGTGACTAAGCTAGGGGGGGTATGGTTAACATTGAAATGAAGTGAATCTTCCTGTGGTTTCCATCCTAATCCTAATGTATGAAATGATTGGCTAATGGTTAAGCTGTCATTCTCTCCTCCGTTCAATTCCGAATCTAAAACTAAAGTTGAATTACTCCTATATTTACGTAAATTAAATTTTCCAGTGAGGAGTATTTTTGAAACTATATTTTTAATACTTAGAAGCTCTGACTCTGAGTCAGACCCGGTCAATAAGTCATCACAGTAAAAATCTGACTTTATTATGGTTTCTATTTGTTTGTTGGAAATATATTGAGCTATATCATTTCCTAGACCCCTTCTGATGTCAGCAGTGTGGTCTGCCAAATAATGTAGACACCTAGCAGCTAGAAAACTTGCACTAGCAAATCCATAAGTGACAGTGTTAAGTCTGAAAGATTTTAAAGGATGAGCAGCGTCTTCACGCCAAAGAATTGTTTGCAAATCTCTATCCTGATCGTTGACTAAGATTTGTCGATACTGTTTTTCTATATCTCCTGACAAAACGTATTTGTGGAAACGAAACCTTAAAAGAATGTTAAAGAGAGAATCTTGAATGTTGGGACCAATCATTTGAATGTCATTAACAGAAAATCCGGAAGTAGTGCGAGCAGATGCATCGAACACTACCCTTAGCTTAGTTGATTCGCTGCTTTCCTTAAGCACAGCGTGATGAGGCAGAAAGTAAGAGTTATTAGCTCTATTGACTGACGACGGGGATAAGTGACCCAAGTCACCATATTCTTTAATAAAATTGGAGTACCTCTCTTTTAAATCTTGATTGGTATTGAGGCGATTTTCTAATGCAAAAAAACGTTTTCGAGCCATCAGATAAGATTCACCTAAACAGGTTGATGGTTGCTTGAGAGGCAACCTGACACAGAAACGACCATCACTCAGGCGTTGAGTGTTCTGAATAAAATGAGTTTCAGCTTCCGAAACTATTGGCTTCGGGCTTACATCACTGGGAAAGTCTTCGCACTCCCAAAAAGCTTTAAGATCATGTTGAATCTCTTCAGTAGTTATGAAATTGCAGTTAACTGGATGAAATGAATCTACCGAAGGGGTAGTTGTGCCTGCCACTATCCAACCTAGAAGGGAAGCCTGCAATATTGGCATACCTGGGCCTAATAGTTGACGTTCCGAACTTAGAATGTCCCAGAAGAGATCCGCTCCTAGAAGGACATGAATTGGAGATGATTTATAAAAGAAAGGGTCAGCAAGCTCTGAGGGGGGAGGTAAGTTTAAATTGGAAATATTAATGTTTTGTTGGGGAACCTTTCCTGCCAAATATGGCAAAACTAAGAAACTATGTGTACGGCTATATGCACCCGTTCTGGATTTAAGCAAAGCAGAGCATCTTTCAGGAATAAGATGAAGTGATGTGTCACCGATCCCTAATATGTTCTTGACCATGGATGGTTGGCCTTTCAATTGTAACTTGGATTGAAGTTCAGCTGAAATGAAGGATGAGTCAGAACCACTGTCCAGAAGACACCTTACTGTTTCAACTTTATTGTTCTGTGGATTAATAACATCTATTAATGCTGTGGAGAGGATGGTTCCAGATGAAGACACAGCGGACATGGCGACAGAAGAAACCGTTTCGGGATCAGCTGTGTTTGCAGTGAGATGCAGACAAGAAGGCGCTGGCTTCGTATGATCAGCTCCAGAAAAATCATGAAGCAAAGTATTATGGCGTTTACCACAAGTCCGACAATTGCTTAATTTACACCTTGATGTTGGGTGATCAACAGTTAAACAATTATGACAAAGCTCTAACTTGTTTACGAGAGCCCATCTATCCTTATTGTCTAAAGCTCTAAAGGTAGGACAACTATATATTCGATGCCCGTTATTACACACAACACATTTTTGTTCGTCTCGCTTTACTGTTGCTGCAAACGCCTGTACCTTATGTTGGTTAATGCCTTGACCTCTGTATGATTCAGGTTTACTTAAAGGTTTACTATTAGTATTTCGCTTCTGAGATAGCGCCTCTAGAACATCAGCCCTATTCCGCAGGAAATCCCTTAAATCACTAAAAGTGGGAAGCTCTGTGTGAAGATTGCCTTTGTATTCTTCCCATTTGACATTAGTGTTGGAATCAAACTTGGTGGAAGTTAAGTAAATTAAAATAGAGTCCCAATGTTGTACTGGTTGACCTAATGTCTGCAGGGCCCTAACATTTTTGGTAATAGTATCGCTTAAGAACCTTAGGGCTCTGTCAGATTCACCCTGCATACTCTTGAGATTAAAAAGTGCACTAAGATGATTATTAACTAATTGCCTTTTATTGTTATACCTTTCACATAATATATTCCATGCTTCTACATAATTGAAATCAGATACCTCGAGGTTTGCTATAACCCTGGCTGCTTCACCTTGTAGGTATGAGCAGAGGTAATGAAATTTATGAATAGGTTTAATATGATTATTATTGTGAATTAATGATTCAAATGTATCTCTGAATTCAAGCCATTTGAAGTAAGAACCATCAAACTTGGGTATAATAATTTGAGGTAGCCTAAATCCCATCGTGCCTTGATTGGTGCAACAAGCATGCGGGAGGGAGGCCTCTGATCTACTAGTGGCATCTTCAAATCCATCAATAGGTTTGTTGACACTGATTAAATTTCGTGCCTTAATAATTGCTGAACAAAAATCATTGGAGATGACTTCCCTTTCATTTAATTCATACTCCAGATTGTTAAAATTAATAGTCTCCATTTGAGATTGCAGGTGTTCAAATTGAGAGTTTAACTCCAAAAACTTGTCTAATTTGAATGTTAATTCAGCTACTTGAATAGAGCTTAATGGCTTATCACCTCCATGTTCCATGAGGTTAATTAAAAGGTTATTAAATTTAGTCACTTGCCCTTTGATTGAAGTGCGTTTGTACTTAAGCACAGTATATTCATCGCTTGCCATTTTGGCAGGGCTTGAGCTTCGACTGGCATGAGCAGTGTTTGTTTTTACTGATAATTCACTGTCAGTCATATTGAAAAGGAAATTAATAATTAATAATTAATAAGTAACGAGTTAAGTGAAAGGTTCTGTATATAGATAAATTTCTGGAGTTAATTGTTATAGTAAAGGGTGTGGCAAGAATGTAAAATTAAAGTAAATTGTAAACCGGTTTACGCTCCTTGTGAAGGTGACGCCGCTGGAGACAACAGGCAGCAGCTGAATGATGCAGGCCTGCGTTCCTCGGTGAAGTTCACGTTCACTGAAATTGTTTGAAACAGTAGTAAGTATATATCCCTGAATCGTTTGGTAGAGCGGAAACTGGCATGAAACTAACCAATATTAAGTTTGTATATTGAAATTAATTGAATTAAGTGAAGAGTTGATTGATATGCTGCTAGAGTTGCCGGCACATGTGAGGTATGAGTACCTTAACTGCTGCCTTTACTTAATTGAGTGAATGTATATAAGCAAAGTGAGTCAATGATTCACATGTGCACTTGATGGCTGTAGAAAATATATGGTTGATTAACCTAAGTGAAGAGCATGTGGTTTTGTAAAATTAGTTATGTTGCTCACTAGTTTTACAAAAACACTAAAATGCCAAAGTGAAGTTAAAATATTGAAAACTAAGTAATTAATGCAAGACAAGGCTGAAATTCTGATATTGATATGATTAAGAAACTATTTAAGTTGACATGTGGTATGAAACATAACCTGGATGTCCTTAATAGAGTGCGCTGATTCCACTTGGTGAGGCGTTGGAGCCTGTTAGATGAATTGCTGTAAGGTTAAGTTGCAATTATCTTTGTAAATGTTATGCGCTAACTCTGTAGCACATGGGAGGCCTATGTCATACACTGGATCACAGAAACCAGCGGCTGTGGCTCAGAAATAGCTGAGTGGTGATTGCCTTGTGCAATCAGTTCAACTTTAATTTCATCATGTGGACCATGCCGTTGAGAATCTATTCTAACCTCAAAATTTTTAAGAAATAAATGGGAAGTAATGTGCTTTCTAGGTAATTAAATAGATTTATGATAAGATTGATGTAAAATACAAAGGGATTGCTGAGATATTAATGGATGTAAATTGATTATCTATTGATTATCTTGACTAATTTGCCCGTGGTGAGGGGTTTTAAGGTGAGGAAAAGAAAGGAATGATTGGCTCACGACACTCTCCTCGGTAAGATGCTGGCAGGTGGGATGGCTGCTGTGTCCAACCCTTGGACCTGGCTTCTTCACCGGCGGCTTGGCGTGGCGTGGCGTAGTCCTCCTTTTCTCTCGTGCTGCTGCGGTTGTGGTAGTTTTTGTTCGGGCGCCAATGATGTAGGTTAGAAATAATAGGATCTTCTTTTTGCGACTTGTTTATTGTGAAACTGTTACAATTAGCTTAGTATTTAATTGAACAGTCTAAATGACTTCGCGTCTTCTCCGTGTCTTCTTGGGATTCTTCAATTGTGAAAAGAAAAAGGAAGGAATAGTGCCTGAGGCGGCGTATTTATAGGCTAAGCTGTTTGTCTCCTTTCTGATGGCGCTTGACGTGACTGACGCGACTCTGGATTGTTTATGTTTTGAGCCCGTTAAAGCACTTGGATCCAAGTGCTTTAACAGTGGCTGAGGAATTTTTATTCCAAAGCTCTGGCTACCCCGTTAAGGGATTTATAGCCGTGAGTATATGTATGTATGTATGTTGAAGCTAAAGAAAAGATTTATCTTTTATTGTATTGACACAGCAAACTAGGTCTATGTTATTACTATTTATCCCAATGATGACTATGCTGTGTAGTGTCGGCTTAGAATGGCACACACGCATTTTTTGTTGCACATGTCGTTAGAGCATAAGAGCAAAGAAAGATAGGTAAGCTTCAAAATGGGTAAATCTACAGTCGGTTTTAAAAGGTGTAAGGGTGTAGTTGAAGAATATTGGGTCTAAAAATTTTAAATCCTATCCTTCATTTACTATCTTTTCCACACTGACATAGCTTATTGTTTTTAGTGTTTATGGCCGGGACTTTAATATGCATGTAGCTATTAATGATAAAAATGTGCATTTGGGTCATTTTAATTCTTCATCCGGTTATTGCAGTACTTATTAAAAAAAAGAAAATCATATAGAAATTATTTTTAATACTATTTTTTAAACACTCCAACTACCTCATCTAAAACCGACAAAATTATACGTATAACTATACCAACCATAATGTGATGGTATAATATCACATCAGCATGATGAGAGTGTCAAAATCATCTCATTTACGAATCCCATCGGACGAAACGCGTTCACATCACACACACAGCAGCCGCTTAGCAATTAACCATTTGTTGAATGGTGTGTTCTGGTTTGACCATAATGGATATTTTTAGTGATATTTATATAATTAGCTGTGAAGAGTCGGCTTAGAATAGCACTAACCCATTTCTTCCGGTGGGTGTACGTAAGAGGCGATTAACGGTATTGGGGCTTTTAAAGAGATTTTTGGGCGATGCGGTTGGAGATCATCACCAACAACCTTTTACTTACCATCTTTTCCACACGCAACTTCCAAAAGTGACTGAGGAATTTTTAATTCCTTAGCTCCGGCTACTCCTTCTAGGGATTTATAGCCGTGAGTATATGTATGTATATATGTATGTTATATTATTACTAACTTTAGTATTGCTGTGTAGTTTAAAGAATAACTAAATTAGTTCAAAGCTACGGACTTTGCCACCCACCAATTAATTAATCAATCAGATATTACTTAAAGTTATTTTTCCGAATTTTCAAAACAATTTGTAATTTAAGAAAAACATGGTATTAATGGTATTGCTTTACAATTTTATAATTGCAATATAATAGTTTCTAAGCTAAGATTTGTCTACAAAAATTAAGCCAACAAAATTAATTCCATTTTCAAAATAACATTCTTATTAAAAATAAACTTGTAGCAAAGATTGTAAAAAAGCATTAAAAGAACTCGAATACACTATTACATTTTTAGTAACTTTAATTTAAGTTTGAGAGCATATCATTTACGAACAACCCAGACGTATCTATAAAATAGGGTGACCATGACCATTCAATCAACATCGGAACATAATCATAAAGTGTCCTGCACGCGGGCTCGTAAACCATGGACCGCCTAACAATTGGGACCCAACTGACATTTATGACATACGCAAACCTTATGATGCAAAACGGAATGCGCCTCATAAACGTGCCAATAACGGAACGAATCAGTTTTTGAATGATTTCAAATATCGAACAAAAGGGATGGACAGAACTTTTTGAATCGAATATTTTGCCTGATTGATTCCCGGTTACTATGACCGAATACTATTCAAGTGTTGTAGATATTTTTTTTGTTTTCGAAAGGTGTGTAGCTATTAATGTCATAGTTGTCTTAATAAATTTGGTCAAACAAAAGTATGAGTTAATTTAATACCAGATTCGCAACAGATACTATGGCACGCGATATTTGTGATTGAATATAGTAATAGTTTAATATATTCACTTTTGCGAAAAACTACAATAGTTATATTAATTTAATGTAATTATGATTAATTCGACACAGCCTGATAAAAATGTTATGAATTCAAGTCATTGATACTTATAAAAGAGGGTCTTTTATATAGGTACGGTTACATAGACAATGCACTTACGGTTATACATCCCTAGAAGCATTAGCCAGAGCTAAGGAATGAGAAAATCCTCAGTCACTTTTGGAAGTTGAGTGAGGAAAAGATGGTAAAATATAGGTAGTTGATGACGGGTAACCAACCGCTTCGCCTAATAATCCCTTAAATAAAACCCCATACGTCTGTCGCCTCTTACGACACCCGTGGGTTGAAAGGGGTAGTGACATTCTAAGCCGGCATTACATGGCAATAGGAAATTTAAACTCAAAAACTTTACCGTTCAAAATAATTTAAGAATGTGTTTATGTGTTATGACCTCAACACACACACTCTCTCAACTCTTACATGTTTGTATTTCCACGCACATAATTTCAATAGCGAAAACCGAAATAAAATGAAATCATTTTTTTCAAAGCTTCCAACTGACCAATTAGTATGAGCAGCACAGCACAATTGATAGAGACATAAGAATTTTCATATAAAACCCATTATTTCCCTAACTAGTTAATAAACCAATAAACCGTAGTACTCTCACGCGCCGAGTTGCAATCGTAAAACCTTTTACGATCGCTGCATCGTGCATTCGTAAAAGTTTCGGCAATGTCCGGCATTTCGAGAAGTGTGACGTCATGCCAAATGAATGTGTTTTTATGGACATGTGCTGTTTTAATTAAAATAAAATTGTTTTGTGTTAAGTTAAAATCACGACTTTATGCTTAAAACTGAACTCGAAGATATCTTTTTAACTTTTCAAGTTATTTGGTCTTATATCTAAGACTTTCATTGATAGTTTGTTACGATAAGTATGGTGATACTAATAGCTTATTAAAAAAAAATTAGTTTCCAAACTGAAATATTTCAACTGTTATTTCCAGAATTCGGTTATTGATGAATCAAAAATATGGTTGTTGTTAGTATAAAGATGTCATAGTTCAGCGACAATAACTTTTAATTAATTTTAAATTTGAACTATCTAAAAGGCAGGTGTCCGTAGTACGAAGAATAAAAGAGCATGTATGAAAAGATTGATGGATGTGAATGAAGCTAGAGAGGTTTGCCAGGATCGTACTAAGTGGCGATCGATGGTGTCTGCCTACCCCAATGGGAACTAACGGCGTGAGAATATGTATGTATGTATCTATCTATCTATCTAAAGTAAAAGGTTTTGGCAAGTAAATAGTAGCTGGTGACAAATTACTGATAGAATAGTTTCATTACCATTAAATAGTCACCCTATTAGTTCTCTTGCCATAACTATTAACAAAAAGTATGTAATGATCCAATCAGCTAATTTATACGTCCACAAAGTCCTATTTATTTGGTAAATTTAGGTAATAAATAACTTTGTTTTCTGTCTTGGCATACCGAATGTGAGATTAATTGTAATTGGTATGTTTTATGCATAGGCTTCTGAAGTTTGTTGTAAGAGCATTTTCTGAAGGATTACGATACATTTTCTTAGTTAGCAATAGTTTTTTTTCATACACACACATACATACATATAATCACGGCCTTAAATCGTAAAAAGGGTTGGCCAGAACTTCAGAGCTAGAAACTCCTCAGCCACATTTAGAAGTTGATAGGGGACAAGATGGTAGAAATAAGGTATCGTTGGTGATGGGTCTCCAACCGCATCGCCCAAAGGCCCTCTTACGACACCCGTGGGTAGAAAATGGTAGTGACATTCTAAGCCGGCACTACACGGCGGTTTTATTTACAAGGCATTAAACTGTGTAATAGTTGCAACTAGCTTGTTAAGAAATCTGCTTAAACTTAGCTATCTATGTTTTCTGCACTACCAAAGCCCATATGATGTCACGATTCATCTTTAGCTCAAATACATACATACATACATACATATACTCACGGCTTTAAATCCCTAGAAGGGGTAGCCAGAGCTAAGGAATTCGAAATTCCTCAGCCACGATTGGAAAGTTGAGTGGGGAAAAGATGGTAAAATAAAGGTTGTTGGTGATGGGTCTCCAACCGCATCGCTCAAAAATCCCTTAAAAGCCCCAATACCGTTAGTCGCCTCTTACGTACACCCACCGAAAGAAATGGGGAAGTGCTATTCTAAGCCGACACTTCACAGCAAAACTTTAGCTCACAGCACATTATATATATCTCTCTCGAAAGGCTCGAGCCCACCCTGCTGATGGTGATTTAGCTATAATCCACAGCGATGGACAAGTGCAGGTTGGTGACAACTAGCATCGTGATAGTAGTAGATTGTTTTTCGTGTTTTCTGAAGTGAATTGAGTGGTGTTTTTTTACGCTCTCCCACACCGGGAATCAAACTCGAGTCCATCAGATTTGAGGCTAAGCTTTTTGCTACTTGACCACAGAGAAAGTTAAGACCCATGCTTGATTAAAGAAAAAAATTAAGGATAAAGAATTGGTTTGTCACGATACTCCTGGAATTTATTTTTCATTTCCTTATTTTCTATACTAAAAACGTCGGTGTTCATAAAACTACAAGCGTTTTGTTTATTGTCATCCACTTTCCGTTCCCAGTCTTCCTGTTTCGCCCCTTTTATTATTTAAGTCGATAATCGTAATTTACGCTTGAGAGCTGCTATAATGGCTAGTGAAATCGGATGTCCATAAAGTCTTCTGTTTTACAGATTCTCCCCTTATTAAGATGGGAAGAGAGAAAATTTGCTGAGAATTTTCCTTGTTTTTGTCAATATATAAAACGTTATGCACTATTGCTGTCGTAGATTTTATTGTAAAATATAGAATGCATTGTGTGTTGGTATAAAATGACAATACTACTTGTTTTCCCATGGTTGTAAATTATCTTGTTATCCTCCAATTCTTTTTCATTTTATCTTCAAACTGCAATCAGACCTGCGAAAACAGATTTTTTTTAAATATTAATTCCTCCACTAATTGTATGTGTTATTAAACCAGAAGCAAACTTGCACTCGATTTGGGATTTAAAACCAGACTTTCCTCTATTAGCTACCAATGACGTAGAAAAAGTGCATGCATACATACATACATATATTCATGGCTATAAATCCCTAGAAGGGGTAGCCAGAGCTAAGGAATTAGAAATTCCTCATCCACTTTAGGAAAGATGTGTGGGGAAGAGATGGTAAAATAAAGGTTGTTGGTGATAGGTCTCCCACCGCATCGCCCAAAAATCCCTTAAAAGCCCCCTATACCGTTAGTCGCCTCTTACGTACACCCACTGGAAGAAATGGGGTAGTGCTATTCTAATCCGACACTACACAGCAAAAAATCTTATTAGAAAAAGGGTTAATAAAGTTTTCATCACCGAATATAAGCATATATGATTACGCTATTCATACTGATGGGCCATTCAAATAAGAGTTCGCAAATCAAAGTACCCGTATCGAAGTCCTATGGGAAAATGGACGATCATCAATGGGTTATTATCAGGGGTCATTTTAGAACAACCCTTTGTTATTTAGATCATGTTTATAATTTGTGTTTTGGTTGTAATGGTCATTGTTTCTGGTTTTGCGTGTAATTGAGTACACTTAGGAGTTCTGTTTTTTATTGAAATCTGACGAAATCACCTGATATTTTTGCAATTTCTACTTATAACCTAAAATTTAGAAACTTACAGGGTTTTCGTTAAGTTGAAATCGGTAAATTAATAATAATTCTTGTTTATTTGCTACTTAAAAAATTCACACAATCTGTAATTATAATTACAAAAAAAACATTTAGTACTTACTCTAAAAGGTCATTCAAAAGTAAAGTTTAAAATTCAACATTTTCCCAAAGCTCATATCACACACTCCATTCATAAGTGGACAATAGTCCCATTTCCTATTGATGGGAGCAATTAAGAGGGACGTGTGCAAACGCCACATATTTTAAATATTTCTTTTATTATGCAAATTTGCATATTGAGTCTCTCGGACTCTTTATGACCGTGTATTTGGGACATCGCTACTAGGGTAACTCATTTTGGTTCGAGTTTTATTCGAAGTATATAACTCGAATTTGTCATATAATGGTAATTTTGAAAATCTCCAGATTCAGTGAAAGATATAGCCAGTCAAAATTTATACCTTTGATTTTTTATAAATCGAAGTCTTCCGCTACATAATAACTGAGCCAAGTCGATTTTTGCATCTGATTCCAAATTGAGTTGTGCCTAATAGTCATAACTATGACTAAATAAATAAAGTGATTTAATAATATTTTATTTATTGAATAAATAAATATCATGAAAACATAATGAGAAAATGTATCTCGCAGACAGAACTAGCAAAATCGATATAGATCGAAAAGCTATGGTACTAACTTTTTTATACAGCAACGTAGATGATGTTTACAAAATAGATCAACCCTACCAGGGTGTACTTAGGGTTCAAAATTTATCATCAACTTTAAAAAACTGTTAATAGCTTCCGTTTTTAGGACAATGGGCTCATATGAAGGAATCACATTTTATAGTTTTAATGAACGGACATCAGACCCTTATAGGGGTCAAATGACCATAATATAAACATGTTTTAAAAGATTTATTAGTTATTTTGTCTCATTAAGATAAGTGTCCATTATAGCGGTGGCGTGAAATTTCGTGAGAAATTTTGGGATATAAGAATTATTTCATAATAATGTTGTCAGAATCTAGTGTTACAAAATATACAAAAATTTATAAATTATATAAGCTGTGTAGTGTCGGTTTAGAATAGTACTACCCCATTTCTTTCAGTGGGTGTACATAAGAGGCTACGAACAGTATTGGGGCTTTTTAAGGGATTTTTGGCCGATTGGGTTGGAGACACATTGCCAAGCCATTATTTTACCATCTTTTCCCCACTCAACCTTCCAAAAGTGGCTGAGGTTTTTTTTTTAGTTTCTTAGCTCTGGCTACCTTTACACTACCCCACCTTTCTAGGGATTTATAGCTGTGTGTATGTTAAATTATAATATGATATGCACAATTGTATGACGGATTCTTATATTTTTTTTACTTTGTCTTCAATGTCTTCAAACATTGTAGAATTTCAGACCTACTTTAACTACGAGCTTGATATCACAGTTTAACGGTACCAAAGTTTCATTAATAACTCAATTCAACTCAAACGTTCTTGCCGTATATCTCCGAAGGAGTTGGCAGAGGTACTAAATACTTCTGAACATCACGTGACATTGTCAGGCATCCGTCACTCCATGTACTTGCGCGCTATAATTACCTACCGCCCGGCCGAACGGTCTCGGGCCACCGGAGGCCTTAGTTCAGTGCGGTTGTCGCGAGCGAGCGGAGCGCATGAACGTTGTTATATTTTAATAAGTTTCTAAGTATTTAATTCGTTCGTACTGTTAGGATGGCGCTCCGTAGGTCCTTTTTAAAAAAAATTACAAAGTACTGCTGAAAGATTTAATGAAACACAAAGAGAACAATACAAAATTAAGATAAAATTTACAAGTGAACTGTATGACGGTTGATGGCTGACTGACTGAAAGATGGTGGAGACAATGCTTTTATTAACTATATGAAATACTAGGTCAGCATTAGTTTAGTACTGGGGATATTCATAACACCTCCCCCTATAAAACGGAGCTTATCTTTTAGGGATGAGCGAAGTTAAAAACAGTGAAAAATTAGAACATTAAAAGATAAACTCTGCTAACATTAAAACTTATACTAAATTATAATAAAACAAAACATAAAACATTTCCCTTAAAAGTTACTTAAATTACGTTTAGAATTATAAGGGATATTCGGTAAAGATTTAATAGAAATATCTTCACTTTGAGATGACTCTGAAACATCATGAAGTTCAACAGAATTACTAATATTATTTCTTAAGTGTCGCTTTTTATTGTTATAACATTGGTTGTATATTTGGACACAACAGCTAGAAGATTTATTACATTTATACAAATATTTAATTGTCTTAAAAATTATGAAACTTAAAATTGATGTAATAAGAAAATAAGTAAATCCTGAATAGTATGAACCGTATTTTACAATATGGGACTGCTCCTCGGCTTTGTTAATTTTATTCTCTAAGTTATTTAATTGGTGAGAGGCATAATTAAAAGACTCTAGGTCAATATTACTTAAACTTATAGGTGAGAGCAGTGGTACAGTATGATTAATAACATCCTTTTTACAACAATCATCATTTGTAATGTCGAAGTCTATATGAATTTGGTTTTGAATTAACATTGTTTTAGAGGTAGAAGGAACAAGTTGAATAGTATTACAATAACCAATACAATTTTCATCGAGTTTTACTATACCTGTGCCGGTGACAATATAATCCTTTATAATATTTGAACATTTAACAGTTAGTTTCTTTTTGGAAGATTGAACATAAATCCATTTGTTATTATTAAGCTTTTGCCAAATATCAATTTGACCATACAACAACTTATAATCGCATTCCACTGGAATGGACAGAACTACTTCGGTAAGCAATTTCGTCTCGCAGGACGGATTGTTTATAGAAGATAAGATTGAAACAGATGGACAGATTGAATAAAAGTTATTTATAATGTTACAATCATTTATAGTTTTTAATAGTGCATAGTTTAATTTATCGTCTGTCATTGCAATAAACCTTGTGGTTGGATGAATCATAGCGAATGTATTAGGCAAGTTTTCATTGTGCGGTGTAGGCAGAGGTATACTTTTATATAAGGTATATTTAATAGGAGTTATCATAGGAATTTTTAAAATAAAAACTAACTTATTATTATAATAGTATGAAGTAAGTTTTGATACGTCTATAATTATATGAATATTTTCTAAATTTAAGGATACTGGAAAATCAAAACGTTTATTCATAGAACTACTAATATTCATTAATTCTCTTAATAAGCTATTAGGGGTTATAATAGACGGGTGTGACAGTAATCTGAAAATACAATAACTAACTAAATATCGATAAACTTAAAATATAACATTATGAAACTAATTACTACTAGCCGGTTTGATTTCATTAACATGGTACTTAACATATTTCCTATTAATACATAAACTAACATTATTCTTCCCGTGGACTTTAACTATTTTATACGGACCTTTCCATACGGGAGACAGCGCTTTTCTTAAGCGGTGATGGTGTTTTAAATATACCATGTCGCCTGTTTATAAGAAACTTCACGACTCGATTTATCATAATAACGTTTAGAATCAGATTTACTTTTTAATATATTTTGAATGGCTTTATCGCGACTGAACTTCATTCTATATTGTAATGCGCGAATATATTCTTGATAAGTAGTGTTGTCATCATTACTGTATAAAGAACTAGGAATAGTGGGTTTATAACCATATAACAATTCGAATGGGGTAAACTGAGTGGTACAGTGCGGAGTAGTATTGTATGAAAGAATAGCTGTGGCTAAATAACAATGCCAGTCATTTTGATTTTCATTTACAAAAGACTTTAAATATTCCTTAAGAGTCGCATGGCTACGTTCAAGGGCACCATTGGTTTGCGGATGATATGGAGTCGAGTAAAGACTTTTAATCTTAAGAATTTGGGTTAGTTGTTTGAACAGCTCGGAAGTGAAACAAGTACCTTGATCTGTCAAGATCATTTTAGGAAATCCAAATAGGGATATGAAATGAATAAGGTTTCTTGCTACTTCGTCAGTGGTAGAGGTGATCATTGGGTAAACACAAGAGAATTTGGTAAGATCATCCTGCAGAGTGAGAATAAATTTAAACTTTTGAAGACCCGCTTCGGGTAGGGTACCAACTATATCTAAGGCAAGCCTTTCAAATGGCTTGGTTGAAGTAGAAGTAATCACCATTGGAGCTTTGTTGCAAGAACGAAGTGGTTTATTAATTTTGCATAACTGACAGTCTTTTACATAGTTCTCGATGTCAGCTCTCATACTTTTCCAATAGTATGTTTCTCTAATCCTACTATACATTTTCTTCATTCCGGGGTGACCGGCAATAGTCGTGCCGTGGTTTTCCTTTAATATGTTAGGCACTTCAGCGGGAGTAGGATAAATTAACTTATTTTTATAAACATGTATTTTAATATTCGTATTATCGAAAACAAAAGATAACATATTATAAATTTTAGAGTAAGATAACTTAGTAAATGGTTCAGTGAAATCTGATATAGACAATTCTCTTTCGTCTGGATACTCCTTTAAAATAAAATTGCGTAAAGATACTAATAGATTATATATAGACCTATAACTAGTTTCGTCGTAATGATTAACTTTAGTAAACATGAAAATTATTATTTTATTATTAGAAGTGTTTACTGCTTTAACAGTGAGAAGTTCGCGTTCGGCTGATAAGAAGTCAGCAGAATTATCGATCAGTGAGAGTAGTTGCTCACAATAAGGCATAGAGTTATCAAAGTCAATAGACATAACACACGCAATTAATTTATTATTAGTTAAATGAAGACTTTCGGTATGCTCTTCAATTAAAGTATTAAAAGTAGAAGATTTAGTAAACTGAGACTTGAAGTACTGTTCATAAGATACATTTTTAAGATTTTTCCTTACAATTGCATTAACGGGACAACGAGATAACGCATCAGCGTTAGAATTGAGACAACCTTGTTTATATATTATCTCGTAGTCATACTCCTCGAGTTTGAGGCGCCAACGGATGAGTCTACTGCCTGGGTCTTTGACATTAAATAACCATACTAAGGGACGGTGATCGGTTACTATTTTAAAAGTTCGACCAAAGAGATACGGGCGGAATGTTTTAACCGCGAAAATAATGGCAAGAAGTTCTTTTTCTGTAGTAGAATAGTTTCCTTCGGATTTATTTAAAGTGCGTGAAGCGTATGCTATTGGTTTGTCTTTTCCAATCTCGCCCTGAGAGAGAACTGCGCCAATAGCGTAGTTGGAAGCATCAGTAGTAATAATAAATGGACGAGAGAAATCGGGGTATTGGAGTAATGGGGCAGACGTCAATTGGTTTTTAAGGAAGAGGAAGGCTGAATCTTGATCAGATGTCCAATTGAATGGTACATCTTTCTTTAATAAAGAAGTCAAGGGTTTAGTTATTTTAGAAAAGTTCTCAATAAAACGACGATAATAACCAACTAAACCAAGAAATGATTTAATTTGTTTAACATTTGTTGGAACGGGGAATTCAGTGACAGCCTTGACCTTGTCTGGATTTGGAGAAACACCTTTGTTTGTAATAATATGCCCAAGATAAGCTACTTCACGACGTAAAAACTCGCATTTGTCAGGTTGAAGTTTGAGGTTAAATTGGCGGAATTTATCGAAGACTAATTTTAACTTAGAAATATGGGATTCCAGGTCATGGGAGTATATAATACAATCGTCCAAATACACGTAACAATGAAGACCTTGGAGTCCAGAAAGAGCCGTATTCATTAGGCGTTGAAACGTAGTAGGGGCATTTTTAAGCCCAAAAGGCATTCTAGTAAATTCGTAATGCCCAGAAGTGCTCGAATTGGTGCTAACTGTAAAACCTGTTTTTGCAGCGTCAGCAGGATCCATCAGGATTTGGTGGAACCCACTAGCGAGATCCAGGGTAGAAAAATACTTGGAATGACCCAACTGATCTAATATATCAGTGATGAGAGGCAATGGATAGCTCTCAGAAACTGTTACATCATTTAAACGGCGATAATCAATAACAATCCTCCATTTTTTCTTGCCGGAGGCGTCTAGCTTTTTCGGAACCACCCAAACTGGTGCGCTCCAGGGGGAACAAGAAGGTTGGATAATTTTCTGACTTAACATTTTCTTAATTTGAGAGTCAACTTCATCTTTATGACATTCAGGGAAACGATAGGATTTGACATGAATAGGGGCAGAATTGCCTGTGTTAATAGAGTGTTGAATTGCATTAGTGTAGGAAAGAGATTCACCTTCAAGGTGGAAGATATCTGTATAATTAGAAAGCAAGTCCATTAACGAACTTCTTTCTTGTGAATTAAGATGTAAACATCGAATTTGATCAAGCACTCTTTTATATCTATCACTTGGAAAAGATTGAATATTATGTAAGTTACTTAAATTTAGAGAATTGGACATAGAAATGTCAAAAGGAATAACTTTAACACAAAAGTCATTAACAGAAACTTCAGATTCAGTGGTATTTAAAACGGAGACGTTCACCCTATTATTGGGTTTAATAGAGACAATACAATTAGCTATATGTACACCTTCAGAGATTGATTGATCAAGGACTAGGGCTTCTCTAATATCGAAGAACTGATCTAGTCTTTCCGAGTCGATTGGACATTCTATTATTGTCTCGGAACGCGGAGGTAAAACATAAGCAGATTTGCTAAAACAAAAAGGTATAGTAGTCAACTTATTAAAAATTAAAGTATTATTTGAATATTGAATATCTATGTTAAAGTTTTGTATAAAATCGCTTCCTATTATTCCATCATAATTTAAGTTAACGGAGTCATTAATTGTATGGAATATAAATCTAAATTCTACATTATCGTAATTAAAATATAACTCAATAGAGCCTAGAGATTCGCAAAATGAATCATTATCACTTAATCCTTGTAATTTTACTTTTTCGGAAGATAAAATAGGATTATTTAAACAAGAATACTTAATGATAGAAATGGAAGAACCCGTGTCGATGAGAAAACAGAGGGGTTTTTCATTATAATTAGTTTTTAAATAAACGTGGGGTAGTGATATTTTACTATGTATTTTATTAACTTTATAACTCTTCACACAAGAGTCTACACTATTAGAACATTGTGGTAATAAAAACTTAGAATAATTATGTTGTCCTGTCTGAACTTTTTCTTCGCTCTGTGGTTTACAAGGTGTAACTTGATCCACATGCGATGCGGTAGAGCATGGTGCTACATTCGAATAAATGCAAGTTGCATTATGAGAAGCTTGCGCAGATAAGGATTCAGAGACGCAAGTTGAAGAATGAGACGTGTTATTGTTTAAAACTCGTGCATTAGATAACTCAGGGACACGAGGGGCAGACAGAGGCACAACCTTAGGAAAAACTTGCGCATTTAATAATTCAGGGACGCAAGGTGAAGGTTGAGACGCAGTATTTTTTAGAACTCGTGCATTAGAAAAAGCAGGGACACGAGGGGTAGACAGTGGTACAATACTGTCGGAAACTTGCGCATTTAATAATTCAGGGACGCAAGGTGAAGGTTTAGACATACTATTTTTGGGAACTCGTGCATTAGAAAAAGCAGAGACACGAGGGGTGGACAGTGGTACAATACTGTCGGAAACTTGCGCATTTAATAATTCAGGGACGCAAGGTTGTTTAATAATCGTGTCATTCACCAAATTTATTGGTTCCGGCAGACACGGAACCGAAACCCTATTTAGTTTAAATTATTAGAAACATGTTCAATAGTATTAACGCTAGCCTTAGTATTATTGGAAGAGTGCGCTTGTTGTTGCGTTTTATTTTTGTATTGCAACTTACGGCATTCACTAATTGAATGACCTTTATTTTTACAATAGGCGCAACTAATAATTTGATTAAAATTAGGAGGTTTAGAGGTGTTGGCTGGGGTACCATTAGAAATATTAGAGACATTATTAAAATTAACAGGTCGGAAATTATTTTTCCGTTTATAACAAGAAGAGCTTGTATGCCCTGGTTTATTACATATGTTACAACGCAGAGAATTCGGAGGTTTATAAGATATTCGGGTTAGGTTATATAACTTTTCCTCCTCAATGGCATGAGTGATTGCTTCTGATAAGGAATTGGGATTCCTACACCGAACAATGTGTGAGTAACTATGGTTCATGCCTAATAAGAATGTATTTAGAGCTAGGTCTTCCATAGCAGCTAAACGACCAGCTAATTGATTTTTATCTTCACAGGAAAATTGAATGTCAGACTGTAACCTAGTTAAGCAACTTTCGATCCTAAGTGAATATTGGGTTACGTCTTCGTTACTAAGTTGCTTACAATTTTGTAAGTCCACTAACAGATGTGTGGAGTGTTTCTTTTCTCCAAAAGTGGTTTTAAGAAACGTTTTAATCTCACTCCACGAATTAAATGTTTTTAAACTGCATGCTAATTGAGCTTTCCCTTCTAATTGGGAAAGTATAAATTTACACATAAAATTCTGCTGTTCCGTTGTCGCTAGAGAGATTGCATTTTCGCAATTTGTTAAAAAGGCTGGCAGAGATTCACGGTCACCACTATAAGGTTTTATAAATTTGGTGAGAACGCTTAATGTTATTTTCTCTGCCATCTTAGAATTAATTTTAGTCTGTGATGAAGAACCCAACAACGGTGATGAGGGAACACTAACACAAAGGTTTTCCCCTGATTTTTCTGATTTAGCAGGTAACATTTAAATTAAAACGATATCGGAACTTCAGAAATAAAATAGTAAGAAACGAATAAAATAGAAAACACGTAGAAAATCCTGTAAAACACTTAGCACAATCTTGAAAAAGTTAAAAACTCACAGTAGACTGGATACCAGGAACATCTTCATAAAAAATTGGAAACTCGTGGTGGATGAATGTAAATATATATTTACATTAACTCGGCGCATCGAAGACGCGACGAGAAGAGAGCCTTATCTGCACGGCGACTCAGCAAGTCGTATGGCGACAGATAGCTCGTAGAAATATGACCACCGCGGGAGAATGAAGATGGAGTCAGCCTGGGAATCTGGTAGAATTTTGGTGATGCGGGCTCACACTAGAAAAGTGGAGTCTGACCGTCGACCACTTTGCAGCTCTTTGAATTGGACCTGGACCTTCCAGATCTTGCAGCTTCTCAAGGCGCGGGCTTGGCTTCTAACAGCGGCACAAGACTTACCGTCGGCTTTGAACACACACTACACTGCACTACACTTAAGGACACTGAGTTACGGAGCCCTATGTCAGGCGGGAAGATCTTTCGCGACGCGCCTAACACGATGAATGATCCAGGGATTCTGTCAAAAATACCCTTAGATCATCCCACTTCTGACACCAAATTTGTTAGGATGGCGCTCCGTAGGTCCTTTTTAAAAAAAATTACAAAGTACTGCTGAAAGATTTAATGAAACACAAAGAGAACAATACAAAATTAAGATAAAATTTACAAGTGAACTGTATGACGGTTGATGGCTGACTGACTGAAAGATGGTGGAGACAATGCTTTTATTAACTATATGAAATACTAGGTCAGCATTAGTTTAGTACTGGGGATATTCATAACAGTACGCGTACCTACGATGCCGTCTGGTACATTATGTGCTCTAGATGGGTGCAAATCAATTTTATTTTACCTACACCCTGACGTCTATAACTAATTATGTTCTTAGATAGATAGATTGCATAGTACAGCTCTAAAGTATAAAAAAAAAACAAAAAAAAATGTACTGCCACATACAAGTCAGAACATATAATAAAATAAATATTCACAGTTCTCAATAACATCGACACAAAAAGTTATGTTATTTTAATTTTATCGAAGTGGCAGCCCTGCGATTGGTATCGGATCGCGCGGTGTGAAGCAACCACAACTATACGCTTGAGCATTAAGGCACATTTTAGATTGCAGTGGTTGCTGACGCGACGGAGTAGGCTATTATAGCAGTAGGTATTGGAAATTTTCTATGAAGTGAAGTATCTGGTAAGTATTCAGTAATCTGTGACATTGTCACCTAGTGTTAAGAGTACCCACGTTTGGCTTGGACAGTGTACTCACTTGATAGGGGGCAGGCCTATCGCCGTTTGCTTACGAATATACTGGTTACATGACTAAGTTTAACTTAGCCATGTGGGTTTTCTCACGATATTTTACATCGCCGTTCATTCTTTGTTAATAAAAGTTATCTAAAGTTTTTTGGTACTCCAGCTATATTTCCAAATATTCACTTGCAACCCCAACACAACACCCTTAGCCGCCTAATATTCAACCAGCGAGATGAAATGGGATAGTTCTATTCTAAACCAAATTACTAGCTCTACTATAATATAATCCAAATGTCATAAAGTTAATATGATGAAAAGAAAGACTTGCAAAAAAAAGGCTTACACGGGTCAACGATCGTAACGTAACGGAATGTCGTATCCAGGTGCGTCGTTACGGTAAGTAAGGCACAAGGTGTATAATGACTCATGCCGTGCACGCGACTTCATTCACCTTTTTTTACTCACTTGACCTTTCCTACTGTTATAGACCGTTGCTTTTAGGTAGTGTTGGTAGTAGAATAAAATTTGAAAATAAGTTGATACTGATCACGTTTATTTAAGGGTGTAATTTAGACGGTCACCAAAATAATTTTTTAGGATCTAAGCCTAGGCACCAAATAAACTTAACAACTCCAAAAAAAAAATATCTGCTTTATTAAAAGGGTCCTAAAGTATATCATATTATGATCCAAAGTAAATGAAAATGTATCAGAAAAATCGCATGTCCTGTACAAATATTCTTTTTGGTTCCTTAAATGGATAAATGGTCACCAAATAATGTCTTACTGAAAGATTAATATTACTACCAAAAACCTTACTCCAAATTAGTTTGACGTTATCCAAAATACATGATTTGAACCCAGTCTACTTTAATGTAAGACTAAAATTACAATTGCTTCCCTTTATTTCTGAACCCCGTACCCCGCACAACAGCCAACCATCTATGCTAGTAGCGCGCGCGCTTTTCTTACGATGTCCGACGAAGCTTTGGCGAGTTTAGCAATAAGGCTGAAGTACGTGGATCCACCTCATGAAGCCAGAAATATACCTATTGGCGAAAAGAGAAAGAGAGGGCGGCCAGCTAAATCCAAAAAATCTTTATTAATTCAATGAATTCTATTTTTCTCATCACCAACAACCTTTATTTTACCATCCTTTCCCCACTCAACCTTCCAAAAGTGGCTGAGGAATTTCAAATTCCTTAGCTCTGGCTACCCCTTCTAGGTATTTATGGCTGTGAGTATATGTATGTATGTATTTCTATTTTTTCTTATTCTAGATCTCAAAAACAAATTATTGTTATACCTTTAAGTGCCTACGACTGTAATAAACCTATTTAATTTGACTTTGTTGTTTTTTTAACATTTTTATTTAATTTTATACAACATTAAACAAATGACGTATGTTTGGGAACCCGAGTATTTTTAGTTAATTTCATATAACAATTAATAAGTGACATATGTTTGGGAACACCAGTATATTAATTGGAATTTATGAAATATTCTAGCGATCGTTAGCTTTTTTAGCCAAGCGAAAATTACCAAATTAGAACTCATGGTATAAAATATTGGTAACATCAATTTAGTGAAAACATGTAAAATTTAATCTAAAGAGTATTTTTAAGTCGTCCATATATTTTTATAGTAGTCAATAATACAAAAAATGGATTTGTTTAATAATATTTTAGGAAAAGTAATTTGGTGACCATTTATCCATTTTGGTAACCGTTTAGAATTTTATTGGTAGTAAAATGGGTATATTTTTGGGTGGCGCTTAAACACAACCCTTTATTTAATCCATTATTTATTTATTTAAACGATATTATAATGGAAAAAGTAGTGAACAAAAAAAAAGTAATAGACACATATGGTTTAAAACAATTTAAGGAGTGATTTGAGAGTTACATAAGAACAAACTTGAACAACGAGCAATTTACAACACAAACAACGAACGATTTAAGTTCTGTTTTAACAAAATATACTTTAAAAACATAATGCTATAAAAACGAATAAGGTATTATTTTATCTTAAGAAAGTATTAAAGTTATGAAAGTATTATTTCATGAAAGTAGAAGCCCATATGCTCCATGCCCCGGCCGCATCGCAAAAAGGCACCAAAAATGCATCTCATACGATATCCGCCGGAAGAAATTTTATTCTAATCCGACATTCACCGACTTCGTAGCTCAGTAAAGCAAGATGAATTCCACTTAAACAGTATTAACTACAACAGTAAAATCATGATCAAAAACAGTTCGATACAAAATCATCGAAGCATACATGTCATAAAAACGTAGACAGTTTTTTGCGGAAGTATTTACTCTTTCTTTAACATCTGTCTAACCTTTGAACACGTGTTAGCCGCACCTTTCTTCGCGATGTTATAAACTATGCTTTATAAAGGGTGTGGTGTAATTACGGTGGTCAAACGGACTAGTAAAAACAGACTAGGAAGTCCTAACATGTCATTGGGTTGAAGTATAAGGGAGATTTGAACATTAAAGTCCTTTTTGCAACAAATGCAACCCATATGTTTCATTGAAAAAGATTTTTTGATTTTCACGTTAAGAAAATCGATTTCATAATCTCAAATGCCTCATTTTCAGTAAAAGTATTATTTTTAAATGTTTTTCAAGAGCAATTGAAAATAAAGCATTTTTATAAGTGCTCAAGTGAGGAGAATAAAAGAGCATGTATGAGAAGAATAATTAATGATAAGGCGATCAATAGTCTCTTGTCTTCCCCAATGCGAATAATGGGCGTGAGTATAGGTAAGTAAGTAGTGCTGAAAACGACTAAGAAGGTAAATGAAAGTTTAAAAAAAATATAAACAATGACTAATTCCGTGAAATATTAAAGTGGCAGTTTTTACTTTCTGACAGTTTTGAAATAACATAACAACAACAATAACAGCCCGAAGGGGCTGGCAGAGGTACTAATACTTCTGAACATCACGTGATTTTGTCACCTGGTGTTCAGAGTACCCACGTTTTACATGGACAGTGTATTCACGTGATAGGGGGCAGGCCTATCGCCGTTTTATACGATTACACTGTCACATGACTAAGTCAACTCAGCCATGTGGGTTTCCTCACGATGTTTTCCCTCACCGTTAACAACCATGATAAATTAACCACACATATGTCTTTAGAAAAAACAAATTGGTGTAGGCCCGACCCGGGATTTGAACACTAGTCGTTTGCACGATAACTGATGTTCTACGCATTGAGCTATCACGTCGTCATTATTTAAAATAAGGCATGTATTTTGTAAAAAACTGACTTGTATATTTAGAACACTGTTTTGTACCAAAAATTTATATTTTAATAATTTATTCTATATTAGTTTAGTTCTTTACTGCTGTTAATATTATAATTACGTCTGATCCTAAAATATTTAATATGAGAGAGGTATATTGTGTAAATTTACTTCAGTGTTAAGACACCCCCAATTTCCCAATATCCTAAGCATTAAAGTCATAATATACAGGCAATGTATTGCTTAAATTTAACGTGAAAAATAAATGAACTAAATAAATTGTTCCTATAAAATATACTAGCAATCAACAACAATAAAATAATCTAACTTTTCTACATATGCTGCCTAGAAAGTTGATTAAATGCACAACTATGCGGGCAGATGTGCAAAACTAATAGGAAAATGACTTGCATTCCGTTATAGTGTGAGTGGCTTGCAGTTTAATCTAGTAATCACTGTGCTTTTAAACAGCGATTTAACATAGCTTACCATTCTTTAACATAGCAAATAACTGTCAATATATTTGATGAACTTATATTCTTTAACATATTTTTTATTAAATTATAATATTTGATTCCTTTTTTTTCTTTATTGTGTTAATTGTGGGCTACCACAGGGAAAAATACTAAAAAATAAGCAAATCTAATGCCACAAATCATAATGCATTTGCACGTCACGATTATTAAGCGCGCTCTAAATGCTGGTTTGTGTTTAGCGCGTTAGTGTGTGACAAATGAATAAGCTTAAAACAATTTACCTCACATCTAAATATGCCTAAGTACGAGTCGGTTATGTGAGTATTAAGGTTTTTTCAATTACCATTTGAAACTTCATAAGTTAACAACACACTACTTAACAAAGACACCAAGCTGTTGAGCCTAAAATTTGAGCCCAGGCTTCTGTCAATTTTAGGTCTAACTTTGTTCTACTGGTATTCACCTCTCTCAAAAAACATCTTATAAAATACTGAAACAAAAGTATATTTAGGACAATGTTTGTCTTTTTAGATTTGAAAAGGGGTATCATATTATTTTGATTCATTGTAACCACAATAGTAGCGAAAATTATATTCTTATGTTAAATAAATTTGTTAAGAGTTTTCTCAATGTTTTCTACAATGACATTTCAGTAAAAAAAAATTACTTACAGATTAATGTTATTTTATTATTTAATATTTCATAAGAGAGCAATTAAATATTTCCTTTGATTTATTTATCATAAATTACACAAAGTAACATTATGTAAAGACTATGTGCTCTGTTGAAAGAAGTTTTCCTGAGAAAATATGGTGATCCGGATGAAAAGTTGTTTCGCAGTCAAAATATAAACTGAAAATGTTACTTTGCTGTACAAAACACACGACGAAGTTATGTAAAAATTTTGCATATCGCGAAGTAAAAACAAAATGCAACTACTTACATAGACAGGATGTTCTGTTAGGATTATACTTACCTACGACTGATTTCCTGCTTTTTGTTTTGAAGGTGCCTTTTGAAAGTGATAAATAATGTACTTTTTTACTTTAGCCAATTTTGTTATAGCAAATTGCTTTGAGATAAAATGAATTTTATGTGGCTGTTTCATTACTTTTTATGGACATGATATACCTTCACAAAATTAAATTTAGTCTAGTTGTGAAGCGTAGTAGGATAAGAGATAAGTGGCTTCACCAGACAGATTAAAGATGGGTGATTTTTTTTCTGTAGCGAAAATATATTTAACAAGTCTAATAAGATTTTGTAAAATTATTGTATAAATTCTTCTGTATTTTTGTGTCTGATAATTAATTATTCTTTACGTTTTAAGCTGTAGTTGTAGCTAGTGAATTTATTTTGTATTTTAATCGCAAACATAATATAAAATATTGAACATTCTATTATACATGATGTTTAAAAATTGTACAGACATAATGTTTTTCAAATAAATAGCGATCTCACCACTTACACTGATTTCTTACAGACAACCTCTGAATGGTAAAATACTGGTATATCAAATTTCTTAGTATAAAACCAAAACAAAAAGAAACACCCCTGTGCTAAATTTACCAAATGCATACGTTTTCTTTTCGTTGCAAGTCTGTGAGACGAACAAAGAGTATGTCTAAGAAACGCGTTCCAAAATGACAATTCACCGAAGCTACCAATTCTACCATTTCTCCCAATCGTCTTTACGTGTGTCGGGAAATGGAGTCTTTGAACCCTGAATTTGAAGAGGTGCTGTAATTTTGCTGTGGAACTTTCGAACGGTATTTCACAATTGCAAATTCGATTTACAAAATTCTATATTACTACAATCTCGCAAGTTTGTAAGATTACTTTCATTTAAAAAAACTTTGATAGTTTAAAGTTTTGCGCCTTTAAATTTGGTAAAACAATGTCGCACTTCTTTTGCACACGGTGTGATAATGAGTGATAAATTCTGGTGTACAGGCATGAAAATAGTCATATTGGAATGTATTAATTATTGTTATAAGATTATTAATAATCTAAAAAAGGCTGTCCATCTTCTCTTAGTGCCTTGTATAATAATTGTGTAAAGAAATACGGTTGTTCTTTACCCGACGATTACGGAAAAAGTGTTAAGCTATTTGAATTTATGTATTTGTGTTAACAATATATTAATATTTCTAGGGATTAAAATAAATAGTAAATGTCTATGTGCATCATAAAAAAATCATCATCATCATTCTCCTGCCCTTATCCCACTAGGTGGGGTCGGCATAACATGTGTTTCTCTTCCATTCGTCTCTGTCATACGCCATTTCGGAGCTTACACCTTTTATTCCCATATCATCGTTAACACAGTTCATCCACTCTTTCTTTGATCTTCTTTCTTTTAAAAAAATATCATGTCTAAAATACGAAGTCAGTAATTCAAAACGATCTCACTCTATTACCACCAGACAGATTAGTATCATCCCCGAAATGAAATCCCAAATTAAATCCATTCGCGAAACAGTGACACCACAATCCGTCATCCGGCCCCCTCATTTGCATCAGAAAAAAACTTTGAGAACAACTATTTATCAAAATGCGAGGGAACTTCCGGCAGCCATGACAGCAGGCGCGACGCGTTTCCGGTGCGGCCATCTTGATTTTCCGTCTGTTGCGTTGATTGGGGAGTGATTGCGATTTAGATAATTTAGTGTTTTGCTCCTGATGATATATTTGAGGTATTCTGGTTGGGTTTTGTTGATTGCTTGTGATTTTATCTGTGGTTTACGCTGTTCATCTTCGCTTGTTTGCGAGATGGAATTTCCTTTTGGGTAATGGTTTTCGTTTATGTTGGAAATGCTAGGCTGTACTTAGTATTGGTAATGTTGCAGAGTGAATAATGTTTTTTGAAACACTATCGTTTCAAGCAATATTAAAGTTAGATTTTTAGTAATGTCTATGTATAATACATTTTGCTACATAACTCTTCTTTACTTAACGTTACCACTATACTTCCCCGAAGGGGGTGGTAGATATTAAACTCTACGAAACACCACGTATAAACTTTAGACCTAATTCATTGGTACAGGCCCGACATAGAATTTAAACTCATGTGGTTTCATCATTCTATCATGGATATTTTCCTTGTAGTATACACCAATATTTTTATGGAAGAAAAATAGTAATATTTAAAAATATATTTGATTATATATATATATATATATATATATATATATATATTATCCTTTATTTATATATGATTATTTATAAAATTGGAATACATAAAAAACCAACCCATTGAAAACACAATCCCAAAATACGCAGACAACCGCAAGAGACAGCAAATGCAATATTACAAACAAAAAGTCCAAGTCAAAGGTATTCCCCATTCAACTTAATTTAATTAACAGACAACATACTTTCGAAAAGAACTTGTAAATAAAACCTGGCTCAGTCCAATTTTCCACTACAAAGTGCATTATTTGATACAGACTATTCTAAAATGGTTATTTGTTTTAAAAATATAAATTGCAATGATTGTTTAAATGACGATCGTAATATGTCACATGGACGTAGGTAGTATCGGCTTAGAATAGCACCAGCCTTTCTTTCTATGGGTGTCGTATGACACAAATAAACTGCGACTTTTTAGTAATTATTATGTGAGGTCGCTGGAGACCAACCGTTCAGATCACCAACCGTTTTTTGATTTTAGAATCATTTCCGCACTGAACTTTCAAGCCGCTGTGGAAATTTTGATTTAAATAAAACTACCATTATTTCGGGACTTATTGTCGTGACTACATACATAAATATATGTTTGAAATATCTGCAATTTCGATTGTAATGATACTCTTTATAATAACGACTCATAACTTAAACCATTATCCAAGAAAAATAAAAAAGTGGAAATTTAACCAAATGGGAATAATACTCCTTAGTACACCCGAACAACGTTACCTATTCATCTTAGCCACAAATGAATCTGTGACCCCTTGTGCCAAACTGAATCAATTAAAAAACCTCCTTTTGTGACAGATTTCTTTTTCACGGTACAAATAATCTTTTAAACAAGTCTTTTCAATGTGTTACTAAAGCGGAACAGCTAATTATAGAAATCTCTTTTACCCTTAGAGTAATTGTGTTAAGATGTAAATTGCTACGCAATAAATAAAATTAATTAATAATTATTTGATAAATTTGGAAAATGTATTAGCATAGAAAGATACGATAAGTGACTTTCGCCCGATTTCTAAATTGAGTATTCCAGCTGAGAACAACTTAAGCATCGTTCTGTCGCATTGAAATCTTAACATCTGAATGAGATAAAACGATACTTAGGTCGTTCTTAGCTTGAATGCTCAATTCAGAAATCGGGCGTTTGACTCCCAGACATTGACTTCATATAATTAGTTTAGTGTGCTAAATATACACACTTGTAATAAGATCCCTTGCTTAACGTTCTAGTCAAGCATTCCGTAGTAAGTAGAGATAAGTTTATTGTGTAATGTGGTGGTGTGACTCCTATTGCATATATACTATAAGTGTGCATGTTTTTACTAACAAACATTTCAAAAATTTCACACTTCACGTATTGATACAATATCTATAAAACTTTGCTATGCTATCTCCCTACATAAGTTTTCACATTAAAATAACTTTTAATGAGGGGTTTTCCTTTTTTTCTTTTTTTCTTCTTCCCTGTTCTCAGGATAGATGGCGCCAGACTTGCTATGTTACTGGTAGGAACGGAACGTCACACCGATTTGAAAGTCTAAATAAATATCAGTTTAAGCCAAAATAGCTTAAAAGTAAATAAACAAAGACGGTATTTATATTTAACATTATTTTTGTTGTTTTTACTCGCCAAAAAGTTACTCTATGGTGATGTGACACATGTTTTTAAAGTTGACATTGGCGAAATGATTGTGGCAACACGATTGAGGCCACGAAGAAAAAATTAAAGTAAGTAACGTAGTTACATCAACGCCATCTACAGAGCTCTAGGAAACTATGTTGTTTGTATATTTCTCAAAAAGAAAACCTCTCATTACCATCAAATCGTTGTAGAGTTCAAATATCACAAAAACAGTGAGACCCATTGTTACTAGTAGCTAGCACATCATTAATCTGTGCGTACCCACGCCGGACTTAATCTGTACCCACTTTTAACTTGATAGGGATTGTGCAATAGGAATAATAAATGGGATAGAGAGGATATTGCATAAAAGTATTGAATGAATTTATCTGTATGTTTCACATTACATTTAAATCCAAGGTGATCGAGTGTTCTGAAAGTATTATAAATACCTATATTTTAGAAAATATATATGGCCAGCTATTTTATCGAATTAATATAAATTATTTTAGTTTTTAATATTATTGCGTCAAAAGATTGTAGACTGACCTTTTCATTTATTATTTATAAAAATATGTACAAATATTTCGTTTAATCATGTAATGTATATAAATAATAATTGCAGCAAAATTTAATAAAACGTTTAGATTTTAATTAATTTTGGAAAAAAACTATTTATTAATGAGCAACTTATTAGATTTTATTAAAATCAAAAAACCTTATTTTTCAAACATGCCTTTTACCCATTTTTTAGCTTTATGTTTTGTTTTCAATGTTTTGCTGCTCCATAGTTTTATTGTGTATTTTTTATTGATCTCAGTTAAAATCCCGTTAATTAATGGAAACTTAACCCTTTCATTGTGAAACTGAGCGAATAAATGCAGCTTTGTTTCTTAAATATCAAAATACCCTTTGTTTAACAATACGTTCGTTAAAAGTAGCTTTTTATCACGTGGCAAGTATATATCTAATTACAGTGTAGTGAATGCTTCCAAAACTTATTAAGATATAATTATGGTTTATAAAAGTACAAAAAAAATTGGTTGGATACATATAAATTGAACTTTTACGCATTTAGTCGTCGAAAGGGTGGCAGAGGTAAGGTAAGTATTTTGAGTGGTGAGAAAGAGTTTGTAACTTAATATTATATTAGTACGCTTCGTCAATTGGCTTTTGTATCTAAAGTATTTTTTAGTTATTCTTATAAAAGGTCTAAAATGATCTAATACGGCCCTTTCCAACTTACCCAAGACAAATGAAAACAAGCAAGCAAATAAATGTATACAACTCTAGCCAATACATCATAAACGTACCACCAATTTGTCATAAACCCAACTATTTCACACACCAAGGGTCATCACCGAACTTAACCCTTCCCAGATTCATTTTAACCCGTCACCGGATGATGGATCAAGATATTAATACCAAAAGCGTGTCAAATCAGACCAAAGGATACAACCCTTTTCTATGCATATTTGATTTCCAGCAAAGGGTTAACAGTAATAGGCGTGACTTTTCTTTTCATATAAGACTGATTACTCTTCAACGCGAATCCGATTTAGATATAATGAGAATTTCACTTGCATTTCTAAGATATCAATTTGGTAGGGTATGCTTAGCTATAGAAAACGATGTTGCCCGTCAAAGATACCTTGTTGTACGAAAAATATTTGCTCCAGGATTTGTTGATAAATTTATATTAAATAATGATTTAAATGTATGTATGAATCGTTTAAAGGTTTTCATAAGAAAAAGCAACATTTTGCCATGTCGTAGTAGGCCATTTTTTCGTATTCTAAAAAAAAATTGGGAATAAGTTTTACTTCACAGCGTTTAATTTTTATTTAAAGCTCATTGAAACCCAAACCCTGCAAGCATATCAAAATCAACATCCCAAAATTTTATTATTATTGTTTTTGTTTTTTTTTACTGATGTGCTTCTGGTTGATACTTTTAGTTAAATGATATCTTTTTATTTTTTTTATTTTCTCCCTTTGTGTTCTCAAAAAATTTAGTGTTTATACTGGATTTTTGTAAACTTGGTTCCACTTGCTGTGTGTATTTTGTTAATTTTTGTGCCTTTAATAGCTAATAAATAACTTTTCTTTCTTTCTTTCATATGCTAAGAATTGGAATAGACATTTAAAGCGCATCTTCAATATTTTAGTCTTACTGTGCAATGCCAAAGACCCACGGGTATAGATATACTAGCACTCAGCACGAAACAAAATTTTAATACCAGCATAATTAGCACCGGTCACATGAAAAATAATCCGACCTTGTTAATAGTGAGCAGAATAAATTAATATGCAGATGAGCTAAATTGGAGTGAAGTTGATGGATCGAATAGATTTTGTCAAGCACAATAAGCCCGCATGGTGTGAGTAGGATTACTAATAAGAATTGGTTGGCGAATTAGAATTGTTTAATTAGGTGCAAGACTGATTGTAGTGGTTTTTCTGGACTTAGAAAGGTAAGGATCACTTTAATGTGAAGCTCATGATACGAGAGATCATCATACGTTTACGCCAAATATCCCCAAAGTGGTTGGCAGAAGTACTCATACTTCTAAACATCACGTGACATTGTCAACATATCGCATTGGAGCTGTGGTTGAGCATCAATCAATTATCCTGGCAAAATGTAGATACTATTTAATAACTTAATTTTATAGGATATTACTGTTTAGTTTTACTGCCTCTCATACTAATATGGAAATATTGCGAATCTTTTTCTACAATTTGATTGTAACAAAAATAACTCGAGTACAACAAGATGAAAATCGAATTTACACACAATACTAAATCATACGGATATTTTGGACGAAACTGGTATGTAAAGCCTGACGAGGCCCTTTTGAAAATATCACAAAAAAGTGTATTCGTACAAAACGGCGATAGGTGCTGCTCCCTATCACGTGAGTACACTGTCCATGCAAAACGTGGGTACTCTGAACACCGGGTGAAAAAGTCACGTGATTCTCAGAAGTATTAGTACCTCTGCCAACGCCTTCGGGGATATTCGGCGTGAACGTATATGTTATGTTATGTTACAAAAAAGTAGAGTTGCTTAAAAATATAAAGACTTACGTAAATGTGTTTGAACATGACAATATTAAACAAGCTATAAATAACGTATGTATTCAACCACTAAGTATCATAATTAGGACTACTTCAAACTACTTATTGTCAATGCAATAAATTATTTGTAATAGAACAAGCCAATAGACCCATCCAACTATTGAGTAACATAGAATGTAAGTACTTAATTGTGACTCCTCATTACAAGGGCGAACAGAACTGCCATTAAAATTTGAATACTATTTTTATTGTGTTGTTACTGTTGACTATATTATTTTTCAATCTTTGTCCGTAAGTGATTGTTGGAAAATGTTATGAATATAAAAGAAACTCGGAGATTTGCCAGGACCTTAAAAATAGGCGATTGATAGTTTTTGCCCAACCCAATGGGAATGAATAGAGTGATTAGTTTTATGTATGTGTGATTGAAATCATAACATACATACATACATACACTCACGGCTATAATTCCCTAGAAGGCGTAGCCAGAGCCAAAGAATTATAGATTCCTCGGCCACTTTTGAAAGTTGAGTGGGGAAAAGGCGGTAAAATAAAATTTCTATGAATAAAGGTTTTTGGTGATGGGTCTCCAACCGCAACGCCCATAAATCCAATAAAAAGTCCCAATACTCTTAGTCGCTTCTTATGACACCCGTGGGTAGAAAGGGGTAGTGACATTCTAAGCCGGCACTACACGGCAAATACATCATGAAATCTTAAATAACGTCAACAATCTCTACATATTAAATCAGTTACGCCGCGCCACCTAGTGTTCAGAGTAGGTACCCACGTTTTGCTTGGACAGTGTACTCAAGTGATAGGGGGCAAGCCTATCGCCGTTTTAAACGAATACACTGTCACATAATTAAGTACAACTTAGCCATGTGGGTTTCCTCACGATGTTTTTCCTTAGCGTTGACCGCCATGATAAATTAACCATACATCAGAACACTAGTCGTCTGCACGATCGACGGTGTTCTACCCCCTGAGCTATCACGTCGTAATCTCTACAACATAGTAGTTTACACACCACTAATCTCAACTATTTCTACTACAATACTAATTAAATTTTAATTCAAATCGAAACATTTATTATTATAATTTTTTTTTTTGTGCATGAAAACCTCATGTGGGGATTATTACTAATAAATAAAGAATAAATAAAGGAAAGAAAAGTTTCGACACAGGCAGGCCCCGACGCTCTGCCAATTGAGCCACCGTGTCACTGGCCGCCAGCGCGAAATTCTTCTATCCTTTATTTCTTTTTACACGTTTAAGTAGTGTTTGCGTTTCCTACCTCCGAATTTTTTTTTTAGTAAGTAAGTAAGGAGGTAGGAATGTTTCCATATTTCTTAACAAATTCATAACTACAGCCCCACGAAACATAGTATTTATTGACGTTACACAGAAAATATATTTAATTTCCTTAAACCAACAAAGAATGGTTGAGTAAACATTCTCAAAATAAACCGAAATCCCATCACCAAATGGATTGTCATACGAATAACAATAATAGGAAAACAAGCAATTATTTAGTTGACTACGTAAATCGGGGAAATTGCCGAGTTGTTTGTGATTCAGTAATTCGGATAGACACGTGACCACATTTCTTGTTAACAATTTAGTAATAGGTGCTATACGCGTGACTAGTTAAGTTGATAAAAGTAGAAAGGGAATATAAAATCGCTGTGTAGTGTCGGCTTAGAATAGCACTACCCCATTTCTTCCAGTGGGTGTACACTAAGAGGCGACTAACCATCTTTACCCGGCTGTGGCATTTCTAATTTCTCAGCTCTGGCTACCCCTCTTAGGGATTTATAGCCGTGACTATATGTATGTATGTATGGAATATAAAATGTCTTATTATTTTTATTCATTTAATTCCGTATACACAAGGAATGCTGGATGGTTTTGATTATGATTACATGAAATAACTGCTTTCATGGCTTAAAGGTAAGATGCTCGGTTTCAAATCCGAACGTTGTGTTACAAATTCCATATTTAAAATTTAAATCACTTTGAGAAGGTCTGATAATTTAATGATTCTGAACTCATCATGGGCACGTTCAGCCGTGTCGTCAGCTATATTATATTCTACCAACGTACACTTGGCCAGCATTTTGAACTATGAATGAAACACCCTTGCCTCTCAGTGGGTACTTGTATGTGCTGTGAAGTCTTAAATTTCGCAACATTTTTGTCTTATTTATTAACTAGTGGATTGGCCCAGCTCCAAACGGGTAGTATAGTTTTAAAAACATCTGCGGTTTCTTCAATCACTGCTCAAGATTTATGAAATTTAGCGCCTTGCCTTGATAACAATTTGTAGCACTTCAGAATATTGTAACTTTGTGATTTTGAAAGCGCTTTTATGAAGTAATTGAGTAAAATGCTATGAAATATTAAAAACAATTTAAAAAAGAAACAATGTAGGAAGAAACTACTGGCGCCATCTAGTATGTTTTATGCAAGTTAGTAAGGATTTGATTTTGGTCTATTTCTTTCACATTATAACTTTGGTGTTTATGTACCAACTTCTATGATTCTTTTTTGATTGAATAGGCTATAATGTTGTCGTTTTTAAATTAAGGGTGAGTGAGAGTATAATAAAAGTGAAAGTAAACAAATATCATCTGAATGTTCCGAACTGTCAAGCTATCAGGAGTTACTCGTGTTTTTGTGAGTTCACCATAAGAGATAGACATATGCTGTTGTGAGATATTTTTTAGACAATTTTTTGGAAAATATTTCCACGATATGTGATTTCTATGTAACTTTAACCATTAAAGCTGCACACGCGACGGAAGCTTAAAAAATGGAGCTACTTCTCCCGTTTTCCCAAAATTTCTCAAAATTCCCCTTTACTACTCTGCCGAAAAGAAAATCTATAACCTGCCTAAGAGTATGAAAAATAATTGTACCAAGTTTCGTTAAAATTCGTCGAGTAGTTTTTGTTTCCATAAGGAACATACAAACCGACAGACAAACAGACAGACAGACTGACGGACAGATAGACAGACAGACAGACAAAAATGTTACTGATTGCATTTTTGGCATCAGTATTGATCACTAATCAACCCCTAATAGTTATTTTGAAATTATATTTCATGTACAGAGTTGACCTCTCTACAGATTTATTATAAGTATAGATAGTAGAACCAGCAAAAAATTCGAAGGGATGACCTTCAGAATTAGAAATATTTCAGCTACATTTGGTATTTGAGTAGGGAAAATGTTGTACATTATTTTAATATCGAGAAAAAATAAATAGTTTGAGGTCTCTTATTCAAGGGATGTAGGGTTTCCAAATAATGAATTTTGCGATGTGTTGGGTTTTTTTTCCTTGTTTACAAAAATGAGTTTTAACTCTGAAGCTCTGACTACCCTTTTAGAAATAATAAACGCTATATTTGTCAGTCAAATATTCATTTTATTTAATGCGAGTGAAATTTCTCGATTTACATTTTCAGTTAAACGTTATAGATTGAAATATCAAAATCATTCTTTGACGAAAACTTACGTTTATTATTTTTAGTTTAATACTTAGAATAATACGCTTGATATTTAAAGAATTTACGCTCAACTGGATATATGTCTTCATATTCAGTATCTCCGCTTCACTGTGTTTCTGAATACGAAGACATTACCATTTCCATTTCACATAGAGAGTTCCGTAATGCCATTGACGTACGAATAAACTGGTTTTCTTATTTATTTATTCATTAGGTGAGTAAAATAGATAACAATATTAGATTACATTAAATTATAGGCAAACAGGGTATGGCACTAAACTGTCATCCAAAGAACACACACACTTGCAATATTTTTTTATATACGCAATTATAATATAAAAAAATGGTTATTAAATAAACAAAATAACTTAGAAATATATACCTATATATGTATTATTATTATTACTATATATACTAAAATTTTATATTGATTGGTCTTTTACTAGTTTAGATTTATATTTTAATATTTATTATAAATGCAGTCAAGATCATAAGAAAATGTAGTTAAAAAGGCAGGTGTCCGCAGTATGGAGAATAAAAGAGCATGTGTGCAAAGATTGATGGATGTGACCAAAGCTTGAGAGGTTTGCCAGGATCTTACGAAGTGGCGCTCGATAGTCTCTGCCTAGCCCGATGGGAACTAACAGCGTGAGTATAATATGTACACATGTATTTATAAAACTCAAATGTATTTTAGTTTAGCGCATGTTTTAACTTATGTGATAAAATTTTTTGAGTACCGGATATATCCCAATTTATCCGCATTTTGTCGAATAAGATTTAGCTACAACATGATAAATCATATATTCACCTACCACTTTCAAAGTTGATGACGAAAAGTTTTCATAATAAAGGATTATTTCTGATAGGTTTCCAGCCACAGCTCACTTACACATTTTAAGAGACTACACACCGAACAAATAATTTTTCTGAAATGTTATCTTGTATGTTAATTTATCATGGTTAAATACGGTGGGGGAAAACATCGTGAGAAAACCCACAGGGCGGAGTTGTACTTAGTCGTATGAGAGTGTATTTGTACAAAACGGTGATATATAGACGGTTGATAGGGATATCACGTAAGTACACTGTCGAAACAAAACGTGGGTACTCTGAACACCAGTATAGCAAGCACGAGCGCTACTTTATGTACACGATAACGGTTAGAATGAGATGGCAGTATACGATACTAAGTAAGTGCGTAAGAGATGGCTGCTTTATCCCACGCGATAACTAGTTTAAACACGGCTCGTGCTTGCCCTGCTGGTGATACTGTCACGTGATGTTCAGAAGTATTACTTTGAGTGAAAATTTGAGTTGAGTTATCTTCTTCTCATTGCATAATTTCTCCCTCCATGTCCTTTTGAAAACATTGGCCATTGATAACAAAGTAGCGCCAATCAAAACACAATACGTTATAAATGGCTAACATTAGACTTGTAGCTTCGCAACTTAAACGATCGCTGTCCCGCTGTGACTAAAGATGGTATATTTATGAGTATATACGAGCTTTTAGAAGTTTGATCGAGAGGTTGAGTGCGATTACAGTAATGCTAGTTGGGGAAGTGATCTCTGTTGGGATGGATGGGTGACCAAATAGTGCATTTGTTTATGATAGTTTTATTTAAACATTAATAAATATAATGTTAGCAGAGGACGACCTCAGAGGACTCGTTAGGCCAAAAAGATAGGGTGTAGTAGTGTGTACGAAGAGCATGAAAGTCCTTGATGAAATATGCCCTCATTTATCAACGGTAAAAACATCCGAGCGTTTCACATAACGGATCTACACTGGTCATTTCCTATAAATTTAATCATAAACAGCTACAGGTTTTGTGCGCAGTTGGAATATTCAACTCAACTCAAACGTTCATGCTGAATATCCCTGATGGGGTTGGCAGAGATACCAATACTCTTAAACACCACGTGACAGCGCCACCTAGTGTCCAGAGAGGACCCATGTTTTGCTTAAACAGTGTACTCACGTGTTAGGTTAGTTGGAAAACGCCCCTTTTTCTTTTTTTTATGTAGCCTGTACTATAGCTTCCCACTGCTGGGCAAAGGCCTCGCCCTGTTGAGTCCATACGTCCCAGCTCTGTGCCACCTCCGGCCACTGTGGGAAAAACTTGTCGAGATCATCCCGACTTCTCTGCAGCGGCCTGCCCCTACGCCAGTAATTGTGGCACCCAATCAGTGGCGATCTTCGCCCATCTGTCTGGGTGCATACGACTAAACTGATCGGCCTAGTTCTACTTTAGCTTGGCGATTTGTGCACCGACATCAGCGATGCCATTTTTTTTTCAAAATATACTGATAATGTTGTGTATGGTCCTACGGAAACAATATTTTATTTTAAAGATGTCAGTAAACATCTTTAAAGAAGGGTACAACAATATTTCAAATCATAAATGCTTTTCCGAAATTTCCAAAAGAGTACGATTTCAACTATGATTTTCAGTGCAATTATTGACATATCAATTATTTGCCAGCTCGCAAACTGCTCACGACAACATATTAATATTCAGTCAACTAGCCAAGTGAACACAAAAGGGGTGAATATTTAATATATTAATACGAGTATTGTCGCGTCGAAACCAGTAAAGTATGAAGAATTTGGTAATTAATACCCTGACGCAAATTCTGACACTGTGGTGAAAACCCCTTTGAAAGGGTTATTGGGAATCGGGTTGAAATTAAAAGAACATACACGCGCCGAAAATATAAATTCATAATAGATTCCGTTTCATTATTACTAAGCGAAACTTTATTCGAATGCCGCGTAGTGCTGGTTTAGAATGTCACTACCCCTTTCTAGTCACCTGTGTCGTAAAAGGCGATTAAGGGTATGCGACCTTTTTATATGGTTTTTGAGCGATGCGGTTAGAGACCCATCACCAACGATACTTTATTTCTCCCATATCAACTTACAAATTTGGCTCAGGGTTTTCTCGCTCTACAGTTCTTGCTACCCCTTTTTGGGATATATGGCCGTAAGTATATGTATGAATGTATGTATGCATAAAAATAAAACCCTCAAATCGAAATAAAGTGACATACCAATAGATATAAACAACGAACCCTAGACAAACAAAGTCAGATGAAACACGTGATAATAGACATAAGAGGGCCCCTATTATTGATACAATAAAACTGAAGTGCCAACATATTCCACATTCTACGGCAAAAACTCCCTACAAAATTAAACCTTCAATATCCATTTTATGCTAAACAATTTTCAACCCTATTGCCTACGAGATAAAATCTATATCATGGTTATGATATGCGATTAAGCGGGTAAATATTGCAAAAAGGTATCAGTGCAGATACAGAAATTAATGTTGATTGAGAAAAATATGGACAGAAAAGACAGAGCCATAATTCTCCTTTATGCTCTCATGAATATTGACAAGAAAGGTAGTTTATTTTTATTTGATTACTCTGTTTAACTGGTGGGTTAATAAAGTATTATGTTTGATATATAAAGAATATAAATTCATTTGCCTCACTCATTCAAAAGCATTCGGCTCACTATCAAAAGGGTTTGGCTTCGATTTCAAATGCAGGTTGAATCATTTCTAATAAATTAAGATTAAGACTATCCGGTTTCAATGAGGGAAAGTAAAGTTGTCGATCCCACCTACTATCATAGTTCATACAAATATAAAATTACGCCAAAAAGGCTGGCGTCCGAAGTATGAAGAATAAAAGAGCATGTATGAAAAGATTGATGGATGTAAACGAAGCTAGAGAGGTTTGTCAGGATCGTACGAAGTGGCGATCGATAGTCTCTGCCCACCCCAATGGAAATTAATGGCGTGAGTATATGTATGTATGTATGTATGCCAATAAGACCCATCGGGGTGGGCCGAGACTATCAATTGCAACTTTGGACGATCCTAGCAAACCTCTCGAGCTTCGTCCACATTCATAATATTCTTACATACATTTCGGTCACGGTAAGAAGTTGTTAAAGCCTTCCATTCTGCACCAAAGCAGCTGGAGGTTTGTGCTAAAATCAACCTATTAATTAAACTTAAATAGTAATTCACGCTTTACCTTACGCGGTCAGTGTTCAGAGTATCCACGTTTTGCTTGGACTGTGCATTCACGTGATCAGCGGCAGATTTATCGCCGCTTTGTACGAATATAATATGACCAAGTGCAATTCAGGGTTACCTTTCAATGTTTTCTCAACGTTAACAACCTAACTAAATTAAGCACACGTTAGGGTGGGTCAAAAATTATTTTTTCGAGTTTTTTTTTTCTAATAGCAAAAAAAGTGTGTGTATTGGGATATAATACGCATGTGCAAAATAGTATTTTATTCTGTTTTGGTTTACTGCCTCCGGATTGGGTTTAAAATTTTGAAAAAAATATATTTTAGACGTATTTTTACGTAACGTTTAGAAAACATTTCAATTGCATCTTAAACTTATTTAAAGCGATGAACAATAGAAACTATAGTATATTTCGATAAAACATGCATCAAACGCATTACAAACAATTTTTAGAGGCATGAGGTGCGGGGGCGGGAAGGCGAAATTGCATTTAGCGCGCCATTTTTTCCACCTCAGTTACGCTGCGGCTAGTGAAGTTAGAGGACGTGTTTTGCTCAGTGTCACTATGGAACGTACTCGAAAAAGTTTCAAATGTCCTTTGCTATGTGAATTGTGCGATATAAAAGAGAATGTGCTACCAACCTACGAGGATGTGATCAAATATTACGAATGGACGAGAAGGGAAGTCAAATTCAACAAAAGTTCACAAAAAGAGCCAACATTTTCGGAAATCGCGAATATTGTTGTGAAAAAAATTGAAGGTATTTGGAATAAAGCATCTTTACCAACTGTAACACACGCTAGGGTATGTCAAATGCTAAAATCGTACCATCTTAAGTACAAGAACCTCCTCAAATCTCACCCTAAAATACCCCAAAAAAACATAGATGAGTTTCAGCGCAATAGCAAGGTTCTCTTTGACATTTGTTCTTGCAAATGCAAAGATTTAAACTCATGCATATGTTATAAAGAAAGGAAAGTACCAACAAATGAGCGTATTTTTCTGACTGATCAACGAACCTTGAGGAAAATGATTATAGGAAACATCGACGTCACTAGTACTAATCAACTTAGAAAATCATTGAAAAGAAAACATTTACAACAACAAAACACACGAAATAAAAGCATAGATCGCACCGAAAATCCAATAGAACCAATTAGTTCTTCATCCTCATCATCAATTACCAACGATTCCGATGATTCAGTAGTAGTAGTAAAGGTACCCAAACCCACTACATCTCAGCAGGTATCCAGCGGAATAAATTTTTCTGCGCTTTCAAAGACTTGCGATAGGTTTGGAATATCCGACAGGGCAGGAGCAGCTATTGCTTCCGTAGTTTTGCAAGCAACAGAGTCTGCCCCGGTGATTGACAAAAACAAATTGCGCCGAGAAAGAACCAAAACACGACAAAGTATAATGTCTAAAGACAAAGTACAATCAATCCCGGCTTTATATTTCGATGGACGCAAAGATCGAACTCTTACGATGATAAAACAAGGAGCAAAGTATTACAGGCAAGCTATACTGGAGGAACATATATCACTTATAAAAGAACCAGGCTCTATTTATTTAGGTCACATTACACCAACTTCCGGAACTTCTAAAATGATAGTAAACGCAATCACAGAATATTTTTTAAATGAAAACCTATGTATGGGTGATTTGCTGGCAATTGGATGCGACGGGACGAATGTGAACGTTGGAAAGTATGCAGGAATCATACGTTTACTAGAAATACAGTTAAATAGACCATTGCAATGGATTGTCTGTCTGCTTCATATGAATGAGCTGCCATTTCGGCACTTGTTTGCACATATCGATGGCGCTACTTCGGGACCCAATACATATTCAGGAAAAATTGGAAAAGAGTTGGAAAAATGTGAAATGAAACCCGTTGTCCAATATCAGGCAATACCCTCAGAGCTGCCGCATATGACCGCCCAAGATCTGAGCACAGATCAATCTTACCTGCACTGCATTGCGTCTGCTATCTCAACAGGCGTATTTCCCGAAGATTTGGCAAAG
This sequence comes from Bedellia somnulentella, assembly GCA_963576735.1. Taxonomy (NCBI): domain Eukaryota; kingdom Metazoa; phylum Arthropoda; class Insecta; order Lepidoptera; family Bedelliidae; genus Bedellia; species Bedellia somnulentella. Next base: position 2,940,623 of record OY755191.1, read on the forward strand.
AAGTCACCTGGAAAGATGTCACATGCTAGGTGGCTTACCCGGGCTAATCGTATTTTGAGGCTATATGTTTCTACAAATTCCCCTTCAGTAGAGTTGACTATTTTAGCAACCTACGTGGTTAGGGTTTACGCTCCGACTTGGTTCGCTATCAAGACTCACCCTAGTTGCAAGGATGGTGCACTTCATTTGTGGAAGCTCATTTCTGCTTCTAGATACCTCCCAGCAAACCTAAAAGCCGTAATAGACCCTGTGATCACACGCAATGCCTATTTTGCCCACCCAGAGAACTTACTACTGGGAATGCTTACAGACCCGCAAAAACACATTCGGGAGTTAGCCGCACGTCGTATCCTGAAAACCCGTACCGTTCCTGAAACAAAATTAAGACTTTTCCAAGTGCCTGCCCTGAACTTAAACGCTTCAACATATGTTGAATTAATTGATTGGCAGGAAAATATAACACAACCTCCAATACTCAAGAGTGTAAGCGACGAAGAACTGCAGTTATTTATAGCACAAAAAGGTGAAGGCGAACTGCTGTTTCTGCGCTTGCCATCACACACTCAAGCTGTAGAAAGAGCAGTGAAGACAGTGACCGAAGCCGCCAGCACATTATGCAGTAAATCTGCTCGTGAGGGTTTTATTAAATCACAAATAGAGTCTCGAAAATATATGCCGAAGTTCGACTGCAAGAAGGATTTTAGAGTAGATTAAAAGACATCTATATAATTTAAATATTGCTATTTCCTTCGCTATTTCATATTTTTTTTATTGAAATAATTAAGTATAATTCTTTTAACATGTGTTTTCATTAAATAAAAACATGTTTTAAGGAAAATTATATTTTTTTTCATAACTTCACTTAATACCATTATTTTATAAATTTTGTCAATTTTCAAATTAGATCCGGAGGCAAAAGATATAATCCAATCGCATTGATATTTCATATATGTTATTAGTACATAGAAACACAACATTTTACCGCTATTACGTAAAAAAATAAGTCATTTTTTTTTTCTTCATACATTGGTGACCCACCCTAGCACACGTGTAACTTTAGAAATAACAAATCAGAAAAGGCTTGTTTAAGGATTAGAGCACGCAGGTATTATAAAGTTACGGCTTTAACGAAAACAAGAGTAGCTTGAGTGCTGTGTATTGTCGGCTCAGAATAGCACTACCCTATTTCTTCCAGTGGGTGTACGTAAGAGGCGACGAACGGTATTGGGGCTTTTAAGGGATTTTTGGGCGATGCGGTTGGAGACCCATCACCAACAACCTTTATTTTACCATCTTTTCCCCACACAACTTCCAAAAGTGGCTGAGGAATTTCTAATTCCTTAGCTCTGGCTTCCCCTTCTAGGGATTTATAGCCGTGAGTATATGTATGTTTGTATGTAAGAGTAGCTTGAGCTTTTTGTTTAAAAAAAAGTGAAAGGGATAAAGGTGGTAAAAGGGAGTAAGAAAGTAAGTTACTAGTTGTTTTGCCCAACAAACATCCAATATCATCAGTTTCCCCTTATGAAGTGAGTTGAAGGAAAAGGGCAGCTCTACGTAACTTTCACGTTATTTAAAAATATTAGTACCTCTACGACCCCTTCTGGAATGTACAGCGTAAATGATGAGTTAAGTTGAGTAGTAGTAGGTATTTATTTAAAATCGTTTATTTTATAAACATTAAATTATTCCCGTTTTGAAATTGGTGCATACAGTTAAAAAAACGAGCAAAAAAAAACCTTTTTATATTTTTTCTAAATTTTGATTGACATTCATAGATATGCGTTCGTAGTTTTAATAAGCTTGATGGCTTGGCCCATCCATTTTATAGCTAATGTTCACAAATTATTGTAAAACGACGCATCAATCATGTAAGTAATCTATTTTGACTGACATTTTTTAAATTTTATTACTTAGTTTAGATAAGACACACGCTACGCATTTAATAGCAAGATCTTTATCCCGACAGTATAAAATACACAAATTAATACGTTAATAATGGATTAGATTAAAACGTGTTTCACAGTTGTGGTAGCACAATGGGTAGAACAGGCGTGGGTTCAAATCCTTGGTCGAGCTTACACCATTTTGTCTTTTCTAAAGTCATGAGTGTGTGGTTAATTTATCATGGTTGTTAATGGTTAGGGAAAACATCGTGAGGTAACACACATACAGAATTATATAGAACTAACTTTTTGCCAGCGATTTCGTCCGCGTGGACTTCATTTTTTACATTCAAAATACCGAAACACTACTCAATTTCTGTTTCTAATATTTATATTCCCGCAGGCGAAGTAGTTGTTGACCCATCACTAACAACCTTTTAATTACCTTTTTCCCAATCTATTTCCAATAATTGATTAAGAATTACTATGGACGAAGAACTATCTCTTCAAGCTATAGCTACCCTTTCATAGAATTTATGGATGTTAGAATATACTCATGAATTTCATAGATGAATTTCCATAAATTCAATCGCACCAAGTTTAATGTTTCTTTACACAAAAAATATCGCTCCGAGGCGTTAATTCCACGCTCCCATACAAGCCGCTCTTATGTGCGTCGTAACAATTGGTACGGTGTCAACTTAAGTCCTTCGCAGTGAGCACAATAAATATGCCTTCAGTATCACATTTAATCTAATTTCATTGTAGTATTAGTTTAACACGTTGGCTGCCCACCATACTTCACCTTAAGTACTGCTCCTACGCCCCATACATAATTTATGATCCCACCGGTGATGCTCACAGCATAGCCTTATTACTGAGATGCCATGAGCATCACCATTAACACCTTAACGTAACATTACGTTTCAAAGACTATTAGAAAAAACTAAAATATTTTCTTTATTTAAAACTTATGATACATATAATTTGCACACAAGGGGCAATAACAGTAACTTAAGCAAATTTCGGCAACACCGCTACTGACGCAAAACTGGCGTGTACAGTCCTCACAATATCCTGTGTGTGTCATTTCCTAAAGATATGTAATCACTTGGAAGCCATTGGAAAAATAGATCCACCGTAATTACTCGTGGCAGACCAGAGGCAAATAAAAATATGAATAATTTTGAATCTTCTTCAAAATAGCGTTCACAGTTTGACTTTGGCCCCCAAAAAAATCCCCATAATAATAGCCTGAAAATTTTGCTTTTGATCCCACCGGTGATGCTCATGGCCACACAGAGAATAAAAATTTATCCCACCGGTGATGCTCATGGCAGCCAACGTGTTAACTGCTGTGTACTGTCGGCTTCGAATAGCACTTACCCATTTCTTCCTGTTACTATGATGTACTTATGCCAACCCCTTCAGGGATAAACGGCGGGAACCCTTGAATTTTGTTTTAGTCGTGTAAATAAAAACAAATATATTTATATATTCACCACAGATTTATTTTTTCAAAAGAATGAGTAAAAAGCACAAATAAGACCAAATGCCATAAATAATACAAGATAACTCAAAAGTTCAGGAGCAGGAGGCCATTCTGTGCTCGCTACGTTTTTATAACAACATTTTAGGCAATCGCTTTCAAAAATTATCGGAATCATGTTTTTATTTTATTTTTTCCTTTTTTTGAGTAGTAATTTATGTTTTCAATCAGGTCTCGTCGATTGGAACAAACGCTTTCTAACCATATCATCAGCTAAAACATATGGTTCTGCAAGTCTGTAATAAATATTAAAATTTCTTGTAACTTAAAGCTGTAAATTCCTAAAAGGAGCTGTGTAGTGGCGGTTTAGAGTTTCAATAACTCTATAAGTAGAAACAATAGATCGTCACTTTGTGTAATCCTGGAAAACCTCTCTAACTCCATTTGTTCTTTTCATACATGGCCTTTTGTTCTACAGTCTTCAGAAGCCTGACTTATTCAATGATTTATGTCCTGTGCAGTGTCAGCTTAAAATAGCAATACACCATCCATTTCTTTCCGTGTGTGTCCATAAGAGGTGACTTAAAGTATTAGACCTTTTTAAGTTATGTTGTGCTATGCATACGACGACGTGATAGCTCAGTGGGTAGAACATTGCCTATCGTGCAGTTGACTAGTGTTCTAATCTTAGGTCAAGCCTACACCAATTTGCCTTTCTAAAGACATATGTGTGGCTGATCTTTTTTGGGATTTATGGCCGTAGGTGTATATATGTATGTGTAAAGTGCAATACACACTAAGCCCGCCGGGCCGTCAACATTGCGTGGCGACGCAACCCGGCGGCCCGCGTTGAAAGAATTATGCCTAACCTAGAACTAGATAAGACATGAAAACTAGACCACTGACAAAAAGTTGCCGACATATGTCGGTGGCCCGGCGGGCCTCAGTGTGTATTGCGCTTATATGATCGCTCCCTACCATTACAATCTACATCAAAATATATAAAACAGTACAAACCTATGATACTCAGCCACATTATGAATTCGAGGGTTTTGGTTAAAACTGATATGAAGGATACTACCAATTATGCCCAGAACTGGGGCTATCATAAGGGCACTTTTGAAACTAGACCAATGCATTCCTTTCATAATGGGCTTGACTCGGCATATTACTGGTGGGGGTTCCGGGCATGGGGTCCTTGTTGGGTTCTCTGGACATGGTGGGCAACTCATAGTTCTGAAAGCAAATTTCTTTTATTTTAGACGCAGATTTGCATAATTAAAATATACCGGGCTCTTGACTGGATTATTTGGTTTTTAGAAAACGTTTTTTTTAGTTTTTACATACACACATAATGATTAAGCCATTAATTTCCATTGGTGTAAGCAGAGACTATTGATTGCTATTGGACAAAGATATTCAATTATACATAAATATAAAAAAATTGCTATTAGACGATCATGGTAAATCTCTCAAGCTTTGTATTCGTTCATGACCTTCACGTGACTTAAATGATAATAAAGAGATGCTGTGAGGATATATAGATTGGGTATAACATTGATCAGCAAACCTGAAATCCGCTACATAAATTTACTGAGAAACTTACCATAGAAAACAAAACAAAATGATCAAAAATAGCAAATGCAAGAAATACAACAGTTTGAACAATCTTCTGCAGCTTCTTTGACAGGTGCTTACAGCAACCTCAAAGTCAAATTCAGATTTATTTATTTTTTCATAAAGAAATAGATTCAAAAATGTAAATAAAAGAAAAATACTGTTTCTACCCAAAAAGTTTCTAAATCATCAATTTTATGGAAATTATTAAATTCTTCACGCGTATGAGCCACATAGAAAAATAATTTACTTTTCACAAGAGCTAAGAGCTGAGGCTAAGAGCAATGATTATGATAAATAGTAACTAACTGCGTCTAAATACAAAACCAATACAACTCGAAAAAGGGTGAAACACAAAGCTGTCAGCTAATAATAATACACGTACACATATACTCACGGCTATAATTCCCTAGAAAGGGTAGCCAGAGCCAAGGAATTATAAATTCCTCAGCCACTTTTGGAAGTTGAGTGGGGAAAAGGCGGTAAAATAAAGGTTTTTGGTGATGGGCCTCCAACCGCATCGCCCAAAAATCCAATAAAAAGTTCCAATACCCTTAGTCGCCTCTTACGATACCCATGGGTAGAAAGGGGTAGCGACATTCTAAGCCGGCACTACACGGCAATAATAATAAAAGTATTTATATTAAAAATGAAAACCAAATCTTCAGTAAGACTTAAGTTAAGTAAAAGATAAAAAGCCGTTGAAAAGTTAATTTTTAAACATAAAATACTGTAGCTGTAAAATATGTAGGTACTCAATTTCAGGCCATGGGTGTTCATAAGAGGCGACTAAGGGTATTGGGTTTTTACTGATCGTTTTGCGATGCGGTTGGAGAAATATTAGATTGAATACCCATCACTTCCTTCTCGAAAATGTTCCTTGACTTTGCACGGGTTTTGTGATGCATCTGAACGTGGGTTTGCTGCAGCCGTGTTCTTGATAGTGGAAGACTCCAAGGGTGTTGTGTCTATACACCTGGTCATTTCTATATAATTTCTAGGGAATTTCTAGTCTATAAAATAAAATACAAATGTTAGGCGTGGACAACCCCTATCAATTGGAAGTAAAAAATAATTATAAACCTATTCTCAGAGTCTCAGACCTACCGAATGTGTATTCATAATTTAATCGAAATCGGTTTTGCTGTCTCGAGGACTTTGGCGACCAACACTATCACACGTGATTTGTGTATATTAGCTATATGTAAATATAAGTATGTATGTTAGTAACGCTAACAGAGCAAGGAGAACCCAAGAAAATCCAATCCCTTTAGAAACCACAGCAAATGTTCCCATTGATATTTACGATGAAACAAACCCATCATCTCGCCAATTTCATTACCAGAATTTAGGTTATGAATATAATCCAACCTATTTGAATATCCCATAACACATTAACGCACAATCGGAGGTAATCAACTAAATTGGCCAGGGTTATAACGATCTAATAAAGTATGCTAAACTATGTCCACACAAAACGATGGGTCAAGTTTTAATTGTCTTCAAAACCAGAAATGCAACCCTAAGGACTTGTTTGCGATGACAGTTAAATCTTACGAGCTCCAGTTAAATAGGGTAGATGAATGAAACAGAGGGTTCGTCAGTTTTGAATGACAGGCATATCAGGAATCTGTATGCTTGAAGCCATGCTTTTAGGTTACGTATCAATTCAAGGTCCCTTTGTGTATTTTGTCTTAGTGTCGTGATTTGCTGTGTAGTGTCGGCTTAGAATAACACTACCACATTTCTACCCGTGGGTGATCGTAAGAGGCGACTAAGGATATAGGGGCTTTTTAAGTGACTTTTGGGCGATGTGGTTGGAGACCCGTCACCAGAAACATTTATTATTACCATATATTATCCCCAATCAACTTCCAAAAGTAGCTGAGGAAATTCTCATTCCAAAGCTCTGGCTACCCCGTTAAGGGATTTATAGCCGTGAGTATATGTATGTATGTATGTACGTCTTAGTGTATCCCCCTATCGCGTGAGTTCACTGTCCAAGCAAAACGTGGGTACCCTGAATACCAGGTGACAATGTCACTTGATGTTCAAAAGTATATGTATCTCTAACAACCCCTTCGGGGATATACGGCGTGAACGTTGAGTTTGAGTTTAGTGCATTAGAGAGAGCTGCATAGATTCATACATACATACATATACTCACGGCTATAAATCCCTAAAAGGGGGAGCCAGAGCCAGAGCCGCATCGCCCAAAAATCCCTTAAAAAGCCCCAATACCGTTAGTCGCCTCTTACGTACACCCACCGGAAGAAATGGGGTAGTGCTATTCTAAGCCGACACTACACAGCTATTAGCTGCATAGATATTACGGTTTTAAAATGATGATACTAAGTTAGGCCTGCTATTGCTATTTGTTTATTTTTGTAAGTCAAATGCATAATATCGTCGTCGGTACATTTATGAGCCTTGTACACGTTGAATAAAATGTCTCAAAGCAACTTACGCAAACGGTCGAGTTAATTCATGAGATTAAGCCATTGAACTTGGATGTAAACTAGCATTACAATTAAAACTTTGGCATGTGAGTAAATCTATGTATATATCATCAAGACAATATTAAAAAGTAAAAAATTCTAAATACACCATTTCTCTACTTTATTATAATCATAGGAAGTAACCAGAGAATGCTCTTTGATAACCTTTTAAATCGATGAACGCTGACTGCATACATAATAATGTGTCATGTTTGTAAAAATTAAGAAAAAGTTATTGAGAATAAACTAGTTTTGAACCATATCAATCTTGAGCCAAACATCAGATATCCACACAGTTTGCATTATCATAACATAACATAATAAATAACATAAACGTTCACGCCGAATATCCCCGAAGGGGTTGGCAGAGGTACTAATACTTCTGAAAATCACGTTACTTTGTCACCTGGTGTTCAGAGTACCCACGTTTTGCATAGACAGTGTACTCACGTGATAGGGGGCAGGCCTATCGCCGTTTTGTACGAATACACTGTCACATGATTAAGTACAACTCAGCCATGTGGGTTTCCTCACGATGTTTTCCCTCACCGTTAACAACCATGATAAATTAACCACACACATGTCTTTAGAAAAGACGAATTGGTGTAGGCCCGACCCAGGATTTGAATACTAGTCGTTTGCACGACAACCGAGTGTTCTACCCACTGGGCTATCACTGTTAAACTTTAAGCTGCGCTTTAAATAAGAAACCATTAACTTTTTTCTATGATTCATTTTTACTAAATGGTTGGTTCGATCACAACATGTAAACCCTTACGACCTTAAGCAATGTCCACTTGATCAATATGCCAAATTTGATTGAAATCGTTCGTTGAGGACTTCAATCACAAAGTAATGGCCAATCATCGTTTAACAGTCTCGCTCAGCTTTGTCTCGCTCAGCTCAATAAGTTTCTTGTCAACGCAAAACTACTATTCCACAGATTCACCTATACATACATAATACATACATATACTCACGGCTATAAATCCCTAGAAGGGGTAGCCAGAGCTAAGGATTTAGAAATTCCTCAGCCACTTTTGGAAGTTGCGTGGGGAAAATATGTTGAAATGAAGGTTGTTGGTGATGGGTCCCCAACCGCATCGACCAAAAATCCCTCAAAAGCCACATTTCCGTTAGTCGCCGCTTACGAACACCCACCCAAGTTCAGCTCTAAATTTCGATTTTTAATATAGTGTCTAAATTTGTGACGCAACCGCGGTAGCTTTGAGGGTAAAACACTGCTTATCGTGTAGACAAAGACGGTTCCAATCCTGGGTCGGGGCTACACCAAATTGTCTTTACTAAAGTCATATGTGTGGTTTATTTAACATTGACCCTTGAACAACATCCTGTGAAAACCCACATGCCTAAGTCATGTGACAGTTTACTCTTCCAAAAACGGCAATAGGCCTGCTACAATGTCACTTGATGTTCAGAAGTATTAGTAACTGCCAACCCCATTGGTGATATACGGCGTGAACGCGAGAGATGAGTAAAGTAAATATATAGGTATAAGTTTCTGGTCAACCGAAAACCACTATTCCACAGATTAACCTATCCTTTTAAATTACCTCGATCCATTTCCCCTAAATGGCAGATTTGAGATCCAATGTCTTTTCTTATCTGCTTTACTAGTGGAAATAATTATCATTATGGGTATTAGGGTGCAGTCACACTTCCCTATTTAATTTAAACGCTCGGTCCATACATTGGACAGTGGTCAATAAACGTTCCAAATCCTAAGTTATGGAAGGATTAGCTGTATCTTGATAATGTTTAATTTGGGGTAACTGCTGAATTCATTTACTGATATTAAGAGTTGGTATTACATTTGATTTGTTTGTTGGTGTCTGTGAAGATATTATTGAAACTATCGGGTTTTATTTATAAAAAAGAAGAAAGAAGTGACATTTATTCACTTTTGAACTATTAACTACTACACAGTTTTCTTGAACATTAAAATTATAAAAGAGACATAAAAAGTGATACAAAATAAAATAAATTAAACAAATGCGAATAGGTCCTGCCTCAGCTTATTTTTGTGCGTTTTACACACAACACTGATTTTCAGTCAGGACCCATTTGGAGTGACACATACAACATACATTTCATGCTACATAAAATGATTGACAACAAAATAATAATAAATTAAAAACGAAATACAAAAAATGCTGTGTAGTGCCGGCTTAGAATAGCACTACCCCATTTCTTCCGGTGGGTGTACGTAAGAGGCGACTAACGGTATTAGGGCTTTTAAGGGATTTTTGGGCGATGCGGTTGGAGACCCATCACCAAAAACCTTTATTTCACCATGTTTTCCCCACAGAACTTCCAAAAGTGGCTGAGGAATTTCTAATTCCCTAGCTCTGGCTACCCCTTCATGGGATTTATAGCCGTGAGTATATGTATGTATGTATGTATGAAATACAAAAAAGTCGATCAATTAGCTGGCCATACCCGAACAAATAACTTGCACTCTTACTTTTATTATAAAAGATAAAAATAAATAAATATAATAATTGCATAGGTACACTCTTTAATGAAAACATATACATAAATACACATATGTATACGTGAATACATATAATTACATCCTATTAAAAGTATAAAATGCACGTATATAATGATATATTTAGAATTCGTTAGTAGTAGTAGTAGTAGTAGAAACAGCCGTGATAGCCCAGTGGGTAGAACACTCGGTTAACGTGCAAGCGACTAGTGTTCAAATCCCGGGTCGGGGCCTACACCAATTTGTCTTTTCTAAAGACATATGTGTGCTTAATTTATCATGGTTGTTAACGGTGAGGGAAAACATCGTGAGGAAACCCACATGGCTGAGTTGTACTTAGTCATGTGACAGTGTATTCGTACAAAACGGCGATAGGCCTGCCCCCTATCACGTGAGTACACTGTCCATGCAAAACGTGGGTACTCTGAACACCAGATGACAAAGTCACGTGATGTTCAGAAGTATTAGTACCTCTGCCAACCCCTTCGGGGATATGCGGCGTGAACGTTTATGTTTATATGTTTATGTTTATGTATTTAGAATTCATAAACAATAAAGTATGCATATATAAAGCGTATACACGATATAAATTGGGATATTTAGGATAAGGGGCAGGGTTCTTAACGACGTATGTTCTGTTGAGTGAGTAAGTAACCTTAAAGCTTGCGTTGCGCCACTGTAGCGTCCCTACCGATAGAAAAAAAAAGAAAACAAACGGTAGGTAGCCAACAAAATTTATATAAAAAAAAAGGTGGTTCATTAAGCCTAACTATCTTAATCTATATAATGTTCCTTCCCTGTATTGGTGTAGTCCAAAGGGCCGGTTGGTTGGTTACAGTAGCCGCAACGTCCAAATGGTTCAAAGAAGGGGTCGACTGATAAAATAAATTCTTGTTCAAATCCTCAAGATGAACCCCAGTTTGGGGTTGAAGATATGTAATTTACAACAACAGGCACTAGAAATCCTGTACAGATTTTATTATTTTAATCATATACCAACCATTTAAAATGAAGAACATAAAATTAAAATGTTCTAACGGTAGTAGTGATGATGTAAGGCTATGAGGTCAATCGTCTCAGCCGAACAACTCAACGTAAGCTTTTTGTTACACTAGTTATCCTGTCCAGCATTTTACTCGTAGGAAGTCTTTTGGTTTTATGGTACATCATATATTTACCCATTTTGCACACATACAATTAATCCCATTAAGATGTTGGAATCATATAAAAAAAATTTGCTACTTTCACAGATCTGTATTTGAATAGATAACGCAAGTGTCATTTCTTGCATAGAAACCAAGCGTGCCATTATTTTTCCACCTACTGTGACGTCACATGAGCAATTTAATGATGGTAACTCCCCGTCAGCGCGTAAACGATTCAATCGATTATATTCGAGTGCATCGACAGACGAATGATAAATTGACAGAAGAATGATAAATCTAGAATTATACCTGTTTTTTAATAACGCTATTTTCTCACGGTCTCATGTTTATTCTGAGCAACTCTTCCTACATTATTTTCCCCCACCACTACTTCTTCGTCAGTCAGTGAGTAGTTCAGTAGCCTTTATTATTATAATAAATTGTCCTTATTAATAACCTACCTAATTAACTAGTTTTAATAATTTGTTCTCGGAAAGTTACGAAATGATTTAAAAAAACCCCGAGAAGTAATTTTATCTACAAAAAGGAAAGCCAGTAGAACGCGCTATGACAAAATATAATACAACCCAGAACTAATTCGGATTTGAAAAAAAAAACAAATAAAATAACTTGTAGAGAAGGAAAAATAATCAATTTTTTTTTCGTTGTCTGTTTTTCTCCAGGTTGTATCTCATAAACAGTGATAACTAGAAAGCTGAAATTTTCACAAATGACGTATTTCTGTTGCCGCTATAACAACAAATACAAGTAAAAAAAGGATTTTAAGGGGGGCTCCTGACAATAAACGTGTTTTTTTCCGTAATTGTTTGCTCAATATTAAAACGTTAATTAGTAGATACTTAAAATTTTCAGAGTATATTTACTTGTATACCTATCACCTAAATAAATAATTAATAACAGTAAAGCAAATATCAAAGGGGCTCCCATATAAAAACGTTATTTTCTATTATAGATGATAGTACGGAACTCATCGTTTGTTCAATATTGGAAATAAAAAAAAAACAAAGTAGTGTAACAAACTCTTCAACATTTGCTGAATATGTAGAATTATCAGAAGCAGTAACAAAATTAAATTTTCTCATTTGTGTAATGATAATGAATGATGTCTTTACTATGGTTTGTAAACCAGTTAAAATCTATGAAGATAATTCAGCAGCTGTAGCTATTTCTAAGTATGGAAACTTTACAAAGAATTCTAAGCACATTGAAGTTCACTATCATTTTGTAAATTAAAATGTTTAGCAGGGAAGTATACAAAATAGAGTCAGAAAAAAAAAATGCAGATATATTTACAAAACCTGTGGGAAATTTTAAATTCACTTACTTAAAAATGCTAAATTTAAAGGAGTATAGTTCCCTAATTGATTATAATTACTGTAGTACTTAAGAAGCTTTGAAATTATGTAAGGAGGCGTGTTCGTGTATATATGTACATTTATATCGGCAACACTGAGTGAAGGAAGGAAGTAAATAAAGACTGACACATACCACACGTTAAGAAATGTAGCTTAGAGAAAAACTTGTAACTAAAATTAAGCTGTTCTTTTATTAAATAAAAACAAAGTTAAAACAAGAGTATTCCAATTAATTATTTAACAGAAACATTGTAGTAATAAAAATATTTTAGATACATGGAACATCAATCGCGAATATTATCATTTCTCTGTTCCCAAAATCGATTAGAATTAGAATCGAATACAACTATCTGTGTAGGTACAACACATTTTGCTTAAAATGTCAGAAATATGACAATAGCTACCGTACCATGTAGCTGATTGACAGGTGAAAATATCGTTCATTTTGATGTTCATTGCGTGTTTTAATAGATAAGCCATACTAGATAGCTTTGTAACTAAAAGCGGCAATGTATTATAAATTAAGCGATACACACTCGTTTAAAAGTTTTTCAGTGTAAAACCACAACGAACACGAAATAATTGATTTTGCAATAAAAACCACATAATCTAATAATAAAGTGACCTACCGATGAAAGGAAATCTTTCTATTAATTAGTCCCGCTTTATTTAGATTCTTTTTGCAACTCAATACGGCACAATTAGGCATTTTTTATATTTAGCTTGACATTTGTCACCGAGAACGTTCGAGCACGGACTCAATCAAATGGCGATAAACTAAGATAATTTTACTCAGTTTTTACACGCGAAGTACATGCACTTGCGGCATCTATTCAAATATATGTCTGTGGCTACTTTTTTAAGTAGAGGGGAACAGATTGTAAATTAATGTTGTCAGTGAAAAATCTCTAACTAACATCGCCTATCAAAAACCCTGAGTCACTTTTTACTAGATACTGAATGGGTTAGTACTATTTCAAGCCGACATTACACAGCATACCGATTACCCACTATTTCTCAGTTTAACAACAAATGGATACGGCGAACATCATGAGTGGAGGAAATATCATGTGAATTAATTCACATCCCTTTAGAAAGCCGCGTCATGTAGCTGCATTTTTCAGTATTTTAAGAACTAAATTAAATTAAGTTCGTCATTTCTAAATAATATAATAACTTTTAAATATTGCTTGTACAACAAGTTCGAAACGGTTAAGCGCGTAACGCCTTACAGATTAGTTAGGGCAATACTACAAAACTACAAATTATATAATAGACATCAGGCGCATACGCCAACTGTAAAGCATGTTGGTTTGGATAATGTTTTTTTTACGTTGCTAAGAGAAAATATGATACTAAACAATCACATGAGGTTTCATGCACAACAAACTCTAATTATAGGAAAGGTGATGTTCGGTATCTTTCCCTCTTAGTACACTTCAATAAAAGTTATTAGGAAGAGCCCAGCTGATAAGTCAGGAAGCATAGGTTCAAGTTCCTTACTGGGCCAATATCGGCCTACATTCTAGCGTATTTTCTTAAGTATCTATAGGTGAAGAATTGTAAATGGCATTGTGTGTTCATAATTAGTATTATATTGTTTGTATTGGTCTGTTAATCTTCCTAAGAAAATAAAATAAAAAATAAATAGTATTACCTAGTTAATTGTATACTTAGCAATCCATACCTAATCATGTGATCTTGTAAACTTACAAAACAGCAGTTTATGGCCATAAATCCTAATATCACAACGAGTCGAATACTATATAATATTAAATAATACCTAATAATAATCATTTATTCATTTATTCAGACCACAATGGATCCATGTCTATTAAAAATAAATCAAATTAACAATTATATCAAATAAAAACTAAAACATAAATAAAAAATATAATATATTATAGATTAAGATTAAAGCGAAAATTTATATCTATCAAACCAGATAACAAAAATTCATCTTATATTCAGGACTACAAGTATCTTTGCCATTACTTCAAGTATCTCCTCCTCATTTTGAATCGCTTTTGAAAAATACTAACAAAGTTAAGCAATCAACTTTAAAATCTCCTACCTTTCATAAGAATATATAGACGTAGAAATCCAGGATACTGAACAAAGCAAACTGTTTTTATTAATGTCACACATTTGTTTTGCATTGTGTTAAATGATTATGCTGTCATCGCGAAACACCCTTAGTTTAAATTTAGTCGAGTGCGTAATTTATGTGTCAGTGAGTCCGAATAGGGTTCTCTAGCCAAAAAAAAACTTGAAATTAGAGAACCCACAAAATATATACTTATAATATTTCATAAATATTTGATAAAAACTTTAACTCAAAGAGTTTTAAACGAAAAAAATGCAAAATTATAATTGGTAGGCGAACTATTTAATGATTTAAATAAGTTTACTCTTATTTATTTGTTTATTAAAACACTTTATTGCTTACAAAACAACACACAAACAGTATATTACAAAATAGGTATAACAGTAACACACACAGTACACAAAGGCGGACTTATCGCCTTAACGCGATTTCTTCCAGTCAACATTCCAGTCAATCTCTTATGTTCTTAATGGCACATTGATATATCATAAATTGTTTAGAAGTATTTCTCACAGCCCATATATATCCCCACCAAGTGGCTCGAGCTTACCCTATGAAGGCCTATCGCCGCTTTGTACGAACACACTGTCACCTGACAAAGTACAACTTAG
The DNA here is from genome assembly GCA_963576735.1 of Bedellia somnulentella. NCBI lineage: Eukaryota > Metazoa > Arthropoda > Insecta > Lepidoptera > Bedelliidae > Bedellia > Bedellia somnulentella. The sequence continues at coordinate 2,955,861 of OY755191.1, forward strand.
GGTTTCCTCACGATATTTTCCCTCACCGTTAGCAACGAAACCCGACCCGGGATTTGAACCCTCATCGTCTGCACGATAAACGGTGTTTTACCTACTGAGCTATTACCCAAGATTATTATTAGCTGAGGTAAAATAACCAAGGACATATGGCTATATACTTACTTAATTATTAACATCCAAGACAAATAAACATAATTTATGTTCCTTACAAAAAAATATTCTCAGTGGAATTCGCATAATACTAAGTTATGGCACAGTTTGCCAAATCATTTCTGAAAATCTTGACCATTATTTTGGTGACCTGAGATTGTCATATATCATATTCATGATGACACTTAATACTATACTCTTTATAGTAATTAATATAATAGTTCTCGGTATTTCTCGTTCGCAATAGTTTCAATGACAATCTTCCCACACTAAATTTAAAAATAAATAAATCAGAGTCACAGTCACACGCCTAACATATTTAAAATGCTGCCCCAAAATATTGCTAACTACTCTCGAATCACTGAACAATTAGCTAATAACAACTTTGTCGTACTGACGATGTTAAATGAATGCTTGGAATTGAATCAAATAAATTTTATAAAATGGCGTCACGTGCGATTTGTTTTTAATCAACTTTGATTCTTATTCGACGACGACGACGTCCGTGGTCGAGTGGATAGGTGACTAGCTTCTCGATTCGGAGGTTGCGGGTTCGATCCCCGCTGAGAGCAACATTTATGTGATGAGCATAAATGATTGTTTCTTAGTCTTGGATGTTATTTATAGGTGTATTATATAATAATAAATATAACGTTGAGTTAGTATCCCATTATACAAGTGTTACTTAATTTGGGGCTAACTTTATCTGTGTATAATATGCCCGTATATTTATTTATTTATTTCAAGAGCAAATATGTGTTTAATGTTTTTTTGAGAATTTCGAGTGTTTGTGAAACAAATTTTGCAAGTGTCTATTGATTTTGTATCACTAGCTTTTTTAGTGAGGGAACAAAATGTAGAGGTTATAATTTACTTAAGAATTAAATAAATTTGTCAATAAAACCCATTCATCTATCATATTAAAATATATTTTCAATCTTTTTCTTCTTTCAAAAGTACCTGAGGTATTTATTTTACCTCTTTAATGGAGTTTACAATCATACGTATTTTTTTGGTTCTCATAAAGGTGGGGGTCTGAAGTGAGAAGAATAAAAGAGCATGTATGAGAAGAATTATGAATGTAAGGGAAGCAACTTTCTTGCTTAGTTTGTCAAGATCGTACTAAGAGGCGATCGATAGTCTCCGCCTACCCCAATGGGAATGATGGGCGTGAGTATAAGTAAATAAGTAAGTTAATGTATAAATTAAGGTATGTAATAACTTTTTTTATTGATGCCATAAGGCTGTGTGAAAAATAAAACAGAGCTTGTACGAGAAGATTAATAAAAGTAAAACTAAGAATATCGAGGGAGTTTCGTCAGAAACTAAAAAAAAAACTTTATCTAAATAAAATAATAAAAAACCTCTGTTATTCATTAAGATTTAAACATTTAGAGTCATGTCGATCATAGAAATAATATTTACTCTTTAATTCAATAAAAAAAGTTAAATCAATTAAAAATTTAAAATAACCTAGCCTAGCCTAGCCTAGTTTGGGAACCCCTGTTTAAGTATGTACTGTAAATATGTCTTATCATTATTATTATCTTCTTCCAAAGGGTCTAGCAGGCTAAGGGAACAAGATTAGCCCCCGAAGCCGATCTGGCTGATTTTTATGGTGGTGTACCGATTTCAGCCACGGTTACTGTGTGACAAAAATCAGCCCTCGACCTTCTTTTGTTTTGGAGATTTTTGACATTTACCAAATCATCAAGGTATTTTTTAAACTTATATTTTAGATAAACTACGCAAGCTAGAACACCCAAACCAAATCACAATAAACGAGAATAAAATGAACTTTTAATCGCATGTTTTTATGGGGGGCCTACCAATAGTACTTCAGTCAAAAAATCATAGTTTATTTTTTTTAGTACTTTTTTTTGACGTTTGCCGCGGAGGTACACCCACCAAAAAATCTCAAAAAGAGCTACAACTTAAGACATGTACAAGTGCATAAATTTTTTTTTCCAAAAATCGTGGTGCGTCATGTCAAAAAATCGAAAATATTTGCAATAGAACACCAGTATTTAAGTACTAGAGTAGTATATATTTTATGTAAACTATAACATAAACATAAACGATCACGCTGAATATCCCCGAAGAGGTTGGCAGAGGTACTAATACTTCTGAACATCACTTGACTTTTTCACCTGGTGTTCAGAGTACCCACGTTTTGCATGGACTGTGTACTCACGTGATAGGGGGCAGACCTATCGCCGTTTTGTAAGAATACACTGTCACATGACTAAGTACAACCCAGCCATGTGGGTTTCCTCACGATGTTTTCCCTCATATGTCCTCCTCCTCATGATGTAGGCCCCCCATAAAAACATGCGATTAAAAGTTCATTTTATTCTCGTTTATCGTGATTTGGTTTGGTTGTTCTAGCTTGCATAGTGTATCTAAAATATAAGTTTAAAAAATACCTTGATAATTTGGTAAATGTCAAAAATCTCCAAAACAAAAGAAGATCGAGGGCTGATTTTTGTCACACAGTTACCGTGGCTGAAACCGGTGCAGCTCCATAAAAACCAGCCAGATCGGCTTCGGGGGCCAATCTTGTTCGCTTAGCCTGCTAGACCCTTTTTACCCTGCCTGACGCATTTACTAACATTACTCTACTTTGCTTCTCGTACCATACCCAAGAATCATCCCCCAAATATTTATTTAAGCTAAAAAGAAAACCTACAGTAATCCAACCGCGCTAAAATAATTGCAAATTTTCGCCATCTGTTTTAATCCCAAATAGCTATTAGTCATAAGTATTATCAGTTCACCCTAAATATTGTGACTTATTTTAATTATGGTTTCACCGCCACGCAATTTTAATTTTGAACTTAATCCGCTTACAACACTATGGTGTATGCAGATTCATAACTAAGGGTAGTGATGTTTATTAGAAATATCGATACCATTGCCTGTAAATTTATTAACTCGAATACCACGTATTAAAATTCGTATAAACTTAAGTTTTCTGAAGTCAATCATTGCAAGTTCACTTTTGCGCCTGTTTTTTTTCTTAATATTCTTCCAATAAAAAATATCTAATTCTTATGTATCAGCTCTCTCAGCACTTGTGAAAGTATTTTAATAATGAGATTGCGCTCTTTTAAGTCAACGCAATACATTTCAATTCGCATACATACATATACTCACAGCTATAAATAGCAAGTCTTCAGCCACGTTAGGAAGTGGACAAGATGGTAGAAATAAAGTATTATTGGTGATTGTTCTTTTTTCTCTATGGGTCTTTATCTGCATCGCCCAAAAATCACTTAAAAAGTCCCCATACCCTTAGTCGCCTCCTACAACACCCGTGGGTCGAAAGGGGTAGTGACATTCTAAGCCAGTACTATACGTCAATAACTCATAAATTCAAAATATTCAATTCAATATAATTTCTTACTGCAAACTCATAAGTATAAAATGAGGTACACTCGCGCACATCACTACGAAATGTTGGTACAATCATATCTGCAATTAACAGTGCGTAATCCTACCATGACAGGTTTCTTATTAACGCCATTTGTCAGTGACTGTACCCTTAGCCCAACTCTATATTATCTTTGAGATCTTCATTTGTTCTATAATGTTGGCATTATTTATCTACAGAGCTGTAGTTTTGTTATGTTTGTAAGAATGGGATATAGTTGTGAGTTATACATTTTATATGGAAAAAAATTGGTTGCCTGTATAAGTCGGTATACGGGCGAAAGTTTTACGTGACAACGACTTCGAGTGGTAAAATAATTTTAATGTGAATATTCATCCGTACAGTAGGAAGAAGGATGAAATTATGTCTGTCTCTCTCGCTCTTAGGCGGGCTAACCATGCCCGAGTGGAAGGGACGTGTGCCTCTCACTCGCTCTCATTGTGAGCGCATAACGTGAGCGGAGCGTAACGCAGTTTCTTGAAGTGTCACCCGGCAAACCAATTGATAAGACGTTGTCACGTCAAAAGAAATATCACTTGTATGGTTATCCTTCCTATGTAAAATATGTCAACGCATAATCCTATGAATGTTATTATGCTTAGACATATTTTACGACGTCTGTGGCCGGGAAGATAGGTGACTAGCTTCTCGGTTCCGAGATTGCGGGTTCGATCCCTGCTGAGAGCATCATCTGTGCGTAAATGATTGCTTCTTAGTCTCGGATGTTATTTATATGTGTATTATGAAATATTAAATATATCGTTGAGTTAGCATCCCATAATACAACTTATTAAGTTGTAATTAAGATTGGGGCTGGCTTGATCTGTGTAATATATATTTGCATTGAGATAATTTTATAGCTCGTACATACATACATACATATACTCACGGCTATATATCCCTAGAAGGGGTAGCCAGAGCTAAGGAATTGAAAGTTCCTCAGCCACTTTTGGAAATTTGAGTGGGGAAAAGATAGTAAAAATAGAGGTTGTTGGTGATGGTGATGGGTCTCCAACCGCATCGCCCGAAAATCCCTAAAAAGCCCCAAATACCGTTAGTCGCCTCTTACGTACACCCACCGGAAGACATGGGGTAGTGCTATTCTAAGCCGACACTAAGCTTTTATAGCTCAGTGGGAACAAAACCGATTCACATGCATGAGACGTGAGTTCAAATTCCGAAGTGGGCCTGTCCCGAAATGTGTCTTATATTAAGTCATATGTGAGTTTAATTTTATCAAGGATATCGGTTGTTAAGGGTTAAGGAAAATATCACGTTAAAACCACAATGGCTGAGTATCAGTTGCACTATTCTACACTATACACTATTCTAGCAAAACGTGGGAACACTGATTTCCACGACACTGTACGGTCGTGTAGTGCCAGCTTAAAATGTCACTACCTTGCTTCTTAAGTGGCTTTTGGGCGATGCGGTTGGAAACCCATCACCAATGATACTTTCTTAATACCATTTTGTCCCCATCAACTTCCAAATGTGGCTGAGGAGTTACTAGCTCTAAAGTTCTGGCTACCCCTTTTAGGGATTTATGGCCGTGCGTATATGTATGTATGTATGTCTGAAATCCAATATAGTTTTATCCATCCGCTAATGATGCCTCATACCTTACATATCAACGTAATAGATTTTTTTTCTGTATTCCAATTTCGTCTTACAGATCCACAATCATAACTTGGCCGGCGGCGACTCTGGTACTACTGTCGCCATTTTGAAATTTCGGCCTGTCATTGTCAGTTAGTTCTTAACTAAATAAAAATTATAGGGTGACCTACGTATATAATAAATTATCACTTTCATAAATATTTTTTTGTAGTGGAAACTTTTTTCAAAAACAATTATTTTTTTATGTATCTTTGCTTATTGATAAACGCTTTTATTTCCAGTATTCAATATAAAAATTCATGAAAATTATTATTTATATTGTTAAATTTTATCTAAGTAGGCTAACACCGTCCGAAAAGTTGTGCGCGCATCGATAGTCATGCGGTGCGGGTTACGGGAAGTTGGGAAATGCTCTTGAATAAGATTTCACTTCGTATACACTGATGCGTGGGTTCTAATCCTAATGCGGGGATGTACCAATGTGTCATTTCTTAAGTCATAACTGTCTGACATATATATAAAAATACAAGGCAAATACGACGTGATAACCGGTGTTGTACCTAACGGACCGTGCAAGCGACTAGTGTTCAAATCCCGGTTCGGGCCTACACCCATTTGTCTTTTCTAAAGACATATGTGTGGTTGATTTATCACAGTTTTTAACGGTGAGGGAAAACATTGTGAGGAAACCCACATAGCTGAGTTGTACTTAGTGGTGTGACAGTGTAGTCGTACAAAACGGCGATAGGCCTGCCCCCTATCACGTGAGTACACTGTCCATGCAAAACGTGGGTACTCTGAACACCAGGTGACAAAGTCACGTGATGTTCAGAAGTATTAGTACCTCTGCCAAACCCCTTCGGGAGTATTCGGCGAGAACGTTTATGTTATGTTATGTTATATTATATGTTACAAGGCTGTTAACAGCAATAAATAAGTGCCCATAAATTCACTGACCCAGCAAAATTAATGACCCAAACGATATCTGATGTTTAGAATTATTTTTTCTGTGCCACCTTTTTAGGGGATCTATGTGTAAATATGAAATGTAAAAGACAGTACACAACAAGTTAAGCCTCTAATTTACAGGATTTAAAAAATGATTTTAAGTAGTTACCCACTTATTAACTCTGAGTGGCACAAATAACAAATCCTTAAGTATAAAATAATGAAACAGCTTGCAGAAAAGTACAATTGGCAGTGTTATCGCTAAAAGCTTCCAGACAACATTTGGGAGTAAAGATCATCAAATTTAGGATACACAGTCATTCGGGTAGACATACCAGACAAGGGCAAAAATAAATAAATATAATTAGCTTACATTAAAACGAACTTGTTTACTTACAATAATAGTTATTACATACATACATACATATACTCAAGGCTGTAAATCCCTAGAAGGGGTAGCCCGAGCTAAGGAAATAGAAACTCCTCAGCCACTTTAGGAAAGTTGAGTGGGGTAAAGATGGTAAAATAAAGGTAATTGGTAATGGGTCTCCAACCGCTTCGCCCAAAAATCTCTTAAAAGCCCCAATACCGTTAGTCGCCTCTTACGTACACCCACCGGCAGAAATGGGGTAGTGCTATTTTAAGCCGACACTACACAGCAACTAGTTATTAATTAAATGAATAATATATAAATTGTTTTATTAAGACATTTCAATACATAAATAAATTAGCCTGTATGATGTAAAGTTATTTCCCTTATAAAGGTTATTTTTTATTTACTGGCAATACTAATATCGATGACAGCGACAGCCCTTACCGGCCAAGATAAGATTGTGGATCTGTACGCACTAAATTATTGACAATATAATCTGTAACTCATTCGGTCTTAAGTAACTCTTCATTCAATGGGACTTCATTTCCATAAACTCTAAAGCATAGAAATTAAAAATAAAAAGAATAAAAAAAATATGATTTAATAGTACAATAAGCAAAGTTTAAATGTAACCTAACTCTACAAACTCTTCCACAATATCATTAATTCTCTTACAGTAGTATGGGTTTTTGGGTAATTTTATATCTGTAAATTTATCCTTACCATAGTCAATACTTTCACCGTCTTCAGAATTAAAAAGCGCAAGGAGTTGAATGGTTACTAACAAGCCATAATCAAGTTTTATTTTGTAATTATGCTCGAAACATTTCCTTGGGTACACTTTGTTCGCTTCAAGATTGAAGTACCTAAGAAATCTTTCTAATTCGCAATAGTATAGGTTTTTCAAATTATCCATGTGTTTTTTTCTAAAATTTGTATCCGTTGAAAGAAAAATGCAGAACAAAAGATCATGTATTGGATCACCGTGATGAATCAACTGGTAGTCAATGGTTATCACCTCTTTGAATATTCCACCCTGAAAACAGTATGCTAATAAAAATAAACATAGTATATATACTCTACATAAACTGCTGTCTAGTATCGGCTTAGAATATTTCTTGCTGGTAGTGGTCGTACATCATACTACGGACACCTGACTTAAAATACAAACTATTTTCTACATTAAAGTTCAAACAAACTCTATTGGTCAAATTTAAGGCTTGCCGCTTCCATTTTATTTGAACCATTTTTATAATTAAATTATTGATTCATCGTATAAATAAAAATGTTATGTTATGTTATTATATGTATGTTTATATTATGTTTATATGTGTTAGTACCTATGCAAATCCCTTCGGGGATATACGGCGTGAACGTTTATGTTATGTTTATGAATATTTTGTTTGTTTTTTTTTAAACAAAGCTAGAGAGGTTTGCCAGGATCGTACAAAGTGGCCAACGATAGTCTCTGCCCACCCCAATGGGAACTAACGGCGTGAGTATATATATATGTAACGACTAAATAATAACAAAAGGTTAGTCTTACCTCAGCTCTGACTAGAATATTAGTTGCTTTGTAATCACCGTGACATATTGTAAAAGGTCCGCCAATCTTGTTATAATAATAGGAATAGTATTTTTCCAAGGCAGGTTTTAGAAACATTAATAATCTCTGTCGCCGATGGTAATCTTTTATTAGTTTTGCATTTTCTTCAAACATGAATTCGATAGACCTTTTCAAATCCTGATTTAAAATGAGCGGCCACTGAAAGTTCTTAATAATACTTTCGTAGTATTCGCCTTCGTAATGTTTTAAGGCAAAAGAAAGGGAGTGAAACTTTGCTAGATTCACAATTGCAAGTTCCAGTAAACGCAAAGGAATCAATTCATTTGTTTTATGGTATGTTTCAAATCCTTGGCCATCCATATTTTCCAAAATTATCACTTCATTATTATAGGTTTCGAAACATTTCACGAATTGATATCGATCTATAGCAGAAACATCGAATTTATCTTGTAGTTGTTGATAATATTTTTGGATCACTTTGTAGGTTAGTATTTCTCTTCGATATATTTCAGTCATTTTTATGAAACTAACATTATGCTCATTGTCCATTTTAATCTTGGCAAATAATTTAATTTCTTTAATTTTATCATGTGAAGTATATTTCAAATCTATTCGAAATAAGTTTGCCAAAAAATTCCGCCCTTTTAATATCACAGGATTTATATCCGTTAGATATTCTGAAATATTTTGCTTTTTCATTATTTTTCGCACTGCTTCCTCGATTAATTTGGAACATCTTTCATTCAAAGTGGTCATATTAAATAATAATTTGAAATGTTTTTATAAAAACTATACAAGTAAGTAAATTAGTTATCAGGTCAAGGCTAAGAAGGTTTACATCGAACACTTTCCACTTGTAACACAAAACACAAGTTGTGTTCACAACATTTGACTTCGAAGAATACACTTAGCCACTTATAATTATAATGTACATCACTGCAGAGGTGGAGGTGTGTGTGATTAGATTAGCTTTGTTTTCATTTTCATATCCTGTTGCACTCTAAAACCATTGTTGTTGTTCTGCGAAGTGAATGAGAAAAAAGATGAGGTTGTCTCTTTCTTAATTTGTCATCCACTTTATCTTGTGTGTAAGGATGCCTTTCCACCAGAGATGTGCTATGCAGCTATGCTGCAAAGATGTACAAGCTGCGCTACGAAACTATGTGACCTTTCCGACCAATACTAATCATTGTAGCTGTGCGAGGAAGATTCGCTACGAAGATGCGCCTCCACGCAGTAGCTGTGCAAGAAGTTGCGCCTCTCTAGCTATGCGTATGAATAGTACGCACGCATTCATAGGACGGATCCATAGCAAGCATCTATAGCACACAACTATAGAACACATCATTCCATATAAAAAACAAATCTTAGTTTAATCCATTTCCATCGGTGCTATAAAGATATTATAAAGACGAATATTTTGTTTGTTTCTTTTTTGAAACAAAGCTAGAGAGGTTTGCCAAGATTTTACTGAGTGACGACCGATAGTCTTTGCCAACCCAAATGGGAACTAATGGCGCGAAAACTACAGACAAGGTTCTGATGATGATTTGTATTCTTCGATCATATATACCAAAGATACACCAACAAAGCACGAAAAACGGCCCCGCCAAACTGTGCTTCTTTATATGATAAGCACAGTTTCACTGACAGTCGCGTGCTGGATCTTGCAATAAATAATAGGTCTTAAGAAAATGCGGTAAGGTCGATCATTGTAGGAAAATAAATATTTAATTTAATGTTTTTTGACATGAATTCCTCATGTGGGGATTATTACTCATGAATAAAAGATGTTATTAAAGGAAAGAAAAATTTCGACACTGGCGGGGTTCGAACCCGCGACCTTCGGGTATACGCCCCCGTCGCTCTGCCAACTGAGCTACAGTGTCAGTTGGCATCCAGCGCGAAATTTCTCTATCCTTTGTTTCTTTTTTACACGTTCAAGTAGTGTTTGCGTTTCCTACCTCCGAATTTTAACTAATTCGGACGGCCACTTGTCTACCTTTTCAGATAGAATGCAAATGTTGGAAACGCCTAACTATCACATAATTTAATGTTTTTTGACATGAATTCCTCATGTGGGGATTATTACTCATAAATAAAAGATGTTATTAAAGGAAAGAAAAATTTCGACACTGGCGGGGTTCGAACCCGCGACCTTCGGGTATACGCCCCCGTCGCTCTGCCAACTGAGCTACAGTGTCAGTTGGCATCCAGCGCGAAATTTCTCTATCCTTTGTTTCTTTTTTACACGTTCAAGTAGTGTTTGCGTTTCCTACCTCCGAATTTTAACTAATTCGGACGGCCTCTTGTCTACCTTTTCAGATAGAATGCAAATGTTGGAAACGCCTAACTATCACATAATTTAATGTATTTGACATGAATTCCTCATGTGGGGATTATTACTCATAAATAAAAGATGTTATTAAAGGAAAGAAAAATTTCGACACTGGCTGGAAATAAATATTTAATTGTCAAACAGTCTTGTCATTCTTGGGGTCCACTTTTGTGCGTTGAATTTGTATGGAGTGCGGCATCTTTGGTGTATATGATCGAAGTTTGTATTATGTCAAGCCGATGAAGTTGCGCTGGTCTACTAGTATCCTATATAGCTAAACTTATATAACATAATAATAAATAAAGAATAAATAAAGGAAAGAAAAACTTCGACACAATTCTTTATTTATAAGTAATAATCCCCATAATGAGGTTTACATGAACAAAAAGATTTAAATTATATAACATAATGTCAAATTATCAGCACAATACTTCAACTCCAAACAAGAATCTGATTCTCGAATGAATATAAATGACGTCACATCCGGAGTAACCAGAGACTGTTCTAGGAAATGACCGCGAATTTGTCATTGTCAAATTTGAATACCGAACAAGCGAATGGAGGGAAAACAAATGTCATCTGTTTTCTGGCAGAAGAACGCTCACAGAGTACGCTCTATTAAGTTTGGGCGTTTGGTTTGTGTTTTGTTCTCTGACGTCAATTTTTAAGCATTATATTTATTTCTTGGGGTACATGTTTCTCGTACGATTTATTTTGGTAATCAACTGTCGATTGGGGTGGATCGGTTGCTTTAAAAGAAAATAGGTATTCTACGAATTAATTCTACAACCAAGTAACGGAAGATTGGCTGTTTTTTATTGAAATAACTTTTGAAAAGTAATTTTACTATAGTATTAAAAAAGGCAATAATTTGTATATTTTTGTGTGTTTCTTCGGATAAAACACACAATTTTTAAATTTATAAAAGAAACCTAACCCATTTTACCAGCGTTTTCCGTATGAGGCGTTGAGGCGTTTTATTTTGTAATATTTTCTGCACGCAACTTGAAAAACATAACATAACATAAACGTTCACGCCGTTTATCCTCGAAGGGGTTGGCAGAGGTACTAATAAATTAACCACACATATGTCTTTAGAAAAGACAAATTGGTGTAGGCCCGACCCAGGATTTGAACACTAGTCGTTTGCACGATAACCGAGTGTTCTACCCACTGGGCTATAGCGGTAGCACGGTTTTTAATGTATTATTATATTTAACAAGTAATAACAAATAATGTGTTGTTCTGACCAAGTACAGTTTTATCATATGTATAGATTAAAACGAAGCGCAAAGAGGTTAGTCATGATGGTAGAAGGCGACAATAGATTTTCGCTGCCCTAATATATGTACACATGTTTTAAGCATCGATATGAAACTTATAAAACATCATTTAAAAGTCTCAAAACTTCAAAAATACCTAACCATTTTTTAAATATTTTAAGCATTAGACATATCCTCAAGCAGATTATCAATATATCACCCTTTTTCTAAGACGCAACAAAACTGACATTTATGCGCAAATTGTATTAAAATTAATGATTCTTATAACAGGTTAGAGATCCCTTTACAACTGATTGAGAAGGGTTCCTTTGGTAACAAAAACAAACTTTCTCATTCAATAAACTACAGACCCCTGTCAGCGGACCACAAATGTAAAGAATGAAAAATGAAATGAACTGGACATCACTAAATATATTGTTAGACCACTAAAAGTTTGAATAAAAGACATATAGGGTATTAGGATATTATTATGAGTTTTATTATATTCTTGTAAATTTTATTCTTCTTTTTTTATTCTTGTAAACACAGTTTGATATTGAAGTATACAATTTTTAAATAAAAAATATATTTTTGGAACTTCAATGCACTGAATTTTTGGGGCACAAAAATTGGTCATGAGTTATGACTAGGTTCAACAAGCTGCCCCAGTTTGATTAAATTACAATATTAGTGACCTAACTCAGTTAGTTATTGTGTACAACCTCTAAAAGTTTTCGTTAGATTTCGTGAGAAATATTAGTCTCAACTGTTATTTCATTGACGCACAAAGTAAATAGTGCGCTAAGGTATGTGCAACGAAAAAAATGTTAACTTCGAGAGCAAAACTTTTCGATGTTCATACTTTTAGTATTAAAGTAGCATTTACAATTCACACTCATCATTATAACAATCCTTGCTTGACCAGGTTCTGTCCTCTCTGATCCATGTAAAGGATTTTTTTATCTAAACTAAATCATGTCAGTTTTCAAGCAATAGGAATGAACGTTTAATTTAACTAAACATTCACGCTGTTTAGCTCTGAAGGAGCGGACTTCTGAACAGCATGTGTCATTTTGGTCACCTGGTGTTGAGAGTTTCCAAGTTTGGATTAGACAGTGCACCCAAGTATTAGGATGATATTATGACTTAGCTGTGAATATTATATCACGATCACGATGTTTTTCCTCATGATTACCATGTTTTTCCTCACCCTCAACAACCCTTATAAATTAAAACCACAAATATTTCATTTTGGTGTGGGCCTGACTTAAGAAGCGGTGGTTTTCCCGTTGAGTTATCAAGATTCTTTTATAAAACTCAAATCTGATTGCATTTATAACCAATCATTTCCCACTCATTCATCGAATACCTTTTGCTTTCTTTAATGCAGACACATGTCGCAAAAACTTGTTGTTGGGACGTTGACAACGACCCAACTTTTACTCGCAACTGGCTGAAAACATTGGAGAAGACAGAGAAGCGTCACTTCAAAGGAGAGACAAAAACAAAAACATTTTTTGTATAAAAACGCTGACACAGGCTCATTTTACCCCTTTTTTCTCATCAAAACCACAAGAAGACACGGAGAAGACAAGATAGACATTTATCATTGTAAAGTAATATCTATAATGTTCATATAAACATATTGTAATACAGATTGTAATAGTGGATTGGAACCAGTAAAATCAAAGTCACCGAATATACTGCCTTGATTTATTCATCCAACCATCAACTTTCGAGAGGCTCCTGCGTGGCGGAACCAACTTCGTGGTCGTGGAGCAGACGCACAAGTGCTGCTATCGTTTACTTGTAAAATATGAGTAATATTGTTATGAATATAAAATGTTTTTGGCTTTTTAATCTATTAGTGTTATTTTTAAGCAAAAGTAGAACCTTTTTTAATGATTGAGATTTTTAGCTCAAATGCAATTAACTGTATTTCCGTCTTAAGTTTTATCAACCCCTTGAATATATATTTGCCAAATAAAATTTGTTTTAATTTTATTGTATTTTTTTTAATTTATTCTCTCTTTAATAAGAACGAACCGTCCCATTTATCTGGGGCTCTTAGCAAAATTTACATGAAATCCGACACATGATTAATGCGTTGCCATGATACACGTATCACTGGGCACTGTGTGTTTATTTTAAGTGATGTTGATAAATTATACCGGACTCACAGTGGACATGGTCACGTTTTTGTCAATGCAATACATTTATGTGATAACTTAAGGTTTGTGAATAAATCAATTAAAGCGTACAATGTTTGTCGTATAATATAAAAATTGAAGAAACATATATACATACATATACTCACGGCTGTAAATCCCTAGAAGGGGTAGCCAGAGCTAAGGAATCAGAAATTCCTCAGCCACTTTTGAAAATGATAGTGGGGAAAAGATGGTAAAAATAAAGGTTGTTGGTGATGGGTCTCCATCCGCATCGCCCAAAAATCCCTAAAAAGCCCCAAATACCGTAAGTCGCCTCTTACTTCTTAAGCCGACAGTACACAGCTAAGAAGAAAATGGTTTAGAATTACATATATATTAAGTGATAACTAAAATAAATACTCGAGGCCATAAATCCCAAATAGGGGTAGCCAGAGCTTCAGAGCTATAAACTTGTCAGCCATGTTGGTGATGTGTCTCCAACCATTCAGCTCAAATATTTTTTGCCAATATGTGCATCAACAGTGCGACAAGAATAATTAGAAAACATATCGCTTGTTTCGGAAGTAGTAAGTGTCTTTTATCCTTATTACCTCATACTCCCGCATTGCTTGAAATGAGTTTCATTAACATTACATACATACATACATACATATACTCACGCCATTAATTCCCATTGGGGTAGGCAGAGACTATCGATCGCCACTTCGTACGATCCTGACAAACCTCTCTAGCTTCGTTTACATCCATCAATCTTTTCATACATGCTCTTTTATTCTTCATACTTCGGACGCCAGCCTTTTTGAGCACACTCTCAATTTGGTCCAAGTGTGTTCTCCGTGGTCGTCCTCTACTAACATTACCATCCACACTAGCTCTATAGATCCCTTTTACCAATTTTCTATCATCCATCCTCTCTATGTGCCCAAACCATCTCAACATTCCTTTTTCTATCTTTCTTACAATATCATCTTTCACACCACACTTTTCACGAATAACGCTATTTCTCACTCGGTCACACAATCTAACATTACAATTTTTTCTGAGGGACCTCATCTCTACTGCATTCACTCTGCTCTCATGCTTCTTCTGCCACACCCAACATTCGCTTCCATACATAAGCGTAGGAACAAGAACAGCATCATGCACAGCCATTCGGGCCTTTTCAGACACCGATTGACTGATCATTAGGCTATTCATTGCTCCATTTACCGCATTACCCTTTTTCACTCTTCTTTCAATGTCTTCATCACATTTTCCATCCCTTGTAAACAAACTTCCCAGATATACAAACTCCTTCACCTGTTCCACATCCTTACCATCAATCGCAATCACGCATTCTGTCACATCTTCCTGTCTCTCAAAAACCATCGTTTTGGTCTTATCCACATTCACCCTCATTCCCTTTCTTACAAAAGACTCACATGCAATATTCATCATCTCTTGCAACTCTTCTGCCGATGATGCAAGTAGCACTTGATCGTCAGCATACAAGAGGCATTTAATGATGAATCCACCCATCCTTAGTCCATAATCACTTTCACGCAACTCTGTCAAACAGTCATCCATGAACAAATTGAAGAGCCACGGAGAAGCTACACATCCCTGTCGGACACCCCTAGAGATTCCGAACCAGTCAGTGTTTTCCCCGTTTACTCTTACACATGCACTAGAATCCTCATAGAGTGACTCATAGTTGACTCCCCAACCTGAACTTGGATAACACCTCCCATAAACACTTTCTTACCACCCTATCATACGCCTTCTCTAAATCAATGAAGGAGCAATACACCTTTTGGTTCTTAGCTAAGAACTTTTCAGTGATGCTCCTTAGAGAGAAGATTTGATCCATACATCCCATTCCTTTCCTAAATCCCGCTTGCACATCCCATATTTTCTCATCAGTTTCATTCATCACTCTTTCAATCAGTACCTTAGCATACAATTTACCAACAATGCTGAGTAAGCTGATGCCGCGGTAGTTTTTAGCCTCTTGGTGTGACCCCTTTCCTTTATATAGAGGCACAATCACCGCCTTGCACCAGTCTCGAGGAACTTTGCCACTCGACCAGCATTTTTGGAAAAGGAAGTACAACCAAGAAGCCACCAACCCTTTACCAGCCCTCAGCATTTCGATAGTAATCCTATCATACCCTGCCGCCTTCCCTACTTTCATACTTTTCATTGCTTTCATTATTTCTTCCATACTAATCTCACTGTCACTGAAATCACCCATCTCTTAACAAATTAATAAAGGTTGTTGGGGATGGGTCTCCAACCGCATCGCCCAAAAATCCATTAAAAAGCCCCAATACCCTTAGTCGCCTCTTACGTACACCCAGGGGAAGAAATGGAGTAGTGCTATTCTATGCTGACACAACATAGAAACACTACCTAACACACATATTCTACACTGTATGAACTCTACTCCCATGGTGATTTCAAATGAGAATTCTCACTTATAGACCTCACAGTAAGTCAACAAATGAGTAATAGCTGCGTTCTATCATAATACCCACAAACACAGGGTAACTGCTCCAGTCAACATTTTTCACATGAACAATACTTTCCAAAATGCAAATATAAATATATTCGCGGCTATAAATGCTAAAACAGAGTAGCTAGAGCTTTTAGAATACAAATTTTGTTATCCACTTCGGAGAAAAAAAGTTCAAATAAAGGATAGTGCGGATGAGACAATTGTTCGGTGATACTCGTTTTGTTGAATTTTTTACTAGGTCTACGGACTAATTTTGCTAGAATAATAACCCTAGGGAAATAGACGACCTATAATATAAATATTCAACAAAAATTATGATGCAATTAGAATCCCATTGAATTTGAATCTTTACGAGCATCTGTGATTAATTAGAACCAATGTCTATTTATAAAAAATACATTCAATTGGTTAAGTTTTTTAAATTTAAGTCCAAACCAATTATTTATTTATTTAAACACTTTATTGCATACACAAAAACACACAAACAGTATATTACACAATAGTTACAACAGTACATGTACACAAAGGCGGACTTATCGCCTTAACGCGATTTCTTCCAGTCAACCTTTGTGTTAATGTGTTAATAAAACCAATGTGTTAATAATTCTTTATAAATTAAGTAAACAATACGGTATTAAAACAGAAAAGTGTCGATTTAAGATATCAGAATCGGTATTTGTATTTCCAATACAAACGAGTACCCATCTATTATTTAGCCGGTGCGCCCGGAGCTTACCGCCAGATTTACAGTTTCAGCTGCTAGACGAAACAAAACTTCCGAATATGTCATTAATCTCATATTTTTCTTGCGGTTTCCGAATTTTTTTCGACAAAAGCGTTGGTTCGAATTCTGGTGGATTTTCTGGGGTTTATTTCGTTTTATTTTCATCTGGGAATTTTGAAACCTGACGTTGTATTTATCTTCCAATATTTACCTACATTTTGCGACATTAACTAATTTTAGTAAACCGCTGGAATAATACCAGTTAAAAAAATAGGATATAATTATTTAATTTATTGACCCATGATATCAGAAATCAGTGATAAAAAAATCACATCATTAAACTCTGTTAAACATTGAATAAAAAAAAAATAACTAGTGATTGTTTTGAAACTGTTTCTCACGTATTTTTTCCCATTTTTTATTTTTGAGTAGCAAAGAAAACTGTCTTTTATATTTTATTCAAAATAGAATAAAAATTATTGCAGGAAAGCATCGTTCCCCTCACATCATCTAACCATCCGCAAAGCCTTCGATGCTTCAGCTCAAGAACCCGTATGCAAATGCTTCAAGAAATTTATTGTCATAAATTCTGTCGCTAAGTGATATTCGTATAAATCGAGACTTGAAGAACGGAAAATATGCTCGACATTTTCCCTATTTTATGCAAAACAATAACCAGTATAAAATGACATTCATCGCTTCTATTTAAACGTATCAAAGGGTCAAGTAAAACTGGTTCGAATTTCTAGCTAACAATAGTGAGAAGTTTATTTGCGACGTATTTTCTCTGATTACCCTCCATTTTGAGAATTGTAGTAATAAGCGCTAAATGAAAACTGATTGCTTCGAAGTGCTGAGTAATATTGACTTCTTTTTGATGGAACAAATGGTTTCCGGTATAGTTATTTGATATTAAAAAGTATATTAATTGATTGGAATATAGATAAATATACTTAATTTTACTGGTTTTTCACTTATATTAAACTAGCAAACCACTCTCTAAAGTAGCTATAATATCGAGAGCAGTGTATCAGTTATTATGACGCCAAATTTAATGTACGTGCTTGCCGGTACATACTTGACTAATCAGGCTATCAATCAAATTTGGTGACAATAAAGTGTCATATAATGTATGTGTAAGAGTCGACTCGGTTCACTTTGGCAAAAAATCAATTGGGTGCTACGCACACTCAATAAGGGCCTTCAGTGTCGAAATGATTGTTGTAAAAATATAATGTTTTGAACAGAGAACATGGTAATTTTGTTCAAAATTTAAATGTAAGTAACATTACACTCCGAATTTAAATTCAAACGATTATATTGTATTTGTTTACGATATCGCTGAAGAGGCGAAACAAATCGCCACTTTACGATTATTTACGCAACTATCTACAAATTTCAAATGGGGTTTTATTTGGAAGCGTTTGTGACGCTATCAAAAAGCTTTGTGCAATAAATTAAAGGTAATATACATGTTAATGGTGAAAGGAAAATGTAAGTTTCCCCTTTAGCTTGTGTTGACTTTTTGTATTTTTGGTTACATGGAGTTACGAAGACACTTCTTTTTTGGTAAGTTATTATAGTAAATGACAATAATAGGTTTGGTATAGAAGATGAGTAGGTAAATTTACAGTGTGATAAGGACAAGGCAGGTATCTAAACAGTTAATAATGAAAATCGATGTATGAAAGGGTTTCTTAATGGATACAAAATTCCAGAAGATTGATAGGTTTGTACACGCAATTGATAGCGTTTGATTATAATATCTCAATGGTAAATAATGATATGTATGAGTAATGTTTGTATGAACGTGTATTGGCAATAATCCAAAATTTACTAGTTTATGTTTTTTGTTTATGGATATTACATGAATACATATACTCACGGCTATAAATCCCTAGGAAGGGGTAACCAGAGCTAAGGAATAAGAATTTTGGAAGTTGCATGGAGAATAGATGGTAAAATAAAGGTTCTTGTCGATGGGTCTCTAACCGCATCGCCCAATAATCCCTTTAAAGCCCCCAATACCGTTAGTCGCCTCTTACGTACACCCACCGGAAGCTGGGCCGACACTACACAGCTACACATTGTTAATCTATACTTATAATAAATCTGTAGAGAGGTCAATTCTGTACATGAAATATATTTTCAAAATAACTATCAGGTTGTGATTAGGGATCGATACTGATGCCAAAAATGCAATCAGTAAAATTTTTGTCTGTCTGTCTGTCTGTCTTTCTGTCTGTCTGTCTGTCTGTCTGTCTGTCGGTTTGTATGTTCCTTATGGAAATGAAAACTACTCGATGGATTTTAACGAAACTTGGTACAATTATTCTTCATACTTCTGGGCAAGTTTTTGTATACTTTCCAACCGAGTTGTTAAGGGGAATTTTGGGAAATTTTGGGAAAACGGGAGAAGTTACTCCATTTTTTAAGCTTCTGTCGCGTGTGCAGCCTTAATGGTTAAACTTACATAGAAATCATGTATGACGGAAATATTTTTCATAAAATTATCTAAAAAAAAATCCGTAACAGTTTATGTCTATCTTTTACGGTTGACTCACAATAACACGTGTATTTCCTGATAGCTTAGCAGTTTGGAACATTCTGATTATTTTTGTTTACTCTTACGTTTGTAAACCTCTCACTTATCCATTAAAAAAGGTTACATTAAAACCTATTCAATAAAAAAAGAATCATAGAAATCGGTAGAGAAATACCGAAATTATACATAAAATAAGCCATCGCGCCCGTGATTAAAACCAAATCTTTACTAATTTACATATAACATACTAGATGGCGCCAGTAGTTGCATCCTACATCACGTAATGATTTATTGTTTAGTATAAGTACTTCATAGCGTTTTATTCCAAAATTTGCTATTAAACGGAAATACTGAACCGTTCATTAAAGCGCATTCAAAATCACCAAACTACACTGTTTAGGGAGTGCTATAAATTTAATAAATTGAAAACATTGCGCTGAATTTCACAATGATTGAGCAGTGACTGAAGAAAGATACCTCAGATATTTAAAAAAACAACGCTAACCGTGCGAAGCTGGGACGATCCACTAGTATATAATAAAATCATTGCAGCTATCGCTGTATACTTTTGATTATTAGTCGTAGGAAGTTGTATTTCAGTCTGACTTTTCATAGTTCTACAAAACTCTTGATTCCGAAGAAATGTTTATTGCCAATTCACACAAAAGCATGTTTATTTTAGTCATATTCTATTTTCACATACGGGTTTTAAAGTTACGATTATTTTAAAGTTTTAAAATGTACCTTCTCCATTATTATAATATTTGCACATCTGCAACCCCTATAGATTAAGAGAAGTCGCTAAGAAAACGTATCGTCCGTGTGAGGTGGCTATCGGTGTGTGACTAAAAGCATTGTAAATTTAAATCCATTGCTGCTGCAGTCAGCAGCCGAATGTAAAATACTCGACTGTAGTCACCGATGCATAGCAAACTGAAAATTTATTGGTATCGAGTGTTACCTAGTTTTAGTTTTGGTAACTACGTTCGTTTAATTTACATACATATTAACTTATACTCAGGCCCATTATTCCCATTGGGGTAGGCAGAGACTATTGTTCGCTATTTTGCGCGATCTTGAATATGACGATAAAATAATTAAGAAATACAAAGCCATTAGTGTAAATGCATACATACATAAATATACTCACAGCTATAAATTTCTAAAAGGGGTAGCCAGAGATAAGGAATTAGAAATTCCTCAGCCACTGTTGGAAGTTGCATGCGGAAAAGATGGTGAAATAAAGGTTGTTGGTGATGGGTCTCCAACCGCATCGCCCAAAATCCCTTAAAAGCCCCAATACCGTTAGTCGCCTCTTACGTACACCCACCGGAAGAAATGGGGTAGTGCTATTCTAAGCCGACACTACACAGCAGTAGTGTAATAATAGAATAGCAACAACATCCTCTTTTATGAGTGTTTTACATGGTAACTAAGGGATGTAAGTGTATTTAAGTATGTGTCACTTTTGGTATAGCGTTTGTAGCTGCTTTATCTACTTA
Source organism: Bedellia somnulentella (assembly GCA_963576735.1). Taxonomy (NCBI): domain Eukaryota; kingdom Metazoa; phylum Arthropoda; class Insecta; order Lepidoptera; family Bedelliidae; genus Bedellia; species Bedellia somnulentella. Next base: position 2,976,991 of record OY755191.1, read on the forward strand.
TTTGGTTTGCCAACAGAGCATACATTAAATACAACTTAAAAACAAACATTCACATAATAACAAAAAAACATCACAGGTGTGCACCAATTACAGGCAGAACACATCATTCATAAGGCATGACATATAAGTTGTGTTTTTTTTTCTTAAACCACAACTGTAACATACAAGTTGTGGTTTTTTTCTAAATCTTAAACTAAGTCCTAAACATAAATCTAATGGATATAAATATTCACAAACTTAAATTACAAAAAAGATATGTTTTAAAAAATAATAATAATAAATTTAGTTTTCTGATTGGTACAAATACTAATAAAGTAATGGGATACAAAAAAAATAAAATTTAACAAACATATTATAGATATTTAATAATTTTCTTTTTCAAAACTGGAAAAGAGTCGTGGAAAATGTCTAGGTCAAAATGTTTTGAGTTCAACTCATTATCTGTTCAACTGAATATACTGCTTATTTTCTTAGTAGGGAAGAAGTTGAAAAAATGCAGATAGTATGGGCTCCTTTATTAAATTATAATTTTTAGATGATCCACTCTAACACCGGTGAAGTTCTTTACTTTATTTTGGATACTTAAAATAAATAAATAATATATCAATTCATATTAAGTGAAGTGCCGGCTTAGAATGTCATTACCCCTTTCTAACTACGGTTGTTGTAAGAGGCGACTAAGGGCCAGTTTTTTGATCCGTAGTTAAAAATATAACCATTTGTTACATTGACTATAGTTAAATGACTAACCATTAGTTAAATCGTAAATCCATTTTGGTTCCATATTTGACATTAGTTACTCTAACCACGGGTCAAAAAATGCATTTTGCTGAAATCTAACTAATAGTTACGATATTTAACAAATTGTTGAGTTAACCACGGATCAAAAAACTGGCCCTAAGGGTATAGGGCTTTTTAAGTGGTTTTTAGGCGATGCGGTTGGAGACCCATCACCATAGATACTTTATTTCTACCATCTTGTCCCCCTCTCAACTTGCAAATGTGGCTGAAGAGTTCCTAGCACTGAAGCTTTGTTTACCCCTTTTTGGGATATATGGCCGTGAGTATATTTATTTATTAGTTTAAAGGTATTGGGGCTTTTAAGTGATTTTTTGGCCTTTATTTTACTATCTTCTTCCCGCTCAACTTTCCAAACGTGGCTGAGGAATTTCTAATTCCTTTGCTCTGGCTACCCCTTCTAGGGATTTACAGCCGTAAGTATATGTATGTATGTATATCAATGTATATTTTCATAAGTCATTGCATAGCGCACGCTTAATACTACAGTGACCTATTTCAAAATTTTGATGAATTGAGTTACAATACTTCACAGACCTTAAAAAGCATGCTCTACAACATAGGCACGAGAAAACACCCGTATTCTTGACACAAAAAGTTTCAATTTCACTTAGGTCTTTGTCGTCTCGTATTCATATGTTGTTGAGCATGATTTTAAGGTCCGTGCAGTTTTGTAACTCAACACATCAAAATTATGACATAGGTCACTGTAGTATTAAGTATTATTATTGTTTAGTATTAGAATTGTTAAATTATCAAGTTTTCTGACGTTGAATTTAAGGTGATAAAGTACATACACATACATACATACATATACTCACGGCTATAAATCCCCAGAAGGGGTAGCCAGAGCTAAGGAATTAAAAATTCCTCGGCCACTTTTGGAAAATTGAGTGGGGAAAAGTTGGTAAAGTAAAGGTTGTTGGTGATGGGTTTCCAACCGCATCGCCCAAAAATCCCTTAAAAGCCCCAATACCGTTAGTCGCCTCTTACGTACACCCATCAGTAGAAACGGGGTAGTGCTATTCTAAGCCGACACTACACGGTGATAAATACGTCGTATGTATATTAAATCAGCCATTTTATCGGAGCTTTATCGTTCAGTACGCACACATTTATTATTATTATCAGCTATAACACTGGATCGGTGAGCTGAAAGAGCTATTAGCATAAACTTTTGATTGGCACTTATATCGCCACTTGAAACTTGGCTCTACAGCGGCAGTGGTTTCAATATGAAAAGTTTATACATTTTGCTTCGATGTATGATGGTAATGTCACAAAAGCTTTAACGTAAGAACATTACTGGGCCAGTATTGTTAATGATTTTATTTTGAAATAATAGAAAGTTATTATATGGGAAAACATTGTAATTTAGCCGTGTAGTGTCGGCTTAGAATAACACTACCCCATTTCCACCCGTGGGTTATCGTCGGAGGCGACTAATGGTATAGGGGCTTTTTAAGTGACTTTGGGCGATGTGGTTTAAGACCCGTCACCAAAAACATTTATTATTACCATATTTTCCCCAATCAACTTCCAAAAGTGGCTGAGGAATTTTTCATTCCAAGGCTCTGGCTACCCCGTTAAGGGATTTACAGCCGTGAGTATATGTATGTATGTATGTTTATTGCAATTAGACTTGCTTTCAGGTAGCTTTAAAACACATCTTCATAATGTAAGTTTTTCCTTCAATAACGTGTTTTGGTGAAACTATTAATCAATCCATAATTTAAATATTTTTGTTCATGAAAACCTCATGTGGGGATTATTACTTATATACGGGGGCGTATACCCGAGGTTGCGTGTTCTATCCCCGCCAGTGTCTATTTTTTTTTCCTTTATGTATTCTTTATTTATAATTAATCAATTTATTTAATGTGATCAAAATGTAATGTGATGTTGAAAATCATATATGTAGGATAGTATACCTTGGTAAAAAAAATAAATAAAAAATATTAGTTGGCCTATAATAATAAAGTGATTCAAGCCTGCAATATTCTATCTTACTTGGTTATATCTTACAAATTAAATGTATGTTTTACCCCCCGGGGCTCAAATCAGGGACACCTGGATTTAAAACCAAGCGCCTTACTCAAGGCCAAGAAGGTACATTAAAATGTAATGTTGGCAAAACAGAAATTCCTCTGCCACTTTTGGTAAGTTGAGTGGGGAAAAGATGGCAAAATAAAGGTTGTTGGTGATGGGTCTCCAACCGCATCGCCCAAAAATCCCTTAATATCCCAAATACCGATAGTCACCTTTTACGTCCACCCAACGGAAGAAATGGGGTAGTGCTATTCTATGCCGACACTACACAGCTAATCAATTTGCGTACTACAGACAAAGAATCAATTTGCGTAGCGTAGTATTAAAATTCTCTATTAGAAATGCTAAGAACTATTAAGGAAGCCAGTTAAAGAGTATATCCTGTTGTTGTCCAGTTGTTTTGACTCAATCTACTGTTCTTGGTACACATTATCACATACCTTAGCATGCATTGTTTACCGTTTATGTTTTCGGGTCTTGTAAGTGTTTATGGCGCTATGTGATACTCCACAGAGTTTGTATTTGTTCTTATAATCAAGGCTATAATTCTAAAAAAGGTAGACAGAACTTTGTTGACTGACTGACTGAAGTAAAGCCACATTTTAGAGAACAGTAAGAGAAAAATGTAGTCAAAATAAAAGATAGTTAGACGCCATAGTTTAATAATGAATAAAAAGTCCCTTTTTTTGTTGCCTTATATTACTTAAAAGGAACAACGAAACAATTACATACATACATACATACATATACTCACGCCGTTAGTTCATATTGGGGTAGGCAGAGACTATGTTTATGCCGGCAGTCCCCGATATGGTAGGAAAAGTATTGAGTCTTCTGAACTTAATGTTTCATTTTGTCAACAATATTTATTTATAATTTTAATATTTTTGTTCATGAAAACCTCATGTGGGGATTATTACTAATAAATAAAGGAAAGAAAATTGGCACGGTGGCTCAGTTGGCAGAGCGTCGGGGCGTATACCCGAGGTCGCGGGTTCGATTCCCGCCTATGTCAAAGTTTTTCTTTCCTTTATTTATTCTTTATTTATTAATATTTATTCAATTACAACTACTATTTTTTTGGTACCGCTTTTGAACTTATAAAATAACTTCAGTTTTGTGATATTAGTGGAATAATTTAGCTAATAATATTATTAAATGTATGAGAAAAAAGATAAACATGAATAATCCATATTTATTTATTTGAACACTTTATTGCATACAGAATAGATATATAAGTAATGTATTTTACAAAAGAACAGAACATTAAAACTTAGTACACAAAGGCGGACTTATCGCCTTAACGCGATTTCTTCCAGTCAACCTTTATGGTGAGGAAAAACAAGTACACAACTCTTAACTAGAAATAAATGACAATCAGTATACAAAACCAAACTTAACTAAACACAACCTATTTACAACCTTAACCTAAATATTAATTTATATATCTTATATGTATAATAATTATATTAAATATACTTCTACAGTATCTTAATAATATCAATACATAGTATAAAACAAAGTCGCTTTCGCTGTATGTCCGTATGTATGCTTAGATCTTTAAAACTACGCAACGGATTTTGATGCGGTTTTTTTTAATAGATAGAGTGATTCTTAAGAAAGGTTTGTATGTATAATAAATGCATAATATAGTAGAGAAACACTGATAAATTTAAAGATTTCTACTGTGATGTCGTAAATAAGCACGTTTTTTTGCGCTTATATTGCAAACGCTGGCTGAACCCTACGAGATAGACCAAAATAATATACTACAGTATTGTTCATCTTAAAAAGTTCAACAAAAAAGTCCGCAATGGTATATGTCTATCTCTTAGGGATAACCCAGCATAACCATTTTTATTTTTTACTAAAAAATGGTTATTTACGAAGTGATTTTAAACAATACAGCATTAATCCTTATCCAATTAAGTACCTTAAATAAATTGTGCATTTATTTTAGATCAATATGCTTTTTACAGCATGTAATTTAAGTGAATATTACCGAAGATATTACAAATTTAAAATGCAGGGTCGTAGTTATTTGCGCCGGGCGGCGCGTGCCTATAAATAGCGCGTCGATGGCCGCGCTTCGCGTCTCCCAATCCGACTCAGCTTAGGTACACTCCTTTGCCGCGCCAGGGCGACCTTCAGCCGCCCGACACAACACATCAAGGTGACGCCGCATAGGCCGCAGGGCCAGCAGCACCGAGCCGGAGGGGTTTTAGTCGGTAAGAGTCCGACATACTCCTATGATCCTATGAGGATTTCCCCTCCGGTAAACAAAAAAAAAAAAAAGCGCTTCGCCTTATAGCACTTTATGATTTGCAGCGATCGCACGCGTTTATCGGAGCTCTCTAGCGAGGAAAATATCAAGAATTAATTAAACTGAATAGAATAAGTATCTTTTGTTGTTGATTATCTTTTAATTTTTATTATTATTATTATATTAGTAGTATTGTAAGTACATTAGGTTAGATAGGATTAGCTTAAAACCATATTTCTTGGTATTTCTTCCATTAAGACTTTGATTTTAATTTAGAGTTAAGACAATTTAGTATTAGGGCGAGCATTTTCAATTATTGAAAATTATAGTTAAGTTCATAGAAGAAATGAATAGAATAGGTATATTTTGTTGTTGATAATCTTTTGTTTTTAGTCGAACGAATAGTAAGTTAATATTTTTTACTCCAGCACTAGCCAAAGGGACATTCTGTAGTAGGTATATTTTGCATTGCACCCGTGCGAAGCCGGGGCGGGTCGCTAGTACATATATAAATAAATTATATATATTCTTATATAGTATAATAAATACAAATATATACATATACCTATCATTATAAAATCTACCAACCTAAGGTCTTAAAAAAATGAGATTTTAATTTATTTTGAAATATGTTTAGCGAAGAAGTTTCATCGCAGAATAAAATTAATGATTTCCAAAATGCCACTAAAAGGACCGAGCTTGTAATATTTTCACGTGAAATCCCTAATCGTGCTAATACAAAGCTATCGTTTCTATAATGAAGGCTATAAACTCAACAATTGTTCACAATCACCTTCTGACTAATCCTTCCAAAATTTATGCGTAATTTACTCCCACAAAATGGCACGTGAACATCGATTTTAATCAGAGTAAGTGAACGAAAAGTTATTGTCTAAACAAACAAGCGAATTATGGACGAAACACGCTAAAATACGGGGGTTGAACCGGAAATGTGTACTGCAATGCAACTTAAATGGTTTTAGAATTGTTAGCAAAACGTAAAATCATTTTTTTTTAGTTTACATACAATACTCATGGCTATAAATTCCAAAAAAGGGTAGACTGATAGCTTGATAATTATTAATACCCCAAAAGATGCTTAAATAAAAAATAGTTTGATCAATAGTTAAAGGATATTATTGCACTTAAAAAGCACCTCAGTAACCCACGGAAAGAAATGAGTTAATGCTCTTCTGAGCTATATTAATTCAACAACCTATTCTGTTATTTTGATTATAATGAATTGTCGGTTAAGTAGTTTTTGAGCCTATTCAATACAATTAAATTCTTTTACTGCTGAAAGCTGAGACTTTCTGAAACAACATAGGCTATATATCATCACGCTAATATCGTAGGGGGTACGCGGTGAAAAATGCTTAACACTATCCGTGCGAAGCCGGGGCGGACCACTAGTCGTTAATAAAATTAAAACCTCTGCTACCCTAATTTAAATCTTTTTGTTCATGAAAACCTCATGTGGGGATTATTACTAATAAATAAAGAATAAATAAAGGAAAGAAAAATTTCGACACAGGCGGGATTCGAACCCGCGACCTCGGGTATACGCCCCCGTCGCTCTTGCCAATTGAGCTACCGTGTCTGTGTGTCCCGCCTGTGTCGAAATTTTTCTTTCCTTTATTTATTCTTTATTTATTAGTAATAATCCTCTGCTACCCTTATCAGTACATACCATTTCAATACCAAATCGGCCCCCTGATTACGTATCTTTTGCGACTGACGATTGTGTCGCAAGTTGCACGTTTGTCGCTGTCAATGTCATATATTTGTATGCGATTTGACAGTTTAGACAGCGACAATATTGCAACTTTCGACACAATCGCGGTCGCTAAAGATACATAATCGGCATACCGAACACAATTACAACATTGCACGCACAGCCACCACAATACAGACACTTAAGCATGAATGAACCATTGCACATTTGATACCCTGCATTGTCTAATACGCCTTTAGATGTCATCTATACCGCATCACGTTTGTAGGGTTACATTTCCAATTTCAGACATTATAACCTAGGGCTAGATTCTGGCTCTAATTAAATGCCCAAGCTTAGGCTGTAAGCTGCATGTATGCGTACTATACAGTGAAGCTTACATTATTTGATATGTATTGCATAAGGTATTGATTTCATGTGATGTAAGATGGTCTATTGTTATTGGGTGGTTCTTAATTTATTGATATTAATCCCCGAAAGGATAGCTGAGGTACTAATACTTGTGAACGAAGCATCACGTGACATATTCGTCAGCTGGTGTTCAGAAAACTCATGTTTTGTTACTTATAACATTATATTTTCTAGTCGTATTATTATAACACTTATGGCTTCGAGTGGTAATAGTTGTTATCTTTTTTGTATCTGTCATGAACTTGTAAAATGACTCACTTATGCTATAAATATTATTTGAACTAATTGTTGAAGTAAGTTCTTGTTATTATGATTGGGTAAATATTGTAAAAGTGTAAATACATCGTGATAGCTTAATCGGTTGAAAATCTTGCAGACAAGTGTTGGTTCATATCCCAGGTCGGGCCCACACCAATTAGTCGCCTTTAAAATCATATTATGTGCGGTTAATTTATCATGGTAGTTAACGGTGAGGGAAAACATCGTGAGGAAACCCACATGGCTGAATTGTACTAAGTCATGGGACAGTGTATTCGTGCCAAAAGACGAAAAGCCTGCCATTTATCACGTGAGTATACTTTCTAAGCAAAACTGGTTTACCAGGCCCAGGTGACAAAAATTACTATTGATATTCAGAGATATTAGTAGCTTTACGATTTCTTCGGGGATTTGTAGTGTTACCACTGAGAATGAGAATTTGAGTTGATAGACACCTTTGTCCCTCATTTTATTGCAAAATAATACTAGCTACACAAAAAATTAATTATTTGTCTTACCATAGTTCTAAATATGTAACAAAAAACGAACATTTTAAATATCCAGAATGTACACTGGCGACATCTGTTGACATTTGTTTGAACTGAGTTGAATTAATCGATTGTCAGTAGAGATGTAATTACTAGTAGTTTGGGTAAATACCAGAAGATGTCGTGCTGTGCATCATCAAGGGCTCAAAAGCTCAAGACCTTAATAGAATCATATTAACCATAATTTAACCTATTTAGTAATAAGTTCAAAATTCACATCAAAAATGTAATCATTGCATCTACACCGTGATTGTGATTGCGATAGTGATAATAGGCACAACAATTTTTTTACCCATAGTTACACATAGACGCAATCTAAATCACAACCTGCCCGGCTAGTACGAGATGGGATAAAGCAGCCTCTCTTACGCACTTACTTAGTATCGTATACTGCCATCTCATTCTAACCGTTATCGTGTCGATAAAATAGCGCTCGTGCTTGCACTTCTGTTATACTACTAATTTCTTATGTATGTCGTAGGATGATTTGATGTTTAGGTAGGTTTTTTTGAAAAAAACCTAGGGATTTTGCAAAAATCCGGATAATTAGATAACGGTTGTAATATTTTATAATCTTACTAGGTTTTTTGCAAAATAACTAGTTTGTTTAGTCAGATTGTACTTGTATTGAGATATTACAGCTAGAGTTATAAAGGGTAAGAAATGACAATACTCATTTGATACTTGGAATCAAATATATTTTTTTACTATTTTGTTGGAGTAAAATAACAATCACATTCAGACATATTATACACAGATCAAGTTACCCCAAACTAAGTAACACTTGTATTATGGGCCACTCGGCCACGGACGTCTTCAATATAGGTAGGAACAATAAAGTAAGTTCGTTTTAAATTGTAGTATTGAGGTATTATATCTAGAGCTATAAAGGGAAATGACAATACTATTTTTATACTTAGGAACTTTTTGTAACTAAAATCAAATTAAATGTAGGTAGGAACAATGAAGTAAGTACGTCTTAATTAACAACCAATCAGAGATGACGTGTTTATGGGGCACTGCAATCGACCAATCAGTGTACAGTATTCATAAAAACTGACATTATGTTTCGGAGTCATACTAAACCAACTAGTTTATTTGCAAAAAACCTAGTAAGATTAGAAAATATTATAACCATTGTCTGATTATCCGGATTTTTGCAAAATCCCTAGGTTTTTTGCAGAAAACCTAAACATCAAATCATCCTACGACATGTATATCTCTTATCCAGCATTAATGTTATACCACATTCGACCTATAGCAAATATGCTTTTTAATGATGTTTGGCCAAATAGTTACTGCGCTTCTAAAGTGTTGTTCATTTTCATTGTAAATTACCTAGTAGATTTTTTGTAAGTTGAACCCTCATCGTCTGCACGATAAGCGGTATTCCACCTGCTGCTATCACAACTGCTATTGATAAAATACTGATACATCTCTAATTTAGAATTCTTAAGCCCGATTTCTGAATTGAGTATTCAAGCTGAGAACGTCTTAAGTATCGTTTGGTCTCATTCAGTTGTTAAGATTTCAATGCGACAGAACGATACTCAAGTTGTTCTCAGCTGGAATACTCAATTCATAAATCAGGTGTTAGTCCTAATAAACACTCTTAATTAAAAATACTCGTTATTTGTGAAGTAAAATAAAAAGACATGCATTTTTTTAAAGCAAAATCATCCCTGTTTTATTTGTTATGTTGGCCACAACATGGGTCGATTCTGCAACCTTTGGACCCAGCTCCCTCCGAAATAGAGGACCCCGGACGAATTTAACCACTGGACAACACAGTAGTGGTTGTTTAATTTACCGATGTCACTGTTTAAGAATAATAGACAGAACTGTCTAGGGTAACTCAATTAACACCCATTTTAGGCAAAGACTTGTACTTAATTTATTTAAAAGTTTTAACCTCAAAATAAGGGCTATCTTGGACATTGATTGTAGTACCCTTAGCTTGGGTCACGCAATTTGGGTGCCGACATGAGGTTACAATTGACAAAATGACGCATCTCAATTAAAATTTAGAAGATAGAAACAGAATACAATAGAATCACCCAAGGAATAAAATAAAATAAAAATAAAATAATCATTTATTTCAAAGTAAAAAGATAAATCTTTGTTTTTTGAACGTCAAATTTCAACTTAATGCTAAGTTTACTTCGGATTCGGAAGGTGTTTTGTTGAGAGAAGAACCCGTAAGAAACTCGTCAACACACATCTTTTTTTACGTCCATTACAATTTTGGTGTTAGCCCGGAAACATCCTGCACAGAGCAGAGCCCTGATGACACCAAGCCACTTCATCATTAATGTAATCATTAACATTGTAATAGGCTTTCGAACTAAGATTTCTTTTAACTACTGCTTTGAATTTTGTTTCTGATAAATTTAAAATGTCCTCAGGTATTTTATTATATATTTTTACGCATAACCCCATGAAAGATGTATTTACTTTTGACAATCTGTATTAGGTACTGAAATTTTATTGTTGGCTCCAGCGAACTATTAAACTAGTTTAATAAACTAGTTTAATAGTTCGCTGTCTGTCACATTTTTTTACAAAAGAGGCCTGGTTCTTTCTTACATACATAATATTTTCATAAATATATTGACATGGCAGCGTCATTATATTTATTGTTTTAAACAATTCCCTCAGGGAATCTAGGAATTTCAAATTTTATATAGCTCTTATTGCTCTCTTTTGGAGAATAAATATGGAATAAAAACGAATTCGAATATTATAAAATATATGTAACTCATGCAAATGGTTCTCATTTCTCATTGGGGTCAGCAAAGATAAGAGTAGTCGATCGCCACTTTGTACGTTGCTTGCAATTATCACATGTTTTGATGATGCTATACATTAATATTGAATATATCATTTTATCGCCTAAGTAGTTTTTAAAGTGCCCATTTCGAGCCTTGCAAAATTCCTCCCATTTTTCATTTCTAAGCAACTGAACTCAACTCAAACATTCATGGCGTTAATCCCTGAAGGGGTTTGCAGAGGTTCTAATACATCAAAACATTACGTGATTCTCTTCTCTTCTCACTTCTTCTGTTAAGCGGAACCACGTTTTGCTTGGACAGTGTACTCACGTGATATGGCAGTTTTGTACGAATACACTGTCTCATGACTAAATACAACATTTTTTTTTTTTTTTTTTCATTTATTTGAGTAAAATATTTTTACATTTCAATATTCATAACAAGTACACATAAACCATTTTTAGGTTTTACCGTATACTCTAAATTGTCACTAAAAAGGATTGGTGGGTAGTCAGGGAAATGCGGTTTCGAATTATTGTGTGGGTTGTGTCTTTTAAAGTAAGATACAGGCTGATCCAAAAAGTAATTTATAAAGTATGAGTGTAACTAAGATTTAGGTTAGTTATAAATATACTCATTAAAATATATTATATTTTTTAATAGTAGTTTAGTAGAGTATGTTAGGCGTGATATGATAGTAATAATAAATTAAACATATGTATTGAATTTTTGCTACCCTTAGTACTGCTATCAATTAATAATTCGCGTTACATCAGGAAAATAAAGACAAACTTGTGTGTCACAAATTTGAGTCAATATATCCATAATATATATAATATGTATGTGTGTATACCAAACATATATACATTATATAGACTGTAAGAAATGTTTTTTTAAGATGTGTTTAATGTTTTTCTTAGTAATACTAGTCCGTATATCTTGTGGAAGATCATTTATGAGTTGTGGTACTAGGAATTTAAGCTGGTACCTACCATAGTTATTTTGTGTTTTAGGTAAAGACAACATACGTGAAGACTTGCCCCTGGTAACTATTGAACTAATAGACTCGTATGTTTGAATTTTTAAATTAAAAAACTGCTTAATCAAAATACAGTATTTAATTTTGTTGTGAACTGACATAACACCACAGTAGTTAAATAATCCATCGTAACAATTGTCCATTTTGAACTTATTTTTTATTTTTCTAGGAACAATTTTTTTTTAGTATTCTAAGTTGTAATTCGTATATTTTATTTAGGTGTGATTTGTATGTTCGTCCATAGCAACTGAGTCCGTAAGATATTATAGATTCAGGTAGGGCTTTGTAAAGTTGTAAAAGTATATGGTAAGGAACTTTATCTTTAAGTATTGAGAATTTTGCTAACAAAGCCCGCAACCTATTACATACTTTGTCAATGTGTTCGGTCCATTTCATATTTTCATCAATTACTAATCCAAGGTAGGTATGGCTACTGACAGTTTCTATCGGCTCACATTTGCATTTTAGGCGTTTACGTGTATTATGAAGACATTCATGATTATGAAAGATTAGTTTAACAGACTCAATACTTCTATTTTTGTTGGAGCTTACATAGCCATGTAGGTGTCGCTGTGATGTTTTCCACAACCATGATAAGTTGTAGGCCCGATCCGGCATTTGAAACTGTACCAAACTGCATGAAAGGCGATGTTTTACCTATTGATCTATTTCGGTCGGTAGTTCTAAACAGCTTCTTTAGAGTATTGCTAATTTTTTTTATTAGCATAATAAGAGAGATCTTGCCTGGAAACATAACTAGAACGCATGCATGCCTCCTTCATTACGACCAATTCTTTTTAAATTGATAGAATTAGTTATATTATTCTATCTTTAAGAGAAATTTCAATAATGCATGAATATAGGTTCTATATGTACATGTTATTTCATCCTGAAAGCATTACCCTAGCAACATCACCCAGTTGAATTCTGAATATCGATAAATTGGCACGCCTGGTTTGTGCTGTGACATTTGTTGTAGAGCTATGAATGGCACAGATACGATAACTTATACTTATATTCCTAATGCCACTTTTGGAAGTTGAGTGGGGAAAAGATGGTAAAAATAAATTTTGGTGATGGGTCTCCAACCGCATCGCCCAAAAATCCCTTAAAAGACCCAATACCGTTAGTCGCCTCTTACGTACACCCACCGGAAGAAATGGGGTAGAGCTATTCGAAGCCGACACTACACGGCATATAATTAATATTGTAATATAACTAAACAAACATAAAAAAAGTAACAGGTGAGTCGATTAAAATATTTTCCATTTTCCCCTTAAATGTGTGTTATGATTATAGATTCAGATCATTCATAAATAATCTATAAATGGTTTATTTCCCACACATAAGAATATTTTACCAAAATTTGTTTAAGCATTTCTAAAATATTCATAGGTCTTCATCTACAAAGTTACACGCAGTGCATAGGCGCTTTGCAATGCGTTTGAGGCGCTAAAATGTCCAAGCGTGCAGCCGTGTCCGAGTGATGGGTATATAAGCTACCGATATATCGATAGTAAAGATAATTTGAAGATTCTATTAATTCTTATAATTGTGCTGAACAGTTAGTTTGCTTGATCGCGCTTATTTCAACATGTATTTGAAAAAAATATGTCTTGTGGATATATCCAACAACTATTATTTTAAAATCTCTTCCACAATCAACTTCTAAAGCTCAAAAAATTCTGATTCCGAATCCATGGTTACCTCATTTTATGGGATTTATTGCTGCGAGTATATGTAATGTATGTCTGTTTATTTCCCTTTTTTCCCTTAAACATTAACTATACAAATCAAGTTCAAGTCACACTTGACAAGTGAAAGAATATAAGACAAATATTAACCATAAAATAAAAATAATGACTTCAAAATATATTACTTGACAAATTAAAATATCGTCGATAAAAGTCAATTGCGTCCCAACACTATTTCATTGAGCCTACATCACAGAAACCACACGTTTCATTCACTGCCTGCACGATATTCCAACTATTGCAGTATTGAACTAGTTCATATTAGTTATTGTCAATAAAAAACCTGTATTAATAGGTTTTTATTATATTGTATATATATTTTTTCTGATAAAGTTTTTTTATGAAAGTTAATATAGGATTTACACTGAGTTTATCTCCAAAAAAGTTTGTATAATAGATTACATACATATAATCTCGGCCATAAGTCCATAAAAGGTGTAGCTGGAGCTTCAGAGCTAGAAACTCCTCAGCCACATTTGGAAGATGATAGGGGAGAGATGGTAGTAATAAAGTACGGTTGGTGATGAGTCTCCAACCGCATCGCTTATTACTAAATAATAGAATACAATACAATAATAAGTTATACCAACCATATTTTTATAAACGAAATAGATAGGTAAGTAAATTAACACTTTGATGTGGAATGTTTTAATAGAGCAGTATTTTGGAAGGCTATATTAATTTGGTCGCTTTGAAAACTCAAAGCTTTGGCCAGACAATAGGACCAAATACTCAAAAGCTCTGTCACAGGTGATATTAATTAGAATTATGAATACCAGCAATTTAATTGTGGTCACCCTTTGTAGTCTTTTATAAAAGATAGCAATTAAATTATATTATTAAGAGACTTATTTATAAAGATAGAAAAAGGAATGTTGAGATGGTTTGGGCACATGGAGGTGATAGATGATAGAAAATTGGTAAAAAGAATCTGTAGAGCTATGTGAATGGTTAATTTTAGTAGAGGACGACCACGAAGAACACACTTGGACCAAATTGAGAGTGTGCTAAAAAAGGCAGGCGCCCGTAGTATAAGGAATAAAATACCATGTATGAAAAGGTTGATGGATGAAGACGAAGCTAGAAGGGTTTGTCAGGATCGTACGAAGTGGCGATCGATAGTCTCTGCCTACCCCAATGGGAACTAATGGCCTAAGTATATGTATGTATGTATATACTTTTTAATAAATTTCATCAACACACAGTGATAGCTAAATGGAGAGTATTACTGCCTCTCAAAAAGAGAAGTGTTGGTTCGAATCCCGCCTTGGGCTTACACAAATAAAGTGTCTTCTCTAACGTCGTGAGGAAACCAACACGGCTTAGTTGTACTTGGTCATGTTGTACAGTATATTCATACAAAACGACTAAAATGATTTTTTAATTCAGTTTTTTGTGTTATTTATTTTTGTTAAAGTCAATAAAAAAAATGTTGCATGTAAAAACTATTATGATAGTTCATAACAAACAGAATGTTAGTAAGTAGCATGGCCCAAGATGACCCTGTTTAAACTTTAGTCATTTTATTTCATACACTTTTGTTTACTTTATGTATCACATTAGAATAAGATAAATGCAGACTCTTTCTGCCTTTCCCTATTTTTAATGCTCTGATTTTACATATGTATTCACTTTGCAGCTAAAAATGGGCACTTCAAACACCAGGAGGGCAAGCACGAGCGCTATTTTATTGACACGATAACGGTTAGAATGAGATGGCAGTTTACGATACTAAGTAAGTGCGTAAGAGATGGCTGACGGCTCGTGCTTGCCCTTCAGGAGTGAAAACCACAAAGTATTCGTAACTTTGTCACCGCTGTGGAGATATATAGCGCAAGCGATGAGTATTTGGATTTTTTTTTATTTTTTTATTATCATGTTTCTTTTTGTTACTAATCTTTGGAAGAACATCATCTTTTTGTCAATAATTTAAAACCTTAATGCTACGCTGCCACTCAGAATATTGCGTAGCAATTTGTTGTCTACAACATTTTCGTAGTTTCAGAAAAAAATCGTAGTACATTTACTGTAGTAAAGTATTATTTTGTTTACCTCATTTCGGTTTGAATTTTGATATGATAAACTTATGTTTTGAATATCTGTGACTTTGAATTGTTTATCGAAAATTGACACTGTGACCTATATTTAACTTGCTCATGAGAGACTGACAAAGTGTACATGAATATTTTGTAGTTAATCTGGTAGGAAGCCATAAATATATTGTATGAACTCATTTCATTATTAAAATTACAAGTATAAATGATCGTAATGACTCTTATATCTGCAAGTAAAACTCCTTTCTTAGTTCAAGAATATTATCTTTACTGAGATTATACAATGATGTAGGTTTTTTTCTAATTTTAGCATTTTTTAAAGTTGACCATACATACACTCAAGGCTATAAATCCCAAAAAAGTGTGCCCAGAGCTTCAGAGCTAAAAACTCTTTAGCCACATTTGAAAGATGATAAGGGACAAGATTCATTTAATATTTAACTTTTGTGTTACAAAGAAAAGTTCCTTCTATTTATTTTTTTCTAATTTAGCAGATGTAATTACTGATAACGATAACAAAGTGCTATAAAATATTTTATATTTTTTAACTATTACCAATGAAATTAAAGGCTTCAACCGTATTTAAAAATCGAAATAATTTAAAGTACCATAGATGATAACAAAACAATTCATCAGTAATATAAAAACCAGAGAAATACTAAAATGCGAAAGAAGAATGAATACGTGTTCATAATTCAAAAACTCCAGAAACAACCGCAACTCAAGAAATCACCCTACATCTAAAGACGGCAACCTAATAAAACAAATGAACTATCCCAAGTACAAATTGTGTATTAATATTTTATGTTGGTACTAGTGGATCGTCCCAGCTTCGCACGGGTAGCGTTGTTTTTTTAAATATCTGAGGTTTCTTTCTTCAGTCACTGCTCAAGCATTGTGAATTTCAGCGTAATGTTTTCAATTTATGAAATTTATAGCACTCCCTTAACAGTGTAGTTTGGTGATTTGAATGCGCTTTAATGAACGGTTCAGTATTTCCGTCTAATAGCAAATTTTGGAATAAAACGCCATGAAGTATTTATAACAATCTAAAAAATAAATCATTACGTTATGTAGGATGCAACTACTGGCGCCATCTAGTATGTTATATGTAAATTAGTAAAGATTTGGTTTCGATCACGGGCGCGATGGCTTATTTTATAAATAATTTCGGTGTTTGTCTACCGATTTCTATGATTCTTTTTTTATTGAATAGGTAATAATGTTACCTTTTTTAAATTAGGGATGAGTGAGAGGTTTACAAACGTAAGAGTAAACAAATATAATCAGGATGTTCCGAACTGCTAAGCTATCAGGAATTACACGTGTTATTGTGAGTTAACCGTAAAAGATAGACATATACTGTTGAGGACTTTTTTTTAGATAATTTAATGAAGAATATTTCCGTCATACATGATTTCTATGTAAATTTAACCATTAAGGCTGCACACGCGACGGAAGCTTAAAAAATGGAGTAACTTCTCCCGTTTTCCCAAAATTTCCCAAAATTCCCCTTGACTTCTCTGCTGGAAAGTATACAAAAACCTGCGCAGGAGTATGAAGAATAATTGTACCAAGTTTCGTTAAAATCCGTCGAGTAGTTTTTGTTTCCATAAGGAACATACAAACCGACAGACAGACAGACAGACAGACAGACAGACAGACAGACAGACAGACAAAAATTTTACTGATTGCATTTTTGGCATCAGTATCGATCCCTAATCACCACCTGATAGTTATTTTGAAAATATATTTCATGTACAGAATTGACCTCTCTACAGATTTATTATAAGTATAGATTAGCGCGGGCTGTCCTGCGAACATAAAACTGTCATCGCACCAAGATTTACTACAGGACACTACTTTTGGTGATTTAGTGAGGATTAGCAGTTGAGGTCTGTTGAATTTAGCACACTATATGGTAGTGGGGTTTATTGGTGAGTTTGTGGAAAATAGAACTGTGCTAAGTTAAATAATTATGAATAGAAAAAAAATTTATTGATTTTATTTTCTTAATAGAATATCTTCTTTTAATACAAGAACAAGTTTATAAATGTTTCATATTTTTTTGTATTTCGTATTCATATTTTAGATAACATAACTTATACATAAACGTACTAATACTTCTGAACTAAATCAGAAATAAATCAGCCAATAACTACAAATAGCCTTAAGATTATCATAGATATTTCCTTTTTTGCCTACACCTTAAAAATAAAGTCGTAATCACAATAACATCTGCATGACAGCAATACTGTCATTTGCAATAGTCCACATCTAATTAGATGACTCTAATTACATGGTTCAATTAAACGGGCAAGTGACGAAATAGGAATGTGACGTCACATAGTGTCAATGACATATTGTTGAGGGTGATTTCAGACCATGTTGTATTTGTTTTAGGGGATGTTTTAATTGATATGTGATTTGTTGTATTGATTTTGATAGTTAATGGTAGAGACTTTGTATTTTATTTTTGTGAAACATAAACATTTTATTCAAGTATCAATATACTTGTTAAAATAATGAACCGGTCTGCTTAACAATCACATTAAAAAACGATGAGTTCCTAAATTGTGGTGAATATATCAAATAATAATATTAATGCATTAAACGCCTTATTATTACTAGTACATACCATTTATTTTTATCTCGTTTGAAAATATTATCTAACCAACCTACTTAAATACACTGCTTAAGTTCTAAAGAAAAGACCGGTTCTTCTTTTACTTAATTATATCTCGGCCAATAACAAAAGTTTTGATTAGAAAACATAAGGATATTTTGCCTCATATGGCACTGTAAGAAGAGATGGAGTATTGCTATTGTCAGCAGAATCTACCCAGCAACCTGTATTCCATAATATGTTTTACTGTTGTTGGACAAATTTGAGGGACTATAAAAAATACTTCTCTATAAACCCAAGTACCCAATTATCTGTTCCTGACTCTCTTACTAGCAATGATATCTTCCATTACAATTAAAAGTAATCTTAATCCAAACATAAAACAAGTTTTTTCTTCACAGTCCTAATTATAAAACAATTAATGCAAAAGGCATGTTAGCACAGATCTTCACGCTAAGGGTGAGCGTACACTGATTCAGTACGCGTATTTGCATAAAGATGCAGTTAGAACGGCCATTATTGAAATTTTATGTGCGTTTGATTATTATTCAGTAGACCGCTATTAGAGGTAGGAGCTGGACAAGAAATAACTATCAAGATAGGCTAGTATGGATAGCGCTTTTTGTACTAGCTTAATTAAATAAATAAATAGAATAAATAAATAAATAAATACTAGCTTAACATAAATCAGACTTTAGTTAGGACACATTGATGTTGAGCTGATTTGCATTTAAACTATTGTTTTTCCCCATTATAAGCAGGACTAGCATTACACTTAGCTACGATATTGTGTGAAGTTTATAGAATTATTGTTAATTTTGGCTGTCCAAATTAATATACTAGCAATAGAATAAGTTCAGTGAAAGTGAGATATGTCAATATAGTGGCTTTTAAAGTGATATTTGGGCGATGCCAATCACAAATATATTTTTTTTACTTCCCAAACTCGTAAATTTCAGTAGAGTGGAGATATTACATTAACAAATCGCGTTGTACAAGATATCAGTACATGTGGCCCCACACTTTGCAAACCTGCATTGTAGGTTAACGCACACAACTTCCAAGAGTGGCTAATAAATTTCTTATTCCGGACCTCTGGCTACTACTTTTAGGAATTCAGAGCCTTGAGTATAATGTATGTATGTAATTATTTAAATAAATAGGACTCTTAAGTGCTAGTATAAATCTTAAGAACTATAGTAACAAAATACATACAATGTCCATAGTTGTACAAAAAGTCCGTCTCCACACTTTCACAACACATGCTAAGTAAGCGCTCATCGCTAAGTTATGTGATGGAAACCTGTAATTGCTCCCAAAGTGCCAACGTACATAATTTACGAAGGATTTAACTTATACGGCCTACGAGTTGCTGATCTGTCCTATCATATGTGCATACGGGATACTAAATCAATTGTTAAGTACCTTTGGTACTAGTTCGAAGCACTTAGATGTGAATTATTGATGTTAAATATTTAATTTGAATTTGGAACTTCTACTTTACTTTTTCAGTTACTTTACAGTCCGTTTTGCTCCACTTGGAGGGGCTCTTGCTTTTCTTGAAAATATTGATTTGGCCATAGTCCTCTCTCCTACTATGATAATAGCTGTGATCGACGGTTTGATGTGCCCTTGGGTGCACGGAAATATCTTAATATCTGGATAATTAGATCAATCACCCTGCATAAATATCCTGCCAAACTGAATTATAGCATCCAGTTTTAATTTGGTATTTTATCGCCCAGGAATCAACTCCCTAATCTAACCGTGAGCCGAATGTTTTACCGTCAATTACGATAGCAGTTTTTTTTTGTTTTAGTTTTTATAACATTGTAGTCAATAGCAAAGACGTGAAATATTAATGGGTGTTAATTGTATCGTCAATTCTATCTAACCGCAACTGAATATTCCGATAAAATGTATCTTTGTTTCAGGTTTAATTTTATCTTTTTATTAATAAATTATTATTGTCATGTAATGTATTCTAATGCATTCAAAGTACACAAAATTTTTAGGAATAGAATCAGGCTTTATCTCGATATTGTATAATTAATTCTGATTTATGTTTTCAAACATAAACGTTAGTGAATCATGTGCTGAGCGTTGTGAAAATCAATTATCAGTGACATATAAGTATCATATATGTAATTAATAATGTTTCCCATACATAAGAAAGAGAAAAATGCATGTATGTAAACATTTATTTTATAATCTTTTCCCCACTAATATAAAAGTGGCCGAAGAATTTTCTGATCCTGAAGCTCTGGCAAACCTTTTAGGGATTATAACCAAATGTGTGTATAAAAGGGACATAACTATATCTTAGAGGAAAAATTATCTCACAAAAAATAAATTAATTGCATTGCATAATACCTTTACAAAACAACTTATTAAAAATGCTTTCCCCTCATTGTCGCGATGCTAATGTAATTGGAGATTAAACGAATTGTACCGAATTCCGAATTAATTCGGAACAAAGAGAATCGAGTGACATTTTAATTGGTAGATTACGTAGCTAACAAAATTAAGAATCTAAAAAGCTGTAAATTTTTGTATTAATATGTGTTTAAAATTTTACAATAAGTTATTTATGCTTGGTATTGCAAGATCGCATGTCATTAGCAATTCAGTTTTTTTATGTGTGGATATTACAAATTGATGTATTTTTTGGTTACGTTTTGCTATAAAATCTTTACAAAATATTCAAAATTTTTGTTTATAACTTTCAACAAAATTGCAAAGTACGGGTGATAAGTGCCTCAAGTCATAATGGAAAAAATATATGTCTTCTTTGTAAGGGTTAGAAAGTGAGATTGAGAAGCAATTCACAGACCAAAATTTATACTAAGTAATATATTTTTGAATAAAATTATGATAAATTTACAGCACATTACGAAGTTCTATAAGTAATTTTGTAAATAAACAAAAAAAATCGAACATCAGATCACAAAATATTAATTTACATATGCCATATTTTATGGGATTCATGGGGTTTTATAATTAAACTTAAAGAATATTTTTATATTAAAGTTATTAGTCAGTCAGTCAGGCTAGGTCCTTATGTTACACCACTAATGATTACTATGACTTGAAAGTTAGAACATATCAATCTTTAACCGAACTTCCAAAAAACGACTGAAGCAGATCCGTCGTGATTGGCTCCGTTTTTTAATGTCTATCTGATCGTCCAAGATTTCTATTCACGAGAACATCTGACCGAGCAAATAACTTAACTGTCCAAAAATCTACCTTAACGTGTAGGTAATAAAGCTCAGGTGATTTGACGCAATATATTTGAGCGGACAAGCATTTTGTCCGATTGGAAATCAGACGTTTTAAAGCTGAAGGTGATTTAGATGGAAATAATGGTTCTAGAACGTTTCTGTCCACTTGATGGATTGACGGAGCTTTGTTCAACATCGTATGCGGGAAAAAAGGACGTGTTGAATGAAAATCTAGATTTCCTCTAATTTTTACTCTAATAGCTGTGTAGTGTTGGCTTAGAATAGCAATACCCCATTTCTACTAGTAGGTGTTTGTAAGAGGCGACTAAGGGTATTGGGGCTTTTTAATTGATGTTGAGCGATGCGGTTGGAGACCCACCACCAATACCTAATACCTTTATAATTTGAATGTTTTTGTTCATGAAAACCTCATGAGGGGATTACTACTAATAAATAAAGGAAAGAAAAATTTAGACTTTTCTACTTGAAATTGAAAGAGAAATTCCTTTCCTTATTTATTCTTTATTTATTACTAATACCTTTATGTTAGAATATTTTTCACACTCTACTTCCAAAGGTGGCTGAGGCTGAGAATTTCTAATATCGAAGCTCTGGCTACTCTTTCTAGGGCCTCGTAGCCGTAAGTATACGTATGTACGTATGTTTGACTCTAAAAGTGTGCAAAAGTGTATGTATTAATAGGTTGTGAGGACATGCGACTCGAGAGGTTGGCCAGGATCGTACAAAGTGGCAATTGATAGTATCTGCTTATATCGATGGAACGTGTAACGTTACTTCTCACTCCTGGGATGCTGTAGCTACCCAGAAGCCAGAAGTAACTAAAAGAAGAAAGAAAGAAAAAGGATAATGAATAATAGAAGATATATATATCACAACATTTATTATAAATAAAAAGAAACAGTAAAACAATCCTAATAAAACCTATCAAAAACACTAAACCTATCAATATAATATAATATAAAAAACTCAGCTTTAGCGTCAGCTCCTGCTGCGATGGGTGGCGAATTTAACACGGAACCAAGCGCCTCCGGGCGCCTGCGTCAGGAAGGGTAGCTCGACGGGGGAAGGGTAGCTCGACGGGGTAAGGGTAGCTCGACGGGGTAAGGGTTGCGACTCCAGCTTTCTGACTGCGACAACCAGGGCAGCTCAAGAGTAAGGGGCTGCGACTCCGGGAAGCTTGCGTCAACCAGGGCAGCTCAAGAATAAGGGGCTGCGACTTCGGGAAGCTTGCGTCATCCAGGGCAGCTCAAGAATAAGGGGCTGCGACTCCGGGAAACTTGCGTCATCCAGGGCAGCTCAAGAATAAGGGGCTGCGATTCCGGGAAGCTTGCGTCAACCAGGGCAGCTCAAGAATAAGGGGCTGCGATTCCAGACGGGTAAAAATTGGTGATATATAAAGTCAGTTCAGAATATTGTTTCGGACATTCTTTTCAGTTTCTTCCATAATAATGCTGATGCCCCCATCGCCCCAGGAGCTGAATCCAGACTGACCTCTGCAAACAAGCATGACCAACTTAAAATTTTGAATTAACCTATTTTTTTTTTAAAAGGATTAAAATATTCCTTAAAAGAGGTAACAAAGAAAGTAGTCTAAATTACAAGGTGAGATTTTTACTCATTTAGGATTATATATTAGAAAACAAAATAAGGAAAGACGATAAATTAAGAACATTATCTATCCACTTACAATATTAAACAATACATTCATATTAAATTTTAACAAAAATTTAGAAAATTAAATTAAATAAATTGTAAGTCTACATCCTAACACTAGCAGCCTTCTTGCAGAAAACTAATGTCAAGTGAGTAAATTTAAAAATATGAAATAATTATCTGACAATAAACAAGATTGTCAAAATGATTATCTTAGAGAAAATTGTTAAACTTTTATGTCTTCGATATGACATTTACCTCTAGAACTATTTTGGTCTTCTAAGAGGTATATCAAAGGGAAAAACTTCTCACATACACAACACAAAATACATTACAAACGAAAGGCATGAATATGTCTGCACTTTGCTTGGAATCACTTAATTTTAAAGTTATTTACATCGCACATCAGCCACAAAATAAATTTCGTGAATTCCTTTTACTATTAAAATGTGGGTCTGTAACCTAAAATACATACATACATACATATTCTCACGCCCTTAGTTCCCAATGGGGTAGCAGAGACTATCGATCGCCACTTTGTACGATCCTGGCAAACCTCTCTAGCTTCATTCACTGCTCTTATTATTATGTTATTTTATGTTATGTTATGCTCATATTATGCTCTTTTATTCTTCATACTGCGGACACCTGCCTTTTTGAGTACATTTTCTTTTTGATCCAAATGTGTTCTCGGAGGTCGTCCTCTACTAACATTACCTTCCACATTGGCTCCATATATCTCTTTTACCAATTTACTGCCATCCATCCTCTCTATATGCCCAAACCTGAAATAACCTGAAATATTTTTGTTATTATAAAACCATTAAAAAATTAGACGACAAAGCATTTCAAATATGCATAATTTCATACCTGTTACAGAGTATCAAAAAGAAAACAAAACACCAAAACTGTATGTAACTCACAAAGCTGGAACAGAAAAAATGAGAACGAGTAAAACGTGCAATTTGTATCGTTTCAAACAAGTCCGAGCATTCAAAGGATTTAGTTGTCCAGCTGTGAACATGGATCAACGGATTTTGAGATACACTTTTCGTGATTAGAGCTGAAATATAGAGTCTTAATGTTGAACCAGGAAACAAATAAATATACGCACAGCTAAAAATCCCTTTTAAATCACGTAGTAAGAGCTTAAGAATTAGAATGTACCCAGCCGCTTTAAAGCGTGAGTGGAGAAAATATTATTACATTACCAAACAATCATTCGAAAAGCCCCAATATATCGTTTATTACTACTCAAGCGGGAAAAAATATGTAAGTGTTATTCTAAACCAAACCTACATAATACAATAATGTGAGTAAGTCTAAAGATGTTTTTTATTATATTATCCATGGGTAATCTTTAAGTAATTTCGCACTTGAAAATGTGTTAATCATAGTATACAAATTATGAAAATAGACAACTTACTAAACACCATGGATTCTCTACAAAGATGTTTTCTTCCTCGCTGTCAGTTTTACACTAATTACAATACGATATGGCGAATTTGGATTCCTATTAATCTCAGTCTAGATATCCTACTGTCTCGCTTGTTATGTCTGCCTACACCGAGTGGGGTTTAGGTTGTTACAAAACATGTACTCTTTCGTTTTTATGTATTATTTTTTAACATAAAGGTTTTTATGACTCTTTTAAAATGCTTGAAATGCCGTGTAGTCCGGCTTAGTATGTCACTACCCCTTTCTACCCACAGGTGTCATAAGAGGCGATTAGGGATTGAAGCGGATTAACGCGATTGGAGACCTATCATGAACGATACTTTATTTCTACCATCTTGTCCCCTATCAACTTCCAAATGTAGCTAAGGAGGTTCTAGCTCTAAAGCTCTGGCTAACCCCTTTTTGGTATTTATGGCCTTGAGTATATGCATGTATGTATGAATCTTTTTATATTGTATCATTGGTAACATATTGTTATTATTTATTTAGAGACTAGCTGACCCCACAAACTTCGTACTGTCAAAAGTGTAGATTTTCACGTCGTCAAACTGAAATATTTAACTGACCTGTTGAGGGTCTCTGTCATGGGATGAGAAGAAAGGTGTTTTTCATAGTGTCCTCACAATTTTTACACTTTATAAATTTTAAGTTTATAAGTATAGTAGTTTCGGCTGAGCATTGATTCTTAGTCAGTTAGTCTGTTTCACCATTATTTAAGAAAATTTGTTGATCTCTTAAGTTTTCTGGGATAAAAAGTGTCCTATTGTGTTAATTGGGATCATTATCTGGCTTCCTGTAAATTTTATTTTAAATGTGTTCTGTGAGCTACAATCATCTAAACTTTCACATTTATAATATTAAAAGGATAAGGCTTAAACATAAGCTTCTCGCGCAGGTGACCTCGCTCGCCGGCCAGCGCAGCGTCTTGTCGTGATCTTCATGCACGCGTGTAAATTTTGTTACGGAGTAATTTTAAAATTGTATTAAGATGTTGATTTAAATTAAGTGATGTCAAGGACAATTTTAGTCTCAATTAAATACTCTCAATCAACAACATATTTATTTGGATAAAGATCAATATTATGTTGATAAAACATTATGGAAATTATGCATTAAATTCGACCAAATTTATTTACCATGGTTATAGTAAGTGAAACTTAAAAGTTAGACATATACTGTCGCGGGCATTTTTTTAGATCATTTAAAGAGAAATAATTCTTTAACACATTTTTTTTGGGTAACTTAAACCGTTGACGCAGCGCACACAACGGAAGCCTTAGTATGAATAATTATCCCCGTTATTGCAACATTATTCGCTGATAGTTTGCTCCTGTTGATCGCAGCGTGATGATATTAGCCTAAAACCTTCCTCAATAAATGGACTATCCAACACAAAAATAATTTTTCAATTTGATCGGGTAGTTCCTGAGAACCTAGCGTTCAAACAAACAAACTCTTCAGCTTTATAATATTAGTATAGATAAAAATATTGGTAATTTATAGCAAATAGTTAAAAACCACGCTAGGCTAGTGTGGTCTGGCAGGTCAATGACTACTACACTGTTATAGTAGTCGGGACCGAGAAGGCTTAACGGTGCCATCCGATGTGCGAAATGATCACGAAAATTATCGTATAATCAAATAATTTAAGCCATAGCTTACTAAACTGGATTAAATCATTCAAACGTTTTTTTTCTAAGTTACCAAAAGTCCTCATTAAGGATCACCTACCAAACATTTCAAAATCCCGATATATTTTCCACTAGA
Source organism: Bedellia somnulentella (assembly GCA_963576735.1). Classification (NCBI taxonomy): domain Eukaryota; kingdom Metazoa; phylum Arthropoda; class Insecta; order Lepidoptera; family Bedelliidae; genus Bedellia; species Bedellia somnulentella. Next base: position 3,003,420 of record OY755191.1, read on the forward strand.
ACGAGCTCAGACGGGATACAGCTTTGCTTATTCGTTACACCGTATAAAATCTCAATTCGTATAATTATTATATGGGATAGTTGTAGCAAAACGAAGTAAGTGAAACTCTGATGACTTTATTGAATGATATAAATCTGTTTTCTTGCTGATGCTGACTAACAAAAACAATAATTCACAATTACTGGCATTCACAAAATGAATGATAAAAAATAAATGAATTCATTTGATGAATCGTGGCCACGCGTACCCAGAATTCGTTTCCGGTCTCGGATGTAATGAATCGAGAACATGATGAATCTCGATGCTGACTCGATTACGATTCGATTACTAGACGCGCGGTCGTCTGTCAAACTCGATGACGTATCATGACATGGTTTTGATTCAATAAATTGTTGTGAACAAAAAATCTTATCTTTGGAATGATTGATCTGAATCATGACTATGATAATAAAGATATATTATTGTATTTTAAAAGTTTTATAAATCAAATTAATCTTTTCTCACGATCGGTTATTTTGTCTTATATTTCCTGACTTTTTACTGATCTTGTTATTACATACATAAATATACTTATGCTAATAGGACGTTACACAGCCACATTTGATAGTAAACATAGCAAAATAATAAAATAAAAAATAATCATTTATTTCAAAGTAAAAAGATAAATCTTAGTTTTGAAAGTCAAATTAATAATTGTTGTTGATGGTTCAAATTGCCCAAAACTTTTTGATAGTAAAAGGAAAAATGATAGCTGATGGTTCACATTGCCCAACAGTTATAAGGCATCAATATTTTTGCCTAGTTTCACACACGCGGGAATAATAGGTTGGTGCTAATCTAAGCCGAAAGTAGGCTGATATAATTTATAACGTTCAAATATAAAGAACTTAATCTTACAAGTTTGAAAGATATAATCTGGTTTTATACCATATACTCACGGCTATAAATCCCTTAACGGGGTAGCCAGAGCTTTGAAAGATAAATTCCTCAGCCACTTTTGTATGTTGCTTGGGGAAAAGATTATAATAATAAATGTTTTTGGTGACGGGTCTCCAACCACATCGGCCAAAAATCACTTAAAAAGTCCCTACACCCTTAGTCGCCTCTTACGATCACCCACGGGTAGAAATGGGGTAGTGTTATTCTAAGCCGACACTACACGGCAATTACTCTATAAATAAAATAAAATTAGAAATTTACGAAACAAAATCATAAATATAGCATTCAACAAAATCAAACACAAAATCAAATTGGGATTCAATTAATAACTAACAGCAAAATTTATCACTTACACATTTTTTAAAAAGCTTTTTTATATATTCAGGCTTAAAATATCTAAGTAATAACACGAAAAACTCGTGTACGATACATGACAAAGAAGAACATTAATCTTGCAAAATGCATGCAAATTTTCTGCTCTGATAAATCGTCGGTCACCAGGTTCTGGACAGCATTATGCATTGTTGGGTCATCCATTATAACTTGGCCTGTCATTCTAGCAGCTCGTCATTTGGAGAGTTTAAAAGTAAGTTTTTGTTCAGATGATGTATTGGGTTTGAATATCGATTGATTTGTTTTACAGAATTTGTGTGGTAGAGAAGTTATGTTTGTTAAAAGTATCAGTCTGAACTCAACGAATAAATAATCAACCACACTCTCATATTTTTGTACAGGTGTTACCTTAGTGCAGGGTGATCAAAAATTTGTAACATTAGGTAAGTTTTGCTAAATGTACATTTTCTGTACATATACTATTATCTTAATCGGCTGTGTAGTGTCTGCTTAGAATAGCACTACTCATTGCTTCCGGTGGGTGTACGTAAGAGGCGACTAACGGTACTGGGGGCTTTTAAGGTATTTTTAATTTACCATCTTTTCCCCACCCAACTTTCCAAAAGTGGCTGAGGAATTTCTTATTTCTTAGCTCTGGCTACCCCTTCTAGCGATTTATAGCCGTGAGTATATGTATGTATGTATACTATAATTTTATATATTTGTCGCCTTTTTGTGACCTTCACAAATTAGTCGGTCTACTTTTTATAAGGGTCTACTTACACTGAGCCCTATATTCGAGAGCACAACTCTAAATGTACAATAAATAAACTTAACTTACGGCTATATCCCACCAAAAGGGTAGCCAGAATCATATAATTAACAATTCATCAGACACTTATGAATTTCGATTAAATAAAAAAAAAGTAAAATAAAAGAGCTTTTTTAGCTGTGTAGTGTCGGCTTAGAATAGCACTACCCCATTTCTTCCGGTGGGTGTACGTAAGAGGCGACTAACGGTATTGGGGCTTTTTAAGGGATTTTTGGGCGATGCGGTTGGAAACCCATCACCAACAACCTTTATTTTACCATATTTTCCCCACTTACCTTTCCAAAAGTGGCTGAGGAATTTCTAATTCTTTAGCTCTGGCTACCCCATCTAGGGATTTATAGCCGTGAGTATATGTATGTAAAATAAAAGATTATTGTGTGTGTTGGGTTATTCTTATTCACTTAAAATAATCAAAACCCTCAGTCGCTATGTTGGAAGCAACACTCGCTGGAAGAATGAGTTAGTGCTTTTCTAAGCCTACACTACTTCACTCAACTGAAATTAAATTATTTAATGTTACTTGAAGTTGGAAATATAAAAAAAATGCCATAAGTAGTACGGCGGCAAAGATTCAGGTCAGATCAGCCAGAAATATTCGTTTGATTTCTGTTTGGTTATGATTGCTACTATTTATCTATTATCAATATAGTGCTTTTTTCATTACATAATGTGTGTTCAGTACACAAAATATCAATATCTCGCCATGCACTCTAACATCAAAAAATTCGAAAGCGATACCTATACAGAATTTCCCACAAAATCACATAGATAGACATACTATTAATATTCCACCTCAAACCATAATGAATAGTTTTATAAGCAAGATAAATAAAGAAGATACGGAGTAATTGAAAACGTCGACGGAATCCTGCCCACTCGGCCCTAATCCACACGTCGCGTTGAACCACTAGAAAACTATTTGTCGCTCCTAAATAAATTCGGGACAAAAACATACATTTTCGTTGGACGGAGCACGTACTGTACGTGGACAGGTTACAGTATCGCTAACTTTTGTTTAAGTTCATTGTTTGGTTTATTTTATCGCTTTTTGAGTTCGATACTTGTTCAATTGTTTTTGTAGTTGAATACGATGATGCTGTATTTGTAGTATGAGTCTTTTCAGTTTGAATATGTCATACTCTAAATATAGCCAAACTCTAAAAAAAATATATGTTTTCTATGATTATTTGTGAGACATTTTGTTTCACATATTTTGACTCGTAAAAATATGCCTAGTGATAAAAAAGGGTTGATAAATAGTTTTTAGTGATGTACTGAACTTGACTATATCTTTTTACTGAGATTGGGTAATGCAAAATCCTTATCTTTGGATTCACAAACATTCGAAATAAGAAAATGATGGACCAACCTGACATATTCAAATTAGTATTAGAACACTATGATGTTAAACTTCACCCAATTGATTAAAACTGCATTCTCATGTATAATAAAATATTCTCAAAAAACAACACTTCCAAGACTATCGACACCAGCGCCACCACGCAAAAACTACATCTCATCCGCCTACAACAATCGAATCGTATCCTTTTGGTAAGAATTAGCGAGGACATTGATCGATGTTCGTCCTCAGACCCTCGGTGACCGGGGCTGACTAATCGGCCGTGTTTTATCAACATCCCGCACAAAATTGTTGATAACTATTTATAAGGATTCGCTAATAGTCCTGTGATCGGAAAAGGTCTTTATTTTGAACGAGTTTGGTTTTTGTTTGATTAGGTATTATATTAGTTTATTTACAGCAATGATGACAAAAGCTGGGATGAGAATTACATATAATTATTATCCTTATGGTGTCATACTTAACTCCCATACGAATGCAAATTCACATTATAATCCTTTCATATCCAGTGAATGTAAGTAGGTTACTCATTAAAATTACACACAAAGGCCCGAAATTCCATTTTATGAAAGCTGTGATGACCCTACACCTTCAATTAGATTTCGTCCCCGGTCATTGCCCTACGACTTAGGGCTGTCACAACTAATAAAGCTACTATAATCCAATTAGTGACCATTCATACTCCTAGAATGGAGGTTCCTGGTTTCCCTTTGATGGTATTGTCAGGATAGACAGCTGTATCGTGCTGGAATCTTATTGCAAATTCCCGGGCTTATGTGTGCGGCAGTCAAAGCAAGGCAGAGTAATAATCATTGATTCTATACAAATTAGAAGGTTTCGAATGAGAAGCTACATAATTATGAATGGAAAATTAATCATAAAATTAATAATATATCACTTTAGATTTGTTTATTTGCCTAAACTTTATGTAAGAAGTTATGTTGATATTTCTATTTACAATTATATTTTTGTTGAAGCGCCACTTATTGTTTATTTAGCTTAAATCCAAATTCATTCAAAGGAATTCAAAAGTATGTTATTATTTTCTTCAGGGAACAAAAATTTACGTTTCGTAGTGAAGACCTACAGCTTCTAATATTGGTAAATTATAAAACATGAGTACTAAAAACATACGTACTTAACTTACGCCATTAGTTTCCATTGGGGGTAGGAAGTGATTATGTAATAATATCGCCACTTGGCTACTATTAAGGAAGTGATATTATAATACGATCGCCACCTTCCGCGATCCTGTAAAACCTATCAAGATTAACTCACATAGGTCAATATATTTATATAAGGCCTTTTGTTTGTCATACTTCACACGCCTGCCTGAAAGTAAAAAGCAAGAGTACTAACTAATTTTCAAATTGCGTATTTATATCCAGTAGTGGTTTGGTGATCCAAGTTTTATATATTGGTGCGCTTTCTAATAGATTTTATCTCTAGTAAATGCGACACCTCCTTATCTAAAGCTATAATTTCAGATTCTATAACTTTACATTTTGCGTTAGAACCTTGTCTGGGAACATCTGAAAACGGTTAATTAAAACCACTGATTGTACCGCTGAAGGTTATCGTCTGTTACATTACTTACATTATAACTTAATCTATATGATTTAATTAAATTGTTATATATATATGCATGAAAAAAACACTACAATTTATACATATACTCACCGCAATAAATCCCTAGAAGGGGTAGCCAGAGCTAAGAAATTAGAAATTCCTCAGCCATAAACATAACATAACATAAACATTCACGCCGTTTATCCCCGAAGGGGTTGGCAGAGGTACCAATACTTCTGAACTAGCAGCGCCATCTAGTTTCCAGAGAATGATAGTCCAATGGGTAGAACACCCGCCCGAAAACAGAAGACCGTGAGTTCCAATCCTGGGTGGGGTCTACACCAATTTGTCTTTTCTAAAGTCATATGTGTGGTTAATTTATCATGGTTGTTAACGGTGAGGGAAAACATCGTGAGGAAACCCACATGGCTGAGTTGTACTTAGTCATGTACCTTCTCTGGAAATTCCTCAGCCACTTTTGAAAGTTGGGGAAAATATGTTAAAATAAAGGTTGTTGATGATGGGTGTCCAACCGCATCGTCTAAAAATCTATTAAAAAGCTCCAATACCCTTAGTCATGGTTTAAGTATACCCACGGGTAGAAAAAGGGTAGTGTTATTATAAGCCAACACAACACAGCAGCTTATTTGTAACACAATTTCAATAAAACGTATTTATAACCGCTTCTAAAATAATTCTCACAATATTGTAAACATCCAATTAAAAACTTTGCAGTACACTGATTCCCATTGTAAATTATTAAATCACTACATTAGTCAAATAAAATGAACACGAGTGATAATTGTTTGCAAAATAAACATACACTTTCTCACGCCCGTAACATTAGCAAATAATTACCAACTTTTAAAGTATGATAAACGACCTTTATCTCTTCATGTGTGAAGAAAATTAAGATGTATTTAGGGTCCGATCAAATGATGTTTTTGAACTGGGGTTACAAGGGACTTGGAATACAGTGGAATAGTTGTCTATTAATAAAATCCAATGATTTGTCATTGAAATACATAGCAAAATTATAAATGTTTTTTTTTATCTGAATAGAATTAAACATAACGAATTCGATTGTCGTGTAGTGCCGTCTTAGAATGTCTATTCTTTCTACCCACGAGTGTCGTAAGAGGCGACTAAGGGTATGGGGCTTATTTCAATGCTTTTTGGGCGATGCGGTTGGAGACCAATCGCAAAAGATAATTTATTTCTACCATCTTCTCCCCCCTAGTAACTTCCAAATGTGGCTGAGGAGGTTTCTAGTTCTAAAGCTGGCTACCCCTTTTTGGGATTTATGGCCGTGAGTATATGTATGTATGTATAAATGAATAGTGTTTGCCTGTCCTACAAGAAGGAGAGTAAGGTAAGGTATAAAGTATTTACAAGTAAACCAAGCCTACAAAATGTAGACACAGCCACTTCTTTTATCATGAATCATGTTAAGATGGATTGCTTACCACATGGCCCAATTACCACCAACTAGCCTCTTCAACTGTATCTTTAGTGACATTTAATGACAGTATGGTATGGAATAGTAAAGTTCCATCTCTATACCAAACATTATGTTATTAGGCTTCTAAATAAACGTATATAAAGTTACAATGTCTCCGGTATAGAAAAAAGATGAAATATTATAAAACTTAAATTATAGAAAATGACTTTTATTGCAAAGATACAAAATTGATTTTGCAGTAAACATATTCCAATGGGGTTATTTATAAGGGATAGTTTAGAGCATATTTAATGGTTTTCTTAACACGTAATTTAACATGTTTGTGGGAGTCGAAAATTTTGTGATTTTAAATTGTTATTTAACAATATTTATGTGAGAAACTGTAATTGAAAGGGATACTGTTCCGGTAAGCGTTTTGTACATGATAACTTAATGCTGTGTATTGTCTGCTTAGTGCTATTCTAAGCAGACAATACACAGCATTAAGTTATCATGTACAAAATTACCTACCCCATTTCTTCCGATGGGTGTACGTAAGAGGCGACTAACGGTATTGAGGCTTTTAAGGGATTATTGGGCGATGCGGTTGGAGATCCATCACCAACATCCTTTATTTTACCATCTTTTCCCCACGCAACTTCCAAAAGTGGCTGAGGAATTTCTAATTCTTTAACTATGGCTACCTCTTCTAGGGATTATAGCCGTGAGAGAATGTATGTATGTATGAACTTACTCGCTGTATAGTATATTTTGTTAAGACAAGTTCTAATCAGAGTCTCAGTCGTTTTGTATCATTGTGTCTAAAACGTGTAGCGCCGGCTTAGTATGTCACTTCCCCTTTCTACTTACAGGTGTCGTAAGAGGCAACTAAGGGAAAGGCTTTTTTATGTTATTTTTAAGCGATGCGGTTGGAAACCCATCACCGACGATACTTTATTTTTACTATCTTGCTCCCTATCAACTTCCAAATGTAGAGTTTCCAGCTCTGAAACTTTGGCTACTCCTTTTTGAATTTACAGCCGTGAGTATATCTATGTTTATCTTAGAATAGCATAAACCCACTACTTCCTACTGTTGTCTAAAGACTTATTGTTTTGGATATATTTTAGTCGTTTTGCTCGAGACCTATTTTACCAACCATTAGAATAGAATAGAATAATCATTTATTTGCCAGAATAAGAGTATACAGAGATATCAACAGTTACAAAAATGTCCTTGCTTATTCTACTAACAAGATTAGCGTGCAAATATTTACATCAAAATTATCTTCCTATAGAAAGATAATTTGAAATTAAGAAAAAAATTAACATTACAGCACCATAGACAATTTCCATAATATTATTTACAGTCTTAGTTTTATTATATTAGTCAAATTTTAATTATTAAGCATAGATTTATTTTTATTCATTCAGTCAATACCTTTAAATTATAAATACATTTTATGTCAACAACACATTATAGCGTCAAAATTTATCACATAAATAATCACTGACACTATAGTACATTTTATTAACTAAGAAATTGTGTAAAGATAATTTAAATTTAGTCATTGGTAATTCTTTAAAACTTGCAGGTAACTTATTAAATATTGTGATTGCCATAGAATAGCAATTGCGGGAAAATAATTCTAGTCGCCTTTTTGGGATATATAATTTACCTTCGTGCCTTTTACTATAGGTAACGACTGCATCTGAGTGTTTAACAAACAAATTTGGATGTTTTTTTACAAACAGGCACATTTCAAATATGTATAAACACGGTACGGGTAAAATGTCAAAAGATTTGAACAAAGGTTTACACGAATCATCATAGTTTGCTCCAGCTATAGCTCTCATGCATTTTTTTTGTGCTATTAGTACTCTGTTTACATCTACTGAATTGCCCCATAGTATTATTCCGTACCGGATAATACTTGATACGTAGCCATGGTATGCAAGCAGAGCACTTTTTTCTGATGTTCCTTGCTTTAGTCGTTTAAGGACATATATGAAGCTATCTATTTTGCTTAACAACTTTTCAATGTGCGGTTTCCAACTGCAAAATTTATCTAAAGTGAAACCTAGGAAAACCGTTTCATTAACCTCATTTATTTTTATGTTGTCATATTCTATATTGATCATGTCATTCAATATCATTGACTTTTTCCGAATTAACTTATACAAGTAGCTGCGGAATTCTTCATTCTTAATCTCTGTCTACTCTTTTTTCGGATTTATCGCGCATGTACTGTATGTTAATTAGGTCCACGCCATTTTTTACAGCAAGTAACGGAAAGCGATTTAAAGCATATTATTTCATTTTATTTATTTGGCTTACAATAAAATTATAGTTCCCAGGACTAATTAAACTCTTAGCCCGCCGTTCGTTACTACAAGAACTATCGTATAACACAAAAGTAATGAACAGTGAATTGATTTTTCACCTTACGCCGATGTGAATGTAGCGAAATGGCCAAGCCACATATTTTGACTAAGGTGTAGAGTTTGTGAAGTTAGGCCTTGTAGAGTTAGGGCGTGTAGTGTTAGAAGCTTGGCTCCACATGAGATCTGATAACTTTTTGACAGTGCGAGTCATATGGGCTCGTCTTGGCAACATTTTACATGAAAATATTTTTGGTGGGATAGCTTTTTTAAGTTTTGTGTGTAAATTTTATATGTGCAATTATCGTGTCCCGATGTTTGATTACGATTAAAATAATGGCGTTAGTAAATGTTCGTATGGAGTTTCTACTTTCTCCACGATGGGATTCTACTATTAAACTGATTTTAATAAAATTTTGCACACTGTATAGAGACTTATCCAACAAAGAATTGCTTAAATTTAACATACATACATACATACATATACTCACGGCTATATATCCCTTAACGGGGTAGCCAGAGCTTTGGAATGAAAAATTCCTCAGCCACTTTTGGAAGTTGATTGGGGAAAAGATGGTAATAATAAATGTTTTTGGTGACGGGTCTCCAACCACATCGCCCATAATCACTTAATAAGCCCCTATACCCTTGGTCGCCTCTTACGATCACCCACGGGTAGAAATGGGGTAGTGTTATTCTAAGCCGACACTACACGGCAACTATACTATAATTTAAATAATGTGTATAACTTATTATTAATTTATCTATTAGGTTATAGTATAACAAATCAACGTGCAACAATTGTACATATAATAACATTTTATCAAAGCACTTCTAAAATTCTATCTTACAGCGTCTGTTTCAGGCAGCAAAACGATTATCTCAAATCATAGCGGAACTAGGAATGTTTCTCAAACTGTAATTTGCCAGGAAACCATCAAGTACCCGGCGGCAAATGACATGCTCAGTTAAGAAGTTAAACTTGGAATATATTCAGACTCACAAGTCCAATATGTTTTCTGAAACTTTTCTGTGAGTAAAAATTGCTCTTTACATTTGTAATATAAATACCATCCACACTCACAGTGCAAGATATTTACGGTAATATAAATTAAAGCTTATTTTCAAACCGTGATGGTTGCCAGTACTGATGCTTTAATATACTTTCCCAACCAGGAAATCATTTTGGTTTTCTACATAAACATAATATAAACATAAACGTTCATGCCGAATATCCCCGAAGGGGTTGGCAGAGGTACTAATACTTCTGAACATCACGTGACTTTGTCACCTAGTGTTCAGAGTACCCACGTTTTGCATGGACAGTGTACTCACGTGATAGGGGGCAGGCCTATCGCCGTTTTTAACCGACTTCAAAAAAGGAGGTTCTCAGTTCGATTGTTTGTATGTATGTATGTATGTATGTATGTATAATTGTCCGCGATTATCTCGAGTTTGGCTTAAGCTATTTGGATGCGGTTTTCAGAACAGTATTCGTTACATTTAGGAGAAGGTTTTAGTACCTTAACCGACCAAAAAAAGGAAGGAGGTTCTGTGTTTGACCTGTATGTATGTCTGTTGGTCCGCGATTATCTCACGTTTTGCTTAAGCTATTTAGATGCGGTTTTCTGAAAAGTATTCGTTACATTTAGGAGAAGGTTTTAGTACCTTAACCGACCAAAAAAAGGAAGGAGGTTCTGTGTTTGACATTTTTAATTTAAAGATACTAAAACAAATATTATCATAAACATACCGCCCACCAAGGACGTAATTTTATGTCCTTACATTAAACAAAACAATAAAAACATTTAAACTTTAGAGTTTAGATGTGATATACTTTTTATTACAGTTGATCGGCCACAGGTAAAATACATAATTTAGACACTGGTCTTTTAATAATAGAATTTTAAAGTCACGACTCTTGTAATTTTATCCAAACCAGTGTGTTTTTCAACAACTTTACCTAAAAGCCAGCGTGCTGGTGGGAGATTATCAACCTTCACCAAAACTATGTCTCCAATTTTTGGTTCAGGTATTATTTTGTTCCACTTATGTCGCTGCAAAAGCTGTGCAAGATATTCAGCAGACCAACGTCTCCAAAAATCCTGCGTCATTCGCTGTAATAGTTGCCAACGCCTCAAACTGCCCAAATTAGATTTCTCATAATTAACTTCTGGGACAAGAACTAATGGTTCTCCCACAAGGATATGACCAGGTGTTAATGGCAAAGGTTCGCTGCTTTCACTAGGCAACAGTGAGAGAGGTCGTGAGTTCAAACATGCCTCTATTTGGGCAAGAAAGGTTGCCATCTCTTCGTATGTAAGAGTTGAATTCCCAACAATTCTTCTTAAATGGTACTTAGTGGATTTTACCCCAGCTTCCCATAGACCTCCGAAATTGGGGGCATGGGGAGGTATGAAGTGCCATGTTACGCTATTACTACTAAACCAATCTCTAATCTCATAGGCAATACTCGACTTTTCTGCCTCAACTAATGCTCGAAGCTCTTTTGAAGCACCAACAAAATTGGTTCCGTTGTCACTCCATACTTCACTGCAGTGCCCTCTTCTGGCAACAAATCTCTTAAACCCAGCTATAAATCCCTGAGCCGTTAGATCACTGATAGCTTCGAGATGTATGGCTTTTGTAGCCATACAAACAAAAACACAAATGTACCCTTTATATGATTTGTTGCCCCTACCTTTTGACACACGCATATTTATGGGTCCGGCAAAATCTATACCAGAGTGTAAAAATGGCTTTGATGGCTTTACTCTGCATTCTGGTAACTGTCCCATGAAAGGATGTTGGTTATTTGCCTTATAACGAATGCAAGTAACATATTTACGTACACAAGCTTTAACTGCATTCTTAGCTCCTAATATCCAGTATTTCCTGCGCAAATAATGTAACATTAAAGTTTGCCCTCCATGTGATGTGCTGATATGAGATTGATGAACAACTAACTTTGTGAGATGACAATTGGAAGATAATAATATAGGTGTATTAGTCAATGAAGAACTAGCAGAATTTCTAAGCCTACCATTAGCTCGTAAAATTCCTTTCTCGTCCATGAAAGGACACAATGTTTTCAACTTACTTCTTTGTTTCACATTCCCAGTTTTTTGTAGATCATTTATTTCCTCCATAAATGCTTTACTTTGCATTATTTTTATGCATGTTAGCAAGGCTTCATCTCGCTCTGTAGTCGTAATATAGCGTTCAAATTTCTTTCCCTGTAGTTTATTTTGTTTGAATTTCAAAACTCGTCTTCCTATTGCTACAAAAGAAATCAATTTCCGTAAAGATGAAAATCTCTCATAAAATCCTTCCTGTATATCACCAACCGTCGAAACATGCACTTTGATGTTTCGCTGTTCTAAATACGTTGATATAGACTTGGGTCTGCTATACTCTATAGTAGGGTTCTGCAGCCAAAGAGGTCCTCTCTTCCACAAAGGACTTTTATTCAGTTCCACGGGTGTCATTCCTCTTGAAGCGGCGTCAGCAGGATTGTCGGCTGATTTTACATGAGCCCATTGCTCATTATCCATTTTAGATAAGATCTCAGATGTGTGATTGCCCACAAATGTAGTCCACTTACTTGGATGACTACTGAGCCATGCTAAGACTACAGATGAATCTGTCCATCCATGCACATTGGGTTTATCTAAAGACAATACCTGTGAAACTTCTTTCATCAATTTGGCCAAGAGAACTGCTCCCATTAGCTCCAAACGAGGAATGGAAATTTGATTGACAGGGGCAACCTTTGTTTTGGCCGTTATCAAATTAACATAAACTGTGCCATCACTAGCGACAGTTCTGAGATAAATGACAGCCGCATAGGCCAGATTAGAAGCATCACAAAAACCGTGAAGCTCCTTCAGTAAATCATTATTTCTAACTTGCACCCACCTGGGAAAGGAAATTTCGCAGATATGAGTTAAGTTACTTCTATAAATTTGCCATTTCACAAGTAATTCTTTAGGCAGTTCTTCATCCCAATCGATGCCTGCAAGCCACAACTTTTGAATAATTACCTTGGCTGTTATTACACAAGGTGCCAACCATCCTAAAGGATCAAAGAGGCGTGAAATATCTGAAATCACTCGTCTCTTGCTAACTGGGTGTTGCAGAGGAGGAAGCTTGACTGCATATTGGAATGAGTCCGTATTTCTATCCCATGATATTCCTAAAATTTTCACAACGTCAAATTTTATTTGCAACTTATCTTTCTGGATACTGGTACTCTTGTTTGAAATCATTTTGGCTAAGTCTTTACTATTCGTCATCCACTTCTGTATCTCAAACTTTCCTTTTGATAGTAACTCTGTCATTTCTTGGTATATCTGCTGCCCTTCTTCTACAGACTCACAGCCTGTCATAAGATCGTCTACATAAAAGTCTTTCATTACTCTTTCAAATGCAAATGGAAAGTTTTTACCTTCATCTAGAGCGATTTGCTGTAATGACTTTATTGATAAATAGGGAGCTGATGCTGTGCCAAATGTGACGCGTAATAGCCTAAAATCTTGTATCTTAGATTCTGGATCAGTACGCCAAACAATTCTTTGATAATCTGCATCTTCGGGGGAAACTAAAACTTGACGGTACATCTTTACTATGTCAGCGCTGAGACATATCGGATGCATACGCCATCTCATTATGAGATGCCGCAGATCCTGTTGCAGTGTAGGACCGACCATTAATGAGTCGTTCAAAGATACCCCGTTCATGTACTTACAAGATGCGTCGAATACCACCCTTACCTTGGTAGTAGATTTGTCTTCACGTATGACAGCGTGGTGTGGTAAATAAACAGCTGTACTTTTTGTTATTTCTTCATTACCAACAACACGTTTCATATGGCCCAGATCTAAGTATTCCTGTATGACTTCTGCGTATCTAGTTTTAAATTCTGGATTCTTCCTAAATTTTGTTTCGAGAAGTCGAAATCTTTTAAGAGCAATATCTCTTGATTGACCATACTTACAAGGTGGGTCCTGTTCGTGGAAAGGAAGTCGAACTACATAACGACCTTCCGGATTCCTAGTTGTAGTTTCATTATAAAACTTTTCGCATTGTTGCTCTTCTAGTGATAATATCTTTGTCTCAAAGATATCTGATTCTAATTGCCAAAAGCTTTTGAGCAACTCATTGTCAGACATATGAGCATGCATACTGACGATAACATTGTGATAGGTAAACTTTTGGTCGGATTGATCAGCATTTACGGATAAATGTGTGGAACCTGATAAGATCCATCCCAAGGCTGAATTCTGAGCAGTTGGTAAACCTTTGGAACCTTTGATCAACCCTTCTCTAATGATTTGGCCATATTGTCAGCGCCTAACAAAATATCAATTTTGTTCGGAGTATGAAATTCCGGGTCCGCTAACGTGATATGTGCTAATTCTGGCCACAAACTAGTTGATACTGTTACCTTTTGTGAAGGCAACAGCGATGTAATTGTTCTCAAAACAAATGCCGATACTTCTACGTTAAAGTTAGGATCTAGACGTGAGTAAATTTTTATCTTGACGATAAAATTTGATATCAATGAACTATTTTCACCACCTAGTCCTGATATAGTACCTTTTATGGCTGTTTTCTTAAGTCCAAGAAGTTGCACTGCTGATTCAGTTACAAATGACGCTTGGGAACCTTGATCTAGCAACGCCCTTAAAGGTTGGATACAACCGTAACTATTTTGTGCTTCTACGATTGCTGTTGCTAACAAAACTTGGTTAGTTATGGTTTCCCGCGAAAACAATGCAGCTACTTGGGAAGATGATTGGTCTGAGGTGGTACATTCCGATTTCTGAACCTCAGCCACGTCTGAAATTGGAGTGGGTTTGGGACTGTGCAGCAAAGAATGAAATATGACATTTAGTGGTAATTTTACAAAATGCGATAGAGTGATTTGGGCCTAAGCAATTGTAACAAAGCCCACTGGTTTGTACAAACTTACGGCGATCATCGACAGATTCTTTACTAAATTGTTTACAATTACCTAGTTTGTGATCTGTTTTATTACAGAAAGCGCACAATTTCCTTTCTGGAGATGTGGTCTTAACTACATGAAGGACTTTTGGTTTCGGTGTTGTATATCCTGAAACTACTGGTCTTACTTTAGGTTTACTATCTAGAAATTCTAATGATCTAAATCTTAACTCAAGAAATTCTTTTAATTGAACAAATGTGGGTAAATTATCAGATAAACTAATTTTGGCTTCCCACTGTTTGCGAGATTCAGAGTCAAGCTTTGCACTGATGATGAAAATAATTATGATATCCCAAGAGGAAATATCAATATCAAGATTTTTAAGACCATTCATACAATCAACCGTAACATCCAAAAGCTCTTTAATTGCACGAGAGCATTCGAAATTAATGCTATTTTGATTCATAAATCGCTTGAGTATACAATTGGCTAAATAACTTTTATTATCAAATCGCTCATTCAATAACTTCCAAGATGCCTCATAACTATCACCAGTAATTGGCGTTTGTCTGAGAAGCTGTTCTGCTTCCCCTGATAAATGAGCTTTTAAATAGTGCATCTTTTGAACTAAATCAATAGATTCATTATTATGAATGAGAGATGTGAAAAGATCTTTAAACGATTTCCATTTGCTATATTCTCCAGAAAACATAGGTATAACAATTTTTGGTAACTTTGCACTGGTGTTAATTGAACTAGTAGATTTACCTAGCGTAGTTGAGTTAGATGTTTTCGTTAGATTTATCTATGTGATATTTTAAATCCGATTTATAACAAACATAATCTTCTTCAACCAGATCAAAAACTTCATCTTTAAAATATGGAGATAGTAAATCCTTTGATTCAGCCTGCATAACTATTTGTTTGTGAGTTTTGACAAAACCCTCCCATTCCTTATCCAATAAGTCTAACCTAGTCTGAACATAATTCAGATCGGTTAAGCGTCCCTTTGGTGACTTTTTGAAATTTTTAATAGATTTTTCAATTAGAGTTTTACTATTAAATTGTAATTTTATAAGGTTATCCATTTTCAGTCAGAAAAGAGAACGTTTTAACCAAACTTTTTCTAATAATTTAAACTCAAATTGGGCATAGGTTTCCAGACTCAACACTTAATGTTAAATTATTCTAAGTCCTACAACGCTTGGCTATCAGAAATCAATACTATAAAGTTAAAGTCCATAGATTTCGAAAGTTTTACTCACTACACCAGAAAGTAAACACAAACTGTACTCACAACTCTATCTTCTTTTGCAAACCTTAATTATGACTTGACTAAGTCATATGTCAAGTTGGCAGCATCAATCAGGTTGACTTAACAACTGTCACATGTCAAGTTGGCAGCTTCAATCAGGTTGACTTGACAACTGTCACATGTCAAGTTGGCAGCTTCAATCAGGTAGACTTCACAACTGTCATATGTCAAGTTGACAACTTCAATCAGGATGACTTCACTTTGACAGCATTGACCAATGTGGTAACTAATGTCACTTGATTGACTCCTGCCTTGGATTGATAGCTTCTTGACAGATGTCACAAGTTGTCCGCAACCGGGCTCGTCGAAAATGCAGGATCCAGGTCTTCTGTTCTTCTTAACGTCTCCGAAGGGATTAGAAGCACCAGTACCCCAATACTCCGCGTCCTGGTTTCTATGCTGCGATGACTAAAATTTCACTTGTCTATCCGGCTCGAAGGACCATGTACAAAACTGTAACGTTTCCCAAGTTCCACACTCCTTTTGTTGATAAGAAAACACTATTAAAATTGGATACCAGTGATTTATTCAAGTGAAGATAACAAGCATGGTTTGGTATTTATACAAAAGAATAAAAGAATTCATACCGCGATGTAGAAAACGTTTACACACCCATCTAGCGACAATTAAAGATACTAAAACAAATATTATCATAAACAGTATGTCTATATGTAATATATTATATATTTGTTTATCAATTGTCGTATAAGTGTTAATGGTATTATTATTCTTTTCTCTTTTCATTAAGCAAACTTCATTTCTTTTTATTTAAATTTAAAGTTATACAGTAAGAATGTTACTAATTCTGTTTTATATTTTAATCCTGTCATTGGCTAAGAAATTTTGTAGTTCTATATAAAACATTGTTTTTAAGTTTTCTAAATGTGCTGTTGGATATCATAATAAAATAAAATAAAAATAAAGTAAAATTAAGTTCTGGCTCTCTCTAAAGCCGTAAGTATATGTATATCTGTTATGTTTGATCGATCGCCTAGAGAGATAGTTTACTCAGCTTTGAACCACTGGTTGTATAGACAGAGTGACCTTAAATATTATTGTATTTAGAAAACTATAGTATGTGTAATGTTTGAGAAATGTATATTTTCGTTCGTCCGTAATTAACTTGGGAAATTCCTGTTTTTATTTTAGTGATAGGTTAAGGGTCTAATCTATTATAAAGAAATGAAGATATATTTTTTGTATATGCATTTTTGATAAAATACATTTAGACAAGGAAAAACTAATAACATAATTTTACAAAAGATATATTTAACAAAATTAATACACACACATACACATACTCACAGCTATAGCTCTCTAGAAGGGGTAGCCAGAGCTAATGAAACAAAAAATCCTCAGCCACTTTTGGAAATTTTAGTGGGGAAAAGATGGTAATATAAAGGTTGTTGGTGATGGGTCTCCAACCCCATCGCCCAAAAATCCCTTAAAAGCCCCAATACCGTTAGTCGCCTCTTACGTACACCCAGCGGAAGGAATGAAATACCGAAGACGATAATACACTCGACTGAAAAAAGGAGTACACCGATGAGTAGATTGCCGAGATTGAATATGATTGAAGTGGATTAAATGAATGGCGGCCCTGACCAAAAAGTTGACACACACATACCACACGACGAAAAGTCTATATCTAATATAATTAGAAATTTTCAGGTTAATTGTTGCTTTTTATTTCTCCAGTGATTTATGGGACCCCTTCATTCATTATTCAGTATTTTCTTGTTAATCCTAAGATAAATAAATCTTATATTTTTGCCTTTGAAACGCAACTATGTCTAAAGAACCAAAATAACTGCTGATCGGTGTATTTGGTTCCAAAACATAATGTATTCACTACCATTGTTCGTCGCAGACAGATCGCTATTCCGTTGACATTTGATACAAATACGAAATTGTAGAGGACGTTTGTCGTTTGGTAAACTACTTGAAGAGACATGAAATAGATAAGTTACTGTGTATTATAATCGCCCTTTTATTTAAAATGATGACCCTATTTCTTCTTTTGGATTTTCATTAATAGGCTTGAAACTCTTTATTAACCTATTCCTCCTCTTAGTCACTCAGTCTCTTTTTTGTGTAGTTACTTTTAAATTGCACGATTTTGATTTTTGTACCAAGTAGTTGACTGAATATTACAGAATGGAGACACAGAGAACAGGATAGGTTTCTTCAACTTTGACTAATCTATATAATTAATGTTAAGGTGACAGATTGTGACTGGTACACGTATTATATATTATCTATCTATACTTATAATAAATCTGTAGAGAGGTCAATTCTGTACATGAAATATATTTGCAAAATAATTATAAGGGAATGATAAGGGATCGATACTGATGCCAAAAATGCAATCAGTAAAATTTTTGTCTGTCTGTCTGTCTGTCTGTCTGTCTGTCGGTTTGTATGTTCCTTATGGAAACAAAAACTACTCGACGAATTTAAACGAAACTTGGCAAAATTATTCTTCATACTCCTGGGCAGGTTATAGTATACTTTTTAGCAGAGTAGTGAAGGGGAATTTTGAGAAATTTTGGGAATACGGTAGAAGTTATTCCATTTTTAAGCTTCCAACGCGTGTTCAGCCTTAATGGTTAAACTTATATAGAAATCATGTATGACGGTAATATTCTTCATAAAATTACCTAAAAAAAATTCCCAACAGTATATGTCTATCTTTTATGGTTGACTCACAATAACACGTGTAATTCCTGATAGCTTAGCAGTTCGGAACATTCTGATTATATTAGTTTACTCTTACGTTTGTAAAACTCTCATTCATCCCTTATTTAAAAAAGGCAATATTATTACCTATTCAATAAAAAAAGAATCATAGAAATCGGTAGAGAAACACCGAAATTATACATAAAATAAGCCGTCGCGCCCGTGATTAAAACCAAAACCAAATCTTTACTAATTTACAAATAACATACTAGATGGCGCCAGTAGTTGCATCCTACATTACGTAATGATTTATTTTTTAGGTCGTTATAAATACTTCATAGCGTTTTATTCCGAAATTTGCTATTGAACGGAAATACTGAACCGTTCATAAAAGCGCATTCAAAATCACCTAACTACACTGTTTAGGGAGTGCTATAAATTTAATAAATTGAAAACATTGCGCTAAATTTCACAATGCTTGAGCAGTGACTGAAGAAAGAAACCTCAGATATTTAAAAAACAACGCTACCCGTGCGAAGCTGGGCCGATCCACTAGTAATTAAATAATATTATATATATTAAATATTAAGCGGAATTAAGCGAGATAATTAATTAATATTTGTGTTGCTATAAATTTCTGCAAAGTAACGCCTAATTCAATCCGATGGTACACATGATATCAACAACAATAATTCAACAAGAAAAACACTACCTTCAGGTGTCTTCAGGCTGTTGTAAGACTACCTTGTATCATGCAATTAATTATTATCATCAAAATAACTCTTTGTTCATAAAACTCCAAGTCGAAACGCAAACATACCAATTAACAGAAATTAAAATCAGCAAATGTTACCAGTCGCCAAAGACAAATAGAGCTACCTACTATTGAAATGTCCCTATTTGTTCTTGTCTTTGCCGAAACGAATTTCCAATGGTGACTTATAACCTTCGCCCTATTACGGGTCCCTTTTTGTTTTGTTTCGCAAGATAAATGTTTCTGTAGCTGTTTAGTCTTTGATCAATGTTTTAGATTAAGACTTAGAAAACACTTATGATTAACTTCATACAATAAAAATATTGATATGTTTTAGTATGACCTAATATCATCTTTTTAAAATACATAAAACATATACAAACGGCTATTAATCCCTATAAGGGGTAGCAAGAGCTTCGAAATAAGAAATTTCACAATCATTTTTGGAATTTGAGTGGGAAAGGGACTGTGAAATAAAATATTTTAGGTGATGGTTCTCCAACCGCATTGCCCAATAATCACTTGAAAACCCCAATACTATCAGTCACGTCGTACGATATCCAAGGTAACAAATGGTTTAAACAAGTGTTATCCTAAGCTGACTCAACACTCCCTACTTAACAACATTCTAGTTAAAGTTTGCATCCAAACGAGTATGTCGCTACCAAATATATCCATTTACAAACTTGTGGCGTATAAATACCTATATAGTTCACTTAAACTAAACAGTTATTTCGACAAACCAACACACATTACTATTAGTCACATTAATAATGTACCTTGTAAATTGAGAATTGTCTCACTTGCTCCTTTGACCGTATTGTTAGACATTGGAGAAAGGGTTGATTGTCAATTTGTTTGAGAGCAAAGTTTTGATGTTCGTTGGACTAGATGCTATTGAAGTATCGATGTTCTTGTTTTGGAATAGAAAAGCATATTTAGTAGTGCATAATTTGATTAATTATGCAAATTATGATTAAAACTATGATGTATTTTTTTTAATGTATGAATATTTTCATACTAAAAAGTAATAAATTATTAAAATATGTACCAGTAGAACCAATTGATTTTATTACAAATATTCAAATATTTGCCAAAAATAAAAACACAACGACTTGTTAGACGCTCTCATTATCTATCGGCTTCTCATGACATTTATTACGTTATTGTTCAAACTTGTGGGAGGATTGGGTAGGCTAATATGTCGTCTTCTGTACTTGGCTACCACTTTAGAACATTATGATTATTTTAGCTGTTTGTTCTGCATGTAATGTGTCCTGCCCATTGCTACTAAAGTTTCACATCTCTGATTAAAGAAAGATAAATATTTTTACCAAAAACTTTAAATCATGAATCATAATTGTAACTATATAGTTACAATATTTATTTATCATTTCATGCTTATAATTCACGTTTTTTTAGTTCGTATCTGAATTTAACTTTAAAACCACACTACTAAAAACCTACACAAAATCTACAACTACTACGAACTGATCTACTACGATAAATCGTAGCAAGTTTTATATTGAAAAACAAAAAAAATAACAATATTTCCAAAACCAATAGGAAATACTTACAGCTATAAAATATCCTTAACATGATCCCCACCTACGGAAAATAATGTGTAGGTACTATTCTAAACCGAATGTACTGTACTCACTGAAAGTTACTATTACTTGTTACTTACAATAAACTTGTTCATATTAAGTGTCAATGGAATTCGAAATATATTGTCAAAACATAAGCAGGGGTCCTCAAATGGGTAATGTGCCAAACATCTTGTCGAAATTTCTGGAATATTTGCAATCAGTACAAACACTTAGACACGCTTCGCTTGTCTCCTTTTCAATGGGAAACAGAATTCCTCCATAACAATAAACCAAAAGACGGCAACTTGGGTTTATTCCAATCTAATCCTCTGTTTGAAGATTTGCTATAGTCTATTTAGTTATATTTAAGATATTGAAAATTAAAAACAAGAAAGTAAATAATAAGAGCAAGAATTTTTTTATTATTATTTTGTCAATTAGGAAACATACGTATTAACTTTTACTAATTCAAAGGTTCAATCACCATAAGGGTACGATTGCAGTTACCAGATTTGACTAACACATCACTCGTTAGGGTAAATTGAGGGCTTCTATTGGTACTTTTAATACCCAATAACCAAACACATCATTCGTAGGTTTCAGTTATTGGCTAAACTCAGTTTGTTGCTTCTTGGCATGATACTTCCTATTGTTTTTCCTAGGATAGTAGCTATTTCCTATATTATTACTAAAAATGATGAACTCGTTGTGACGTTTTCACAAAAAAATACAGACATAAATCATTTTTAGATATAGCTTTACTGTCTCTTGAATTAAAATATGATTCAACAGGAATAATCCGTAAAGGGGCGCATTCACATCAAGCCAGCTCATCTACATACGGATAGCCTACTAAACTTTATAAGACGTTTTGAATGTTTGACAGTTTCGCTCAAATTTATCGGGTGTTATGTTAATGCAAGTCTCGGGTTCGCCTTTGATAAATAGTGATGTAAATCTTGTCCAAACCTCTCACGGTTTAGTTGTTGCGGATTAAGTGCTTTCATAAAGGTAGGACGGTACAAATGTGTTGTTTTGTTTTGGAACTAGAATTATAACAGACTCGCTACATATAGATTTTTCAGTACATATAGTATATATATAATTAAAATTAGTATAAATATATATTATTTTAAGAAATCAAAAGTGTTTGAATTAACTTTCTACTCAAGGGTGTCGCAAGAGGCCCCAAAAGTATATTTGGGTAAGGTAAGGGGCTTTTTAAAGTGGTTTTTGGGTGATACGGTTGGAGTCCCATCACCAACGATACTTTATTTCTACCATCTTGTCTCCTATCAACTTCCAAATGTGGCTGAGGAGTTTCTAACTCTGAAGCTCTGGCTACCCATTTTAGGAATGTATAGGCATGAGTATAATTATGTATGTAAATATCTTTTGCTTGTTCGGCTATAAAATATTTAAATCTGACAAAAGACAAATTGTATGTTATTTCGAACTACAAAATATGTTAAGTAGTAATGCTTTTAATTTGAAACGATATCAGGAACATCATATGAAGAAAAAATACTGTTTAAAATGGTTTCACAAAAAAATAGCTTTTGAATCAAATTGTCTTTTCACCTTTGACAACCAATTAAGAAGAAAACACAAAATATTTTAACCTAAAAACATTATTTACAGACAATCCAAAATAACGATGTGTACCTTGAAAAAAAAACAATGGGCACTCCCTAATAAAATGGGAATAATCCTCGCAAATTTAACAATGACTTTTGAAGGAGAGGCGGAGTAGACCCAAATTAGCAATTATGTTTTAGGAAAAATATCACTGAAGAGGCTTGTTTTAAAACCGTAGATAATGCTTGTATTGTGCATGGTCCTCTTGGACTTGGTAAAAACGGTTTTATGACAATAGATAAAAGATAATTGCGTTTTTTTTACTTGGATTGAATAATTAACTAATAAGGAGAACGCGATGGAACGAAGTAAAAGGTAAAGATTGATGTTTTTTAGCTTTGGATTGTATATCGTTAATTATACCTTTCAGTAAGTAGCAGAAGGCATACTGACAGTATAGAAATACATATACTCACGCCCATTATTCCCATTGTGAAGGCAGGTACTATCGATTACCTCTTTGCACGATCCTGTAAATCTCTATTGCTTTCCTTGAATGTTATAGTGTTAATAAGCCTCTTATTAGCTAAAGTGATAGCTTGATGATCATTGTAGAAAGAAGAATTCATAAACATGTGTTGTAAAATTATAATTTTTGCATAGTAAAGATACTGAAAAAATATTGTTAACCTTTTTTAACCGTTTTAGCCCAGTGGGTAGAACACTGCTTATCGCGCAGACGTTGAGAGTTCTAAACCCGGGTCGGGCCTACACCTACACCATTTAGTCTTTTCTGAAGACATATGTGTGGTTAATTTACCATGGTTGTTAACGGTGAGGGAAAACATCGTAAAGAAACCCACATGGCTAAGTTTTACTTGGTCGTGTGACAGTGTATTCGTACAAAACGGCGATAAGCCTGCCCTTATCACGTGAATACACTGTCCATGCAAAACGCCGGTACTCTGAACACCAGGTGACAATGTCACGTGATGTTCAGAAGTATTAGAGCCTCTGCCGACCCCTTCGGAGATTTAGGGCGTGAACGTTTGAGTACTGAGAGCTTTTTATAAGAAAAATAACTTCAACCTCGTCTACTTTAATTAAATACTATGCTACAGACAGGAACTTGAATAATAATATCACAGCAGTGCCATACATTAATATAGGGTACTTTCAATAAGATTGTTAATACAACCTTACATAAATTTCACTAAATTTAAAACTATCTATTGTAAGGCAAGCTAATCAATAACATCAAAACAAACTTACATACAATTTCAACCAAAACTATTTTGACGTTTCAATTATTTCACAGCACAATAGAAAATCTTCAAAACGGCCATCCATCTTGCCATTGTCATCCCCAGTAGAACTGAACACTCGAGTAAATCAGAATGCAACTAACCGATACTGTCTCTGTCGACGCCCCAATAGAATATTTATAAGATACAAATATAATCTTTTGTTGGGGACACAAGTTGAATTAGATTTCGATGAAACAGGATTTTGTGTTGTCAAATTTTGATGGATTTTTGTTTTCAAATGTGTAAATAAATAAAAAATTAATAAAATTGATACTATACTATATGTTTTGTGCAATGTGGGTTGTCTTGCGGTTTTAATATTATTGGTTTTATAAATGCATCGTTTACATGTCGTTGTTATTCCATAATCGCATATACTTCAATTATTTGAATATTTAGGGTGATGCCTTGTATTTTCAATTGCATTTGATGTGTAGTGTCGGCTTAGAATAGCACAACCCCTTTCTTCTGGTGGGTGTACGTAAGAGACGACTAACGATATTGGGGCTTTTTAAGGGATTTTTGGGCGATGCGGTTGGAGACCCATCACCAACAACCTTTACTTTACCATATTTTCCCCACGCAACTTCCAAAAGTGGCTGAGGAATTTCTAATTATTTACCCCTACCCCTTCTAGGGATTTATAGCCGTGAGTATATGTATGTATTTATGTATGTAAGTAGTTATAGAATAATGTTTTTACATACATATATACACTGAAGCCATTATTTCCCATTTGAGTAGGCAGAGACTTTTGATCGCCATTTTGTACGATCCTGGCAAACCTCACTAGCATTCTCTCTCTGAATGTTTATTAAAATTCTCATTCATATTTAAACATCACATCCTTTGGTCATCTCGTATTGGACCTGCTAACAGATCGAGTAGCGTCATTCTAAGCCAAGTAAATCCTGAAGATGCGAATTGTGTTAAATGTAAAGGCCAAGCAGCAAACACACCGCAAGTCAAAGAGAATATAATATCTTTTTAGAGAGAGAGAATTTACGTCATTCGTTTAAATATTCCTTTTAGGTATTGATAACATTTGTAGATAGTATTTTATTATTGAAGGTATATCATAAATATACTTTGATCCAACTCCCGAAGATACAAAAATATAGTACCGATTAAAAATCACATCACAAGACGTAAAGATACTACATACACAATGCCAAGATATTTTAATTTGTAAGCAACAAAAAACACAATTGAAATCCCTAAGGTCAGATAAATTTTTGACCCTCCTAAAGATAATCCTGAATATCAATTACGTTAAAAGTCGAGTCAAGTTATGCGCACTTTCCATTTGCATATTGTTAAAAACGACATACTGCTACGCGTGCTTTCAATAATAAACGCTGGATTACATTACTTTTCAATTTTAAAACTGATTTAGTCTGCAAAGGATTAGATACGTTGATTTTGATTATGAATAAAACGTAGGTAAGTTTAGTGGGAAAGAAAACCGTTTGTAAGTGTGAGAATCCATGAGAAATGTGCGAGAATAATGTGCTTAAAGCCATATTAAACTGGCACATTTTTGGTACTATCGCATCCTAATTTAAAAGTTAGTAATGAGGTTTTTGGTGTATATCATATTTTCGTACGAAGTGGCGATCAATAGTCTCTGCCTACTCCAATGCGAACTAATGGCGTGAGTATATGTATGTATGTATGTATCATATTTTTATATTTGCTGTGTAGTATCAGCTTAGAATGTATATTTCCTTTCTACTACTAACCGTATTGCGGCTTTTAAAAAAGTTGTTTAGCGATTTCGTTGGCTACCCATTACCTAACCTTTATTTACAATCTTCTTCCCACTCAAGTTCCAAAAGTGGCCGAGAGATTTCGTATTCCGAAGCCCTGGCTAAATATTTAAAAAAGTAGTGCCAGTATATAATTCGGTAATACGTAACATAGTAAATGATATTTAAACTCATTACGACCAACTTGATAACGACAGCAAAAATATTTGATGTTTTATGAAATATATAGGTTCAAAAAAACAACATACAGCATGATCATAAATCATCGCAAACGAAATGAACCGTTTTAATCAGTATCATTTTTCTTAGGTAAAATATTGTCAATAACAAATCAGGCGCGCCTATTCAGTACGAAATAAAAAAATACAACAAGATGTCCGGTGCAGTTTATCTTCATTCAGTGACAAGTTTATGGCTGGGGTCGCGGTAAATAATATCGTCGCTCACCCAATTCATGCAACATTCATAGGTGTTATTATGGATATACAGGACGGTTAAATTCAGAGTTTACAAAATAAAAAGAAAAATAAAAATCTCTTGAATTTTTCGCACAAAGATAATGTTATTATCATTATTTGTTTAACACCGAAAAGTTTTTTTTTGTCATTTTGATGTTATCCTCAATTTCATTAGAACCTGCGGACTCCAGGCCCAGAATGTAGTCCTGATAAAAGTATATATTATATTAACAATTTTTTACGAGTGCCGTTGTTAGTAATGATTAAGAAGTAAGATGTAAAAGATATGAGAAAATATATGAAGAGTGATAATTATGAATTGAAATTCGTAGTGGAACAAAGAGTACGATTAAATTTTTATTTCGTCCCAGTAAGTATTGATTTTTATAGATTTTACGCACCGTTTTTACAATGAAAATAATTATAAGATTTTCCATATCACTAAATTCATGAACAAAACAAAATATTCCAAAACATTTGTGGTCAAAAACAGTAACCGTAATAATAACTTTCACCCTGTATTGTATCCCAGTATAAGTGGATTTCCCACAACTGGCTTCTAGTAAGAATTATCTCAGATCGTATTGGAGTCCAGCAAGAATTATATGCGGACGGCTGGCGGATATTCTCATACAGACGGACAAATCTAATAATACTTCTCAATAATTGTCATAAGAATTGTGATGAAAATGCCGAGCGGTAGACGAATGGACGATTTAGTCTGTTGATGTTTGGGTGGCGGGAAAATGTACGTAGTAATTTTGGTTGGATTATTTCTTTTGTATTGTTTGTTACATTTTTTTCTATATATTTATTAAAATAGTGGTGCTAGGGAAATTTTGTATGATAAAATAACTACAGTATGAGGTAAGAGAAAACTTATAGTGAGCCTTCTTAGAAAGTTTTAATTTTACAGATTGCTGCCATTGGTCTACGGATTAGAAAGTTTGGCTGAGCAGCAGGAGACAGAAGAGGTCAGTCGTCATTCAGGGTTCGATTCCTGAGGGCGCATTAGATTAAAAGGGATGGTAAAATACCCAGTAAAAATAGTCTTATTAAATGGAAACATAGTCAAAAACTACAACAATTTAGTATGGAGGAATTTAAAGTTAACGCTTGGA
Organism: Bedellia somnulentella; assembly: GCA_963576735.1. Lineage (NCBI taxonomy): Eukaryota > Metazoa > Arthropoda > Insecta > Lepidoptera > Bedelliidae > Bedellia > Bedellia somnulentella. Next base: position 3,030,792 of record OY755191.1, read on the forward strand.
TATCTGATAACAAATGTGATCACAAATTTTACTGCCGCCGTCGTAATATATATATATATATATATATACACTCAAGACTGAAAATCCAAAAAAGATTCTAGCCACTTATGTAAGTTGAGGTGATTGGTCTCCAAGCACCTTGCTTATTATCCAAAACAACTATATTCTGACCAAAACAATAAATAAGTGTACAATATTTTAACTTAATATTATAAACATGCTAAACAAAATTAATGCTTGCTTTTTTATGTTTTCCATACAATCCGATCCCTTCTTTCACATGTCTGCCCCCGAGTTCACGGTAAATAAACCATTTTGTTTCTGCATTTTCGCAACATACCTTTGAATAATACCCTCGATATTACCGTAACAATAGATAAATTCATATTTCTCTTACCCCAGAACGAGGCAGCCAAATCTCAGTTCTCTTTGCATGACTGGTCAGATGACAAATTGCCTGTCGTCGTCGTCATTTATAGAGTTTTTAAGGTATAGACAGAGACAGAGGAAAAGTAAGACTTTTAAAAAAAGAGTTCTGTATCTGTATCTGATAGTATCTGATTAGTAATAGTTTTTATTTAAATATACCAGAAGGGCAAGCACGAGCCGTGTTTAAACTAGTTATCGCGTGGGATAAAGCAGCCATCTCTTACGCACTTTCTTAGTATCGTATACTGCCATCTCATTCTAACCGTTATCGTGTCGATAAAATAGCGTTCGTGCTTGCTATACAGTAGGTAATAGATTAAATACAATGTTTTCGCTATTGATGTATTATATAAAAAAACGACACCTCTGAGTTTAATTTTTTCATAATGAATGACTGAATCGACCAATGACTTCTTAAAGTAAAATAACACTATGATTTATTGGATTTTTAAAAAGAAATAAAGCTTTATGGAAAGTTTAAACGCTTTAATTTCTAAATATTCAAAGCTCTATAGGACAACCCTTACGGTTCATAGTAATCTCCCTTCCTTGCCAGGTAATACATGATTTATAGCCCGCAAATAGAATTTTGTGTCAACCGACAAAATGTCTTCTAAGCTAAATTGCTTGTATGCCTCAAAGAACTTGATAAGTTCATATTTGATGATATTCGAATGTAATTTAGCCGTGTTTTTTCTTTTTTATTTAAAATTATTTTACTAATGGTAATAAATGTTTTGTTATAGAACTTTAGAAAGAATATTTTCTTAAGAACCAATGAATTAATAAATATCACAACTAAGTTAAACTTAAGTACTAAATAGCATAAAAAATAATTAATTAATAATTATTTTGAATTTAAATTTAATATTTTAAAAGTTAAGTGAAACTGTTAATCTTTATCAGCCGTTCGTTAGTCGCATTTCAAGACAATAGTTAGTTTCGAGAACAGTCTATGATTTTTTGCAAATCACATGAAATCAAACAATATAACTGATCACACAGCACTCAATAACACATCAGCTTGATCTAATAGTAAAAAAAACCCATTATATTTATATCACTTACTATTAGATTATGTCCCGTTTCATCCCAATTGGGGTTTCCAAAAACCGCACACTTTAGGGTAATACAATTAAGTATGAGGGTGAATACATTAAGTATATCCTAAGTTACAAATTTCATTATCATAATTAGTTTATATGTTATTGTGTTAATCCGATTTGTGAGGATTTAAGCCTATTCACTAGCGCATCTGTTGGATATTAAATACAATATTTTGGTGACATGATGATGGTTAGAATTAACCCAGATTTTGAAATGTTGGACAGAACAATCTGGTTACTTTATTATTATTTATACCAGAAACCAGTTATAATTTTACACAATTTTAGGTGTATATATAATTTTCGTATATTTACAAGTGTGCTTTGAAGGTCAATTAGAAATCTGGAGCTTTTTTGTGTAAATTGGTATAGTTGGCATCGATCCTCTGTTTAAATTATTTTCTTATTTAAATAGTTTTTGATGTGCAGTGTCGGCTTAGGATAACATTATCCCATTTTTACTCGAGGGTGATCGTAAAAGGCGACTAAGAGTATAGGCTAAACCCACACATACGCCCCTATGGCTTCTTAAGTGATTTTTGGCAATGTGGTTGGAGACCCATCACCAACTATTATCTACTTCCAACAGTGGCTTAGAAATTTCTCTCTCCAATTTAGGTTTTTGATTCATGCCATTTATAGTCACAGCCAATAAGGTTCGATTGCATCTGAGGTAAAACAGTTATATAACGAATATAAATTTTTGTTTGTAATGCCGTGTAGTGGATATTTAAAAATCTAAGGTATGTCATGTCAACAACTCTTTTAAACAAAGTTTACATTGCCCTTGCACAGTCAATAACCATTTACTGTATCCCAATCTGGGGAGGTGCGTCTAAAACTCACTTTCTTCACTTAGAACGTGCACAGAGATCGCTTTTAAAGGTTATGTATTTCAAACCTTATCATTTCCCTACATAAAATCTTTATAAAACATGTAACCTCCTGTCAGTGCGCAAACTTTATATACTGAACTTAATACTTAATTTTCATAAATCTTTAAAATTTGATGAGACCTTGCATAACAAAAGAAGGGCTGATCTAGTTATCCCTTAAACTACGGTTCGTACCACTTTTGCCCAGCGCCAAATACACTGTCAAGCACCTTATATATATAATAAGTTAAATTCTGTCCTTCAAATATATCATATTAAATTATATAAATGTAAACTCACCTTAATTAAATGGCTTGAAACGCTGTCCTACGATAAGACTGAGGAAATATTAACAAGACTAAAATAAAATCCGAACCTAATAACAGATAATCTTTTCAAATCTTATTATATTTTATTTTCATATTTAATTTATTATTATTATTTTATTTTATTTTAATATTTTATTTACTTTTTCACATTTACATACACACACCCACACCCACACTCTCTCACACACACACACATCAATCAGTATTGAATCTGTATTTATAAGCTCATATCGAAACCTATTTTTATAAGTTTATATTTATTTTAGTTTAACTAAACCTTAGAATATTTTGCTTGAGTATAGATATAAGTTACATAAGTAAGGAAAGAAGCGGGTCATTCCCAACACAAGTATTTTTTTTAATTACTTCCTGGGAAGACTCCGGTAATGTACCAATTGTTATTTTGTGCAAATAAATTTATTTTTATTTATTTTATAGTGTCGGCTTAGAATAGCACTACCCCATTTCTTCCAGTTGGTGTACTGTATAGCCGTGAGTATATGTATGTATGTATGTATATGTTTGTTTCTTATTGTTTATATGCGCATTATATCTTAGTAAATACCAGTATATTGTAAAGATTGTTGTACTAACTCTGATGTGAAATTGACTATATCCGGAGTCAAACATTTTATCTTCAAAGTGTCTTGGTAGCGTATACGCTCAATTTCAAACATTATTTCTCTTAACGTTTTTAAATCTATTTGATTTAAAACAGAAGCCCTTGTTTTACTTTTAGAAAAACCATAACTAATTCTAAATCATGTTGGTTTCAAGAGGCTATCCCGCAACCCTTTCCTATAATAGGGTAAAATAACAAGCATATGGGGTAAAAAATAGGTCAGGCGGATATGAGTGAGTAATCTGTTTAATTAACATGGCGATATTAGTTAAGCACACATTTTTTTATTGGCGTATTGGTTCTTTAGCTAATAGAATAAATATTTTCAGTTAAGTTTGACAAAAAATATTTTGCTTTGTATTTAGTAATGCACGTCGGCTTAGAATAGACCTAGCCTATTTCTTCCCGTGGGTGTTCATAGGAGGCGACATATTTTTATTGAATACACATTTTTATTATGTAATCTTTTTCACATTCAACTTCCAAAAGTGGGTTGAAGAATTTTTAGTTTTGATTTATTGCCGTAATTCAAATCCTGGGTCGAGCCTAAACCAATTTGTCTTTTCTAAAGACAAATGTGTGGTTAATTTATCATGGTTTTTAACGGTGAGGGAAAACATCGTGAGGAAACCCACATGGCTGAGTTGTACTTAGTCATGTGACAGTGTATTCGTACAAAACGGCAATAGGCCTGCCCCCTATCACGTGAGTACACTGTCCATGCAAAACGTGGGTAGTCTGAACACCAGGTGACAAAGTCACGTGATGCTCAGAAATATTAGTACCTCTGCCAACCCATTCGGGGATATTCGGCGTGAAAGTTTATGTTATGTTATGATATTATGTTATTGCCGTAAGTATATATATTTATAGATTTAGAAAAGTGTTTGCTGATATATATGATAGATCTACCTCTCACTATCTTCTAAGTTATCATCCAAAGCTTTGCCTGCACCCAACTTTTCGGCATGTGATAGAATTGAAACCAAAACCCAGAATACTATATCTGTTTAAGGTAAACATGATGTTTCATTTCATTGTTTAATCATCCAAAATATAATCCAGACCAAATAAGGATTCTTTCCGGCAAGTTAGGTGATCAATATCCAAACACGAGCATAAATTAGTGGAGTGTAATGGACCGACTGGTACATCGACGCGCAGCTAATGTGATTATTATAATCATATTATACCATGTAATTTAGTGGCGAAAAGTATATTGGATATATTTTAGTTTAGTGTAGTTTTGTGTGTTGGTTTTAAAGGCAGTCAATTTATTACTTGCTACTTGCGAATATATTATTGACGTGCAGTGCCGGCTTAGAATGTCGCTACCCCGTTCTACCCACGGGTGTCGTAAGCGGCGACTAAGGGTATTGGGGCTTTTTATTGGATTTTTGGGCGATGCGGTTGGAGACCCATCACCTTTATTTTTAACATCTTTTCCCCACTCAATTTCCAAAAATGGCTAAGGAATTTGTAATTTGTAATTCCTTAGCTCTGGTTACCCCTTCTAGGGAAATATAGCCGTGAGTATATGTATGTATGTGTATGTAGGTACTTGCGAATAGAAAATATTTTGATGTTATAACTTTTAGTGCGTGAAAAAGGTAATCAAATAGTAGCTGATGATATATTTTGTCTCCCATGGATATTTTTATTTTTTGTTTTTCCAGTGGTTAACAGCATTTTAAAAAGTGATTCAGGCTTGCTTTTCTTTAATGTAAACTTCCAAACTTAGCTTAGTAAGTTAAACATGGCCTGAGATGTTAAAGCCATGACTGAGTCCTGAATCGGGTCTTAAACGTTAAATCGTTTACATGTCTGAACCCGGCGGACGTGACAATCTATTGGTAGATGATGATAAAGAAAACCCATGTTTCTGGTTTATATTTAGTGTACATACATACATACATACATATACTCATGGCTATAAATCCCTTAACGGGGCAGCCAGAGCTTTGGAATGAGACATTTCTTAGCCATTTTTGGAAGTTGATAGAGGAAAAGATGGTAATAATAAATTTTATTGGTGACGGGTCTCCAACCACATCGCCCAAAACTCACTTAAAAAGCCCCTATACTCTTAGTCACCTCTTACGATCACCCACGGGTAGAAATGGGGTAGTGTTATTCTAAGCCGACACTACACAGCAATATTTAGTTTACTGATAGTTTTTTCGTACAGAGTGGCAGAGGCCACCCTTATCACGTGAATAACATATCCACGCAAAGTGTACTATTATGATGATATTGTGATGCGGGGATTACTGATACAGTAATCCCCGCATCTTCTTGCCGTCCTTGGCAACACAAGCTTGCAGCTTTTCATTGCTATGTACACCGTTTGCTAACAGTTCCATTATCACCTTCTAATTACAATAAAGAATTAAGTACTATTTACCAAATAGCTGTTGCAAACGGTTACACCAAGCAATTAATAGACAGACTAATTACAAGAAAACGGACCAACATGGTGAACAGACTCTTATATGTTATACCACCTGAAAAACTGGACCGCATGAAGTCCAGTCTCACCTATGTTGGTCCGATTTCTGAAAAGATTTCAAAGACGCTTAAAGGGTTTGAAGACGTTAAAGTTGCGTTCAGAACAAACAATAGTTTGAAACGTTATTTATGTAATAAAAAGAGAAATTAGATAAACACAGACAATCTGGTGTTTACAAAATTGTTTGTCCTGAATGCAACAGCGTCTATATTGGGCAAACTGGTAGAAGTTTTCTAACAAGATACGGGGAGCACGTGGCAGCATTCAGAAACGACCATCCAGAAAGGTCTCACTTTGCGAAACATCTATTGGATATTGGACACGTTCTCCCCGATAATCATAATCTGGAGATTTTACATACTTGTAATAAGGGATTAAGATTATGTCTTTTAGAGAAACTTGAAATCTCCAGATATGATAATGATAATTCCGTTGCACTGCTGAATGAACAGCTGGGCTACACCGTTTCCCCACTTTTGACAATTTTTTCCAATAATATAGTCACTCGTCATTGATGTTCTTTGGGTGGGGGAGTGGGGAGCCTGGCCTATAAATATAACCGCAAAATCGTATGACCGGCACTCGGTGGTCAGCTGCCGAACTGTCTACTAACTGCTCGTCAATGACTCGTGTTGAGTCGAAACGCGTCGCATGTTTGTGGTTGCCTGTGGTTTTCGCTTGCGGGTGTGTGTGTGGTGCATTGTCTGCTTTTCGATTTCTTGTAAGTGGAAGGGCGGGCGGTGCACAGTGCATGTTGCATGAAGACTGCAGGTATTATTTAGCGGAATTAAGCGAAGAAATTTATTAATATTAGTATTGTACTATTGTTATCAGACAATAAGCAAAATGATCAGACGAACAAGATCATAAGCTATCCTCAAGGGTTTGGCAATACTTCTGAACAACACGTGACAGCGCCATCTCGTTTTTAGACCACGTTTTGCTTGAACAGTGTACTCACGTGAAAGGGGAAGGCCTATCGCTTATAGTACGATGAAAATTTATTGTTGAAGAAGTAACTAAGCCATGTGGGTTTCTTCACGATGTTTTCCCTCACCGTTAACAACCATGATAAATTAACAACACATATGCTATCCCTTTCTAGATATGTTATGTTAACAATATCTCAAACCATGTTTTTTACTCCAAATCAAAAATGGTTTACATCTAATAGCACGGATCTCTAAAAAGCTGCAATAACAAACCCTTGGGGTATTCAATACGGGCTAATGATGTGTTAATCTTTGTAAAGAGAAAAATAAAAGGCAAACCAGTACGAGATGGAATTTAATTAGAAAACATTAGGAGCATTAAACCTCACTTAGATATCGTGAGTGTTGGTTGAGTTTTGAAATCTAGACACAACACCAACATATCGATAATGATACTTTCGCTCCTTAAAGCTATATTTTTTTATTGTTTGGAAAATTCACAGCAACTTAAACGTACATAAATATAAATTATAACATTTCTAAAAGCCATTTGCGCATATCTTGCCGTGTAGTGTCGGCTTAGATTGCCGTGTAGTGTCGGCTTAGAATAACACTACCCCATTTCTACCCGTGGGTGATCGTAAGAGGCAACTAAGGGTATAGGGGCTTCTTAAGTGATTTTTGGGCGATGTGGTTGGAGACCCGTCACCAAAAACGTTTATTTTTATTATCTTTTCCCCAATCAACTTCCAAAAGTGGCTGAGGAATTTATCATTCCCAAGCTCTGCCTACCCCGTTAAGGGATTTATAGCCGTGAGTATATGTATGTATGTTCTAAAAGCCAATTAGGAGTTTTCCAGATATATCTCATTGTTAAAAATATATGACAAAAGTGACCCTGGAGTCGGAGGTTAAGAATAAAAGTTTATTACTTGCGTGCTTGGAAGGGCATGAAAATTACTACCCCTGTATAAACTATTACGCATACTTATGGTATAAATCAGCTGTGTAGTGTCGGCTTCGAATAGCACTACCCCATTTTTTCTCGTGGGTGAAAGGTATTGGGGCTTCACCAAAAACATTTTATTTTTCTTTCAACCACTTAACTCCAAAAAATGGTTGAAAAATTTCTGATCCTGAAGCTCTGGCTACGCTGGCTAGTATGTACGTATGAAACAGAATAGCGGCATTGCTGTTTTAGCTGTGAAGTACATACATAATTTAATGTTTTTTGACATGAATTCCTCATGTGGGGATTATTACTCATAAATAAAAGATGTTATTAAAGGACAGAAAAATCTCGACACTGGCGGGGTTCGAACCCGCGACCTTCGGGTATACGCCCCCGTCGCTCTGCCAACTGAGCTACAGTGTCAGTTGGCATCCAGCGCGAAATTTCTCTATCCTTTGTTTCTTTTTTACACGTTCAAGTAGTGTTTGCGTTTCCTACCTCCGAATTTTAACTAATTCGGACGGCCACTTGTCTACCTTTTCAGATAGAATGCAAATGTTGGAAACGCCTAACTATCACATAATTTAATGTTTTTTGACATGAATTCCTCATGTGGGGATTATTACTCATAAATAAAAGATGTTATTAAAGGACAGAAAAATCTCGACACTGGCGGGGTTCGAACCCGCGACCTTCGGGTATACGCCCCCGTCGCTCTGCCAACTGAGCTACAGTGTCAGTTGGCATCCAGCGCGAAATTTCTCTATCCTTTGTTTCTTTTTTACACGTTCAAGTAGTGTTTGCGTTTCCTACCTCCGAATTTTAACTAATTCGGACGGCCACTTGTCTACCTTTTCAGATAGAATGCAAATGTTGGAAACGCCTAACTATCACATAATTTAATGTTTTTTGACATGAATTCCTCATGTGGGGATTATTACTCATAAATAAAAGATGTTATTAAAGGACAGAAAAATCTCGACACTGGCGGGGTTCGAACCCGCGACCTTCGGGTATACGCCCCCGTCGCTCTGCCAACTGAGCTACAGTGTCAGTTGGCATCCAGCGCGAAATTTCTCTATCCTTTGTTTCTTTTTTACACGTTCAAGTAGTGTTTGCGTTTCCTACCTCCGAATTTTAACTAATTCGGACGGCCACTTGTCTACCTTTTCAGATAGAATGCAAATGTTGGAAACGCCTAACTATCACATAATTTAATGTTTTTTGACATGAATTCCTCATGTGGGGATTATTACTCATAAATAAAAGATGTTATTAAAGGACAGAAAAATCTCGACACTGGCGGGGTTCAAACCCGCGACCTTCGGGTAAACGCCCCCGTCGCTCTGCCAACTGAGCTACAGTGTCAGTTGGCATCCAGCGCGAAATTTCTCTATCCTTTGTTTCTTTTTTACACGTTCAAGTAGTGTTTGCGTTTCCTACCTCCGAATTTTAACTAATTCGGACGGCCACTTGTCTACCTTTTCAGATAGAATGCAAATGTTGGAAACGCCTAACTATCACATAATTTAATGTTTTTTGACATGAATTCCTCATGTGGGGATTATTACTCATAAATAAAAGATGTTATTAAAGGACAGAAAAATCTCGACACTGGCGGGGTTCAAACCCGCGACCTTCGGGTATACGCCCCCGTCGCTAACATTAATAATATCTTTTATTTATGAGCTATTTAATAACATCTTTTATTTATGAGTAATAATCCCCACATGAGGAATTCATGTCAAAAAACATTAAATTATGTGATAGTTAGGCGTTTCCAACATTTGCATTCTATCTGAAAAGGTAGACAAGTGGCCGTCCGAATTAGTTAAAATTCGGAGGTAGGAAACGCAAACACTACTTGAACGTGTAAAAAAGAAACAAAGGATAGAGAAATTTCGCGCTGGATGCCAACTGACACTGTAGCTCAGTTGGCAGAGCGACGGGGGCGTATACCCGAAAGGTCGCGGGTTCGAACCCCGCCAGTGTCGAGATTTTTCTGTCCTTTAATAACATCTTTTATTTATAAGTACATACATACATATACTCACGGCTATAAATCCCTAGAAGGGGTAGCCAGAGCTAAGGAATTAGAAATTCCTCAGCCACTTTTGGAAAGCTGAGTGGGGAAGAGATGGTTAAATAAAGCGTCTGTTGGTGATGGGTCTCCAACCGCATCGCCCAAAAATCCCTTAAAAGCCCCAATACCGTTAGTCGCCTTTTACGTACACCCACCGGAAGAAATGGGGTAGTGCTATTCTAAGCCGACACTACACAGCAAGTGAACGTAGATGTCTTTCAAGAGGGACTATATTGAGCCTTTTGATTGGTTGTGGGGTGATGTGGCTATTATATAAAAAAAAGGAAAAACCAGCCACGGGTGTCGTACGAGGCGACTAAAGTAATGGGGTATTTTTCGAAATGATTTTTGCGCGATGTGGTTGGAGACCCATCACCAACGATACTTCATTTCTATCATTTTGTCCCCTATCAACTACCAAACGTGGCTGAGGAGTTTCTTACTCTGAAGCTCTGGCAACCCCTTTTTAGGATTTATGGCCGTGAGTATAAAGTATGTATGTTGTTCATAATTACATCTTAAACACATATTAGAAATATAAAAACTTCCGAAAAGGCCATATCTCCCCAGAACACTGATATAAAGTTATTCTATTAACGAAATAATGCTTTACGTTTAAAATAATGTTTTTTTACGACTTCGCTAATTTTCACAATGAACCTCGAAAGAATTTTACAAATCCGACCCCAGGTTGTCACAGTTGTACCAATTACATTTTGATTACGAGAAAGACATCAAATTAGCACTTTGCTTGTAAATTCTTAGTTCAATTTCTACAGACACACCTGTGAACTCGTTATAGAGCGAAGTATTCTTTGAATTTGAATTTGTATTTCAAGGCATAATATATAAGATTTTATAGTAAAAATTAATAATGGTGATAGAAAATTCGGAACACCAATGAGATTCTCGTGGCGCGCCTATTAGGCGATAACGGTATTGGGGCTTTTAAGGGATTTTTCGTCGATGCAGTTGGCGTTTTAAATTTATTTAGAATATAATAGGTACTCTTAAAATATATAAATTTTTAGTTGTTTATATACTTACTTATACTCACACCCGTTGGTCCCATTGGCGTAGGCAGAGAGTATCTATCGCTACTATCCTGACAAATCTCTCTTGCTTCGGTTACATTCAAAATTGTTCTCATACATACTCTATTATTCCTTTTACTACGGACTTTCGCCTTCTCGGTACGTTTTGGATTTGGTTTTCAAACGTGTTACGCGGCTGTCATCTACTAACAAAACCATCCACATATATATATTATATAGTATTATAGTAAGTAAGCAAGTTAAGGAAGTCCTAATCGCTAAGGCTAACCTTTAGTTCAATATAAAGCGTACATGTGTTTGAGAGAGAGGTGAATACGAGTATGACCGAATGCGTGATTGAGATTAATGGTAAGAAAGTGGAACAAGTGAAAGAGTTTGTATATTTGGGAAGTTTGTTTACTAGGGATGGAAAGTGTGATGAAGATATCGAGAGAAGAGCACTGGATAGTCTAATGTCTAGTCAGTCGGTGTCTGAAAAGGCCCGAATGGCTGTGCATGATGCTGTCCTTGTTCCTACGCTTATGTATGGCAGTGAATGTTGGGTGTGGCAGAAGAAGCATGAAAGTAGAGTGAATGCAGTAGAAATGAGATCCCTCAGAAAAGTGTGTAATGTAAGGTTATGTGATCGTGTGAGGAATGATGTGATTCGTGAAAGGTGTGGTGTAAAAGATGATATTGTAAGAAAGATAGAAAAAGGAATGTTGAGATGGTTTGGGCACATAGAGAGGATGGATGACAGTAAATTGGTGAAAGAGATATATAGAGCCAATGTGGAAGGTAATGTTAGTAGAGGACGACCTCGGAGGACACATTTGGATCAAATAGAAAATGTGCTCAAAAAGGCAGGTGTCCGCAGTATGAAGAATAAAAGAGCATGTATGAAAAGATTGATGGATGTAAACGAAGCCAGAGAGGTTTGCCAGGATCGTACAAGGTGGCGATCGATAGTCTCTGCCTACCCCAATGGGAACTAACGGCGTGAGAATATGTATGTATATGTATGTATGTGTTAGTTAAAAATACATATTAGTATATTTTATCACCACTACCAGTCCTCTGTACCCACTATCATAGCGGGATTGGATGAAAGCTTAGATAATACTATGATGAAAGTAAACTGTCAAAAGTTATGTATAGAGATAATATGGATGGATGCCGTGTAGTGCTGGCTTAGAATGTCGCTACCCCTTTCTACCCACGGGTGTCGTAAGAGGCGACTAAGGGTATTAAGGCTTTTTTTTTTGGATTTTTGGGCGATGCGGTTGGAGACCCATCACCAAAAACCTTTATTTTTACCATCTTTTCCCCACTCAACTTCCAAAAGTGGCTGAGGAATTTATGATTCCTTAGTTCTGGCTACCCCTTTTAGGGAAATATAGCCGTCAGTATATGTATGGATATGGATTTTTAGTGGTAGACGGTTACATAAGACATTTGAAGGCAAAAAAGGGGGTTGAAACAAAATTCTATGTTTAACCAATACGAGAGCATGTATTAATAGGGAAGCATGAGAGTAATGTCAGGATCGTGAAAACGGGCATTATATTGTGGGTACTCTGAACACCAAGTGACATTGTCACATGCTGTTCTGACGTATTAGTACCTCTGCCAATCCCTTTGGAGATATACGGCGCGAATGTTTGAGTTTGAGTGAGTGGGCAGAATTTCCATAAATATACGAGAATAAAGCTCAGTTATTATTATTATATTCAATATCACTATCCTAATATCTACTATACCTACAACTAAATGGTCACCCATCATCACGATACTTTATTTTTACCATCTTGTCCCCTCTTAACTTCTAAATGTAGCTGAAGAATTTTTAGCTCTAAATTCTAGCTACCCCTTTTTGGGATTTATGTCCGTGAGTAGTATTTCTACTATGTAAATATGTAATAATTAACTGTGTAGTGTCGGCTTAGGATAGCACTACCCCATTTCTGCCGGTGGGTGTACGTAAGAGGCGACTAACGGTACTGGGGCTTTTAAGAGATTTTTAGGCGAAGCGGTTGGAGACCTATCACCAAAAACCTTTATTTCACCATCTTTATCCCACTCAACTTTCCAAAAGTGACGGAGGTTTTTCTAATTCCTTAGCTCTGGCTACCCCTTCTAGGGATTTACAGCCGTGAGTATATGTATGTATGTATGTGTGTAATTAACAAAGTTATTTATTAGTCTGATAATAACCTTTAAACAACTGATGTATATTTCAGTCAACTAAATTATATAAAAGTATGCATGTAATGAAAATTACCATGTTCAGTCACGCCTGCAATCACTAAAATTCATGTCCAGCCATAATTTGTAACCATATCGCAAATGTCTATATTCATTTCCGATTTCCAGTTAAAGCAAGTTTTTAATCG